>SJYA01002202.1:342316-377642 GCA_006410615.1 Neotragus moschatus | reverse complement strand
AGCATTCAGTCTTCATTTATGTTAGGGGAGAGTTGTAAAGTTCATTTATTGTATTTATCTGAATTTTTATTCATTTAATATATTTCTAATTCTTCCAAACTCCCTAGAAGCAGAGTTGGAGAGATGGCATTTGATGGCATTTGGGCTTGAAGGGAGACTGTGCCATGCTCTAGTGCCTAGCATTGGACCTGGCACTTGGTAAATGAGGAATGAAGGTTTGTTGAGGGAATGATTGATGGATGGATTGAATGAATGATTATCCTTTCCAACCTCTGAAGTATTCCAGTACCTTAAAGGCTCTCCTGACTATGTTGAGTTTCTTCTGGATGATTATGGAGAACTCCTTGTCTTTGACGTCGGTGGTGTCCGAGATCACATGGTGGGTAAAAGTCAGGGCATCTGTAGAGATTCCTTGGGACCGTCCATAGTCTTGAAGCACAGTGATAAGAAAAGCTTTGGAGAAAAACATGCGTCAAGTTCCTTGTGAGTCTCAGGGACTCAGGAGCTGTGCCTGTCCCAAAGCTTCCCGTGGGGATTAGCAACACTGATATCTCATAGGAAGGGAAGAATGGAGAAGAAAGTGTCAGGAAACACCCGTGGTGGGCGTGAGACGGGGCTGGATGGGAGGAGAGTATAAATCGAACTGTCTCACTAAGGACTTGGGGCTATTAGTCTGGCCAGTAGCACGAGCTTCCTGGGGAACATGGAGACCATTTGTAGGCCCAGTGTTCCTCCCATATTCAACATGGGAAGAGAGGGGCTATGGACCCCAGGACCTGATCACTTTAGAGCCAGTCTTGGCTGATCAAAGAACCTTATCTCCCTGGCAGCAAACATGGGGCCCAGGGGCAAGGGCAAGACCCAAGTGTGTCAGAGCCTTTCTCAAGAAATGACATATGAGGACGTCCCTGCTGATAANTATATTGTTGAGATTATACTGTATATGCTACTCTGAATCTTTAAAGATTTTTTTATTTACAAAACAATATAACAATATAACATTTCTCCATCCTTTGCTGTTTGTTTTGATTGTTTTAGTGATTACCCTAAAAATTACAGCAATGCATACTTAATTTGTAAAAATCTATGGGTTATTATTACTTTTAATGTCCTTCTCTGAGACCTAAAAATTCCATATCCTCCCCACCTTGGCTTATATGTTATTGTTGACCCTTTGTATTCTTGCCCTTTCCATTTCAAAATGTTCAATATTCTATCCTCCTTTAAAAAAATAACGCCACTGGATATTAATATTGTTGTTGCTTTTTATTTTTCTTAAAATTTATTCACCACCTCATTTACCACTTTTCCGCCTCTTCACTCCTTCTCACGTCTCAGGGCTTCCCCCCTTACCTCCTTCCACCTTCCTGCTGGAAATGAGGACAGGCATTCAGGGTTTCCCTTAGCATTTGCTAATGATGAACTCTCTCAGCATTTTCTTGTTTTGGTCTGTTTTATTTCATCTTCATTTTTGGTTTTAAAGTTTGTTTGTTTTTTTTTTTTTTGATGTGGACCATTTTTAAAGTCTTCATTGAATTTGCTGCAATATCACTTCTGTTATTTTATTTTGACTACAAGGCACGTGGGATCTTAGCTCCCACACCAGGGAGCTAAGAATCCTCACTCCTGGCATTGGAAGGCAGAGTCTTAACCAATGGACTTCCAGAGAATTCCCGTTATCTTCATTTTTGACACAAAAGTTTTGTATATACAATTTTAGTTTAACAGTTCATTTCGTTTGACACGATGGCGATACCATTTCTATTCCTTTGAAAGTTACTTTTTTCTGGCTGCTTTTGAAGAGTTTTTCTTTGATTTTCTGCAAATTCATTAGGATGTGTCTCTGCATAAGTTAAAAAAGCTCTGTACTGCTTGGGATTCATTGAACTTCTTACATCTATCAGTTCTGGAGAATTCTCAGCTCTTATTCCTTTAATTACTGCCTCTGCTTCATCCTCTCTCTTCTCCCCTTCTGAACTTCAGTCAAACTAATGTTGGACAATCTGTTTGCCCTCTGTGAATCTTCATAACTCTTTCATAGTTTCCATTCTTAGTCTCTCTGCGTTGCATTCTGGATATGTTCTTATGATCTTTTATTTTTGCCTATAGAATTTTTTTTGGCTAATAGAAACAACTTATTGCCAGAGAGCAAATGGGCCAAGTGAGGCCAGAATTTTGAGACAGCACACACTTCACCCCCAGCTCCTACTTTACAAAAGAAATTTTTACAGCCACCAACCCTCTGCACAAGCAACATGCCCTTAGCCCCACCTTCTCCCCATCCCACTGTACACAGCTGCCTGGCTCCCTCCAGTCACTGGTTCCCAGCAGACCTCGGCCTGCAGTGAGTTTACCTTGGAGCTGACCTGGGACCCGAGCTCATCCTGGTGTTAGGCACCAGCTGGCCCCTACCAGGCCCATGCTCTCTTGGTGGACCTGTTCTCAGTCCCATCTCCCTTGATGTGCCTCTTGGATGCCCTAGTGGGGGTGGGATGGGTCTGTCAGCCCAGTGCTTTTTGCTTTTGTTGAACTTTCAAAATTTTAACTTGGGTTTCTTGAATCTAAAACATATGTGTTTTTACACACATTTATGTAAGCATGTGTTTTATAGAAGTATACATACTTTTATAATCCTTAAAAATGACTTAGTGTCCTAAAACTTAACAAAATTTCACAATACATCTTAGAGATCTTTCTAGTATATCAACACATGCCTTATTATTTGGATATATCATAATTTATCTAATGAGATTTCCATTAAGAGATATTTGAGTTGTTTTCAGCTTTATGCTGAAACATAAAAAGCCCTGCAACAAATATCTCTTAGATAAATTTACTTAAGTAAAATTGCCAAATTTCCCTCTCAGATTTTTATTAATATATACTTACACCAAAAGTATATATTGTCACCAAAAGTATATATAAAAGTCAACATCTTTTAATGGATACGTAATATTTCATCATGAGTCTATACCATAGTTAACTTACCCTTTCCCTAGAACTAGGGCATTTATTTCAATCAAGCATGTGAATGGAAAAGGATGATTGCTTACCTGCCACAATTTGGGCACTTTTGTATTAAGAAAAGAGTCATATATTTCCTCCAATTCTTGGGTAAGGATAATCTCTCCTTTTATAGCAAGTTGAAGATCTTTCAGAGACTTATGTATAATTGATAGCAACTGATCAAATCTTTCAATTTCTTGGATCAAAAAGGTTAGCAAGACACAGTGGATAAGTGGATCATAGCCTGGATTAAAAAAAGAAAAAAACTGTGGCATCTTTCAGATAAGATGAGGCTTTACTTGGAGAGATATAAGCTTTGGAAATTAAAGGAGTTTGCTGTGAGTAGCCCAAGCATTGAAAACTATTTTCTGCAAAAGGCCAGTTAGTAAATATCCCAGGCTTTGTGGGATACTCACCTCTCCCAGTGTAGAGCAGGTGCAGGCATAGACAATATGAAAACAAATAATCATGGCTGCACCAGAATAAAGCTCTATTTGTGGGCACTCAAATTTGAATTCCATAAAATATTTGTGTCATGAAATATTATTATTCTTTTGATTTTTTCAACCATTAGTTTAGCTTGTAGGCTCCAAAATGAATCTTTTTTTTTTTTTTAAACTTTATTTTGTATGGGGTATAGCAGATTAACAATGTTGAGACAGTTTCAGGTGAACAGTAAAGGTTGAATCTCTTTAAAGGGTTAAAGCATGGATGTTGAAATTTTAATAGGGCAAATTACCACATTCCAACACTTTGGCCTCTCAGAGCTGGGTGTGGAGTCAACTCTGGACAACGAGGATTGCTCTGTCTCCTCTGGATCTGCCGTCCCTCCCTCCTCTTTGCTCCTCAGAGTGCAGAAGTCTCCCAGCTCGGAGAGGGTCAGAGAGCCCATCTAAATCTCCCTGCCCAAAATGCCGTTCCATCAGGCAGAGACGCAAAAAGGACAGAGACTTAAAAGCTCTTAGAATCCCTCAAGCGGACTTGCTCCTTTCTAGTTTTCTACATCGTTATTACTCCTTTGCTCTTTGTCTTGGGGTCATGGGCCTTCCCCCTGTCTTCCCCTGCCCCCATCATTTTCTCTTCTGCTCCCCATCACCCAGCTTGGAGAGAGAAGAGGGCCTTACGGAGTTAGTTTTCCATCTCACATTGGCCTTTCCACTTAGTTAATAACTTTTGTCCTCCTGATGCTGGAGTCCTTTCCTGAGGAGGCTGGCGTGAGGGGAGGAAGGTCATGTCCCAGGCTTACCTTTGGGATCTTTATGAAAAGACTCCCAGATGGGGCTTAACATGATGTACTTCAGTGTGCTTGGAGTTCCAGCCCATTCCTCTTTCTCTACAGACAGTGGCAGCCGCGTTAGCATGTCTGATAAAACTGCCATCACCAGCTCATCCTTGCTCTTCTCACGACTGCAAGGAAATCAAAAGAAAAAAGGGGATATAGGCTTGTCAAATCTGGGAGGGCCCTCTATGTAAGCCCCATCTGAAGGTAAACACAAATTCACAGAACCACAGAACTGTGATATGGAGACCACGGAGACTTACAGAGACCATGGAATTCATTTCATCTTACAGGTGAGAAAACTGCCCAATACACTTCAGATAGTTGCAAGAAGATACATATTTTTAAAGTTTTCTTAAGGTTTCTCTGAAAAGTATTCATCTGAATGCATCTGCATGAAACAAGTANCAAAAGAAAAAAAAGAATATCTCTTTTGTTTAAATTCACATGTTACAGTGAGAACTCAGAGGCCAAGGATGTGAAATTACATGGTGAAACCATTAAGCGCAAAATAAAAATGATGCAGAAACATAGAGCAGCCTTTCTACATACCGATGATGCATTGCGGTATATGCCATTTTGGCCCAGGTGTTAAAGAAGTTCAGCCTCTGGATGAGGTCATTCACCCAGGAACTCAGGGCTTTACTTGACTTGTAGGCATATTTCTGTTGGGATTGAGAAACAGGCACATCATTTTTTTTTTTTTTAAGATTTGTCTTTGAAGTCATTAAGAACATATCTGTACACTTTGGTGACAGACTCAGTTGCCAGAAATAAATAGCTTGGCAAGAGGATACTATTTTCCAACTGAAAGCACTTAGTGAGAAATCTGAAAACTCTTAACCAGGGCAAATCAGCATGATCTTAACAGTGCTTTGGATAAAACACTTGCAAGTCTCCATCCTGGCTAGTCTTTCCTCATTCTTTTCAAGTTCTTCAATCAGTCTTCATTGCTGCCCGCCCCTCTACCCACCCACTTCTTTCCCCTTATCTGGGAAGATTACTTTCACAGGCCATTAAGTCTAAGTAATCTCAACTTTCTGACCTTCCCCTATACAAAATTCTATAAATCTCCACCCACTGTCTCTTTCCCCTCCCAGTTTCGAGTCAAGCTGGTTCCTGCCCTTGTGCACTGCACAGCACTTCTGGAGTATTTTTGCTTTTCTGAAGCTTCAACTTCCATTTTCCATCCCTTTGTTTATTAACACACTCTTCTATCTTAAATAGACAAGCCACCTAACACGCAATTCTGCTTGTTTGATCCTCAACAGAATAGCGAACTGCATTCAAGAATAGATTAAAAGGGTCATAAACAGTGATCAGGTGGGGTTCAGCCCTGGGAGGTAAGGATGGTTAAACATGAAGATCAAAAAATGTGATACACCACAATGTAGGAATGAAAGATAAAAATCCTATGATCATTTCAATAGATGCACAAAAAGGATTTGACAAAATTCAACATCTTTTCATGATAAAAACTACACAAATTATGTATAGAAACAATGTTCCTCAGAAGAATGGGGGTTGCCAGAAGTAGATGGGAGGGGGAAATATGATAATGTAGATCAAAGGGTACAAATTTTCAGTCATAAGAATAACTTTTGAGGATCTAAAGCATACTAATAATATGGAATTTTGTACTTAAAAATTGCTGAGAGTAGATCGTGATCATTCTTACCACCATAAAAAAAAGTTAACTGTGTTAACTATGTGAGGTGATGGGTGCATTAATTATCTTGACCTTGGTAATCATTCTACAATGTATATGTATATCAAATCATCATGTTATACACTTTAAGTATATACAACTATCATTGTAAAATTTTCCTCAGTAAAGTTAATAAAAACACCACCCTACTTGTGTGTTGCAAAGGAGGCAGAAAAGGTCCCTTGTAGCTCTCTAGGCTTGATCTTCTTTTCTCTAGTCAGGCTTCTTGAACAAGATCATTGACTCCTGTCCCCTCTTCCCATTGCCTGCCAAACCTATTGTCATTTGGTGTCTTCATTAGAAGTCATCGAGGACCTTGCACATTCCATATTCATGATCCCACCCTAGACTCATCCTTAAGTTGATTACTTCCTCCCTCTCCTGCCTTGACTTCTGAGTCCACGCTCAATCCAAACTTTCTCTCGAATTCTCTGCTTTTAAGGTTTCATTCTTTGACTCCTCCTCTGTTTCCCTCCCTTTCAGATGGTGTTGCCTAATATTCCCTCAGCCTTCTCTCCCTACTTTACATTCTCTCAGATCTAATTCACTGTGGTTTCCACTACTTTGTCTAAGCTGATAGTACAGATATCTTGCTTTGCACTCTCATCCACTTTTTCCGGGATAGCTTCACTTGGAAGCCTCCCCTAGCTTCTCAAGATGTTTCATGTCCAAAACGGGATATCAGCATCCGCCCTCGAACAGCCTCTGTTTCTGCCCACTCTGTCTCTAAATGGTATTATCGCCCACCTAATTGTCCAAGCCATACATTTCTCCCTGGCTAATTTCAGCTCTTGCCATTTGGTCAGATGTGCCCTCATTTCACTCATAGGTAGATAAACCTAGAGGATTCTAACTGAGCCATGCTCTCTTGACTTAAATTTGAATGCAGGTGATTCCCAGCCCTTTCACTAGTTAACTTTCTCAGTAAGTCTCAAAGCCGCTCTGCTGCTCAGTTTCCATATCTGTAAAATAAGGATATTGGAGCAGAGGAACCCCAAGATCCTTTCAAGCTGTGAAGCCTTATGATTCTAAGTNTTCTCTAGTCAGGCTTCTTGAACAAGATCATTGACTCCTGTCCCCTCTTCCCATTGCCTGCCAAACCTATTGTCATTTGGTGTCTTCATTAGAAGTCATCGAGGACCTTGCACATTCCATATTCATGATCCCACCCTAGACTCATCCTTAAGTTGATTACTTCCTCCCTCTCCTGCCTTGACTTCTGAGTCCACGCTCAATCCAAACTTTCTCTCGAATTCTCTGCTTTTAAGGTTTCATTCTTTGACTCCTCCTCTGTTTCCCTCCCTTTCAGATGGTGTTGCCTAATATTCCCTCAGCCTTCTCTCCCTACTTCACATTCTCTCAGATCTAATTCACTGTGGTTTCCACTACTTTGTTTAAGCTGATAGTACAGATATCTTGCTTTGCACTCTCATCCACTTTTTCCGGGATAGCTTCACTTGGAAGCCTCCCCTAGCTTCTCAAGATGTTTCATGTCCAAAACAGGATATTAGCATCCGCCCTCGAACAGCCTCTGTTTCTGCCCACTCTGTCTCTAAATGGTACTATCGCCCACCTAATTGTCCAAGTCATACATTTCTCCCTGGCTAATTTCAGCTCTTGCCATTTGGTCAGATGTGCCCTCATTTCACCCATAGGTAGCTAAACCTAGAGGATTCCAACTGAGCCATGCTCTCTTGACTTAAATTTGAACGCATGTGATTCCCAGCCCTTTCACTAGTTAACTTTCTCAGTAAGTCTCGAAGCCGCTCTGCTGCTCAGTTTCCATATCTATAAAATAAGGATATTGGAGCAGAGGAACCCCAAGATCCTTTCAAGCTGTGAAGCCTTATGATTCTAAGTATGTGCAGCTTGCAGATCCAATATCTCAATTCTCTTCACAGCTTGCACTCAGTTTTTAAGTATTTATAATTGTCATTGCTTTCTCTAAACTCTATGTTTTCTACTATAGGTTTTAAAAATACCTTTATTGAGATATAATTCACAAACCATACAATTTATTCATCAGGATTCTGTCCATTCACCAGGAATATTTGAGCTGCTTCCATCTTTTGGCTCTGAATAATGCTGCTGTGAACAGTCATGACAAGTTTTTTTGTGTGGGTAAGTGTTTCAACTTCTCTTGGGAATATACCTAGGGTTGGAACTGATGGGTCAAATGGAAACTCTATGTTTAACTATTTGAGGAAATGAAATACTGTTTTCCAAAAGTGGCTACATCATTTTACCAAGAGCAGTACATGAAGATTCCAATGTCTCTGTATTCTTGCAATGTTCAGTATTGTCTGCGTTTTTTATTCTGACCATCGTGAGCGTGAGTGAGTGCTCTGTTGTGTCTGACTCTTTGTGACCCTCTGAACAGTAGCCTGCAAGCCTCCTCTGTCCATGGGATTCTCCAGGCAAGAATACTGGAGTGGGTTGCCATGCCCTCCTCCAGGGAATATTCCTCACCCAGGGATCAAACCAGCATCTTTGCACCTCCTGCACTGGCAGGTGGACTCTTCACCACTGCACCACCTGGGAAGTAACCATGCTAGTAAGATGTGAAATTACACCTCATCGTGGTTTTGACTTGCACTTCCCTGATGATGAATGATGTTGAGCATCTTTTCATGTGTCTGCATACATTCTGATTACAAATACGTTTTAGAAAGTAGACAAATTCACAAAGATGTAATTCACAAATAATAAGAATTGACTGTGTGTCTGTCTGTGTGTGATTTCATCCTTATTTTTGAGCACATCGTGCTGATGCTTGTAGCTGTAGTTCATTCCCTTTCACTGTTGGTATAGTCTAACGTATGAATATACCATGTATTTTTCCATCCTTTTGTGAATGACACATTTTAGTTGTCTCCAGTATTTTGCCATTATAAATAATGATGTTCTGAATACTTTTGTACATGTTTCTTGATACTCATGTGCAGGGGATTATATACTTTTTATATTGTTGAGATTATACTGTATATGCTACTCTGAATCTTTAAAGATTTTTTTATTTACAAAACAATATAACAATATAACATTTCTCCATCCTTTGCTGTTTGTTTTGATTGTTTTAGTGATTACCCTAAAAATTACAGCAATGCATACTTAATTTGTAAAAATCTATGGGTTATTATTACTTTTAATGTCCTTCTCTGAGACCTAAAAATTCCATATCCTCCCCACCTTGGCTTATATGTTATTGTTGACCCTTTGTATTCTTGCCCTTTCCATTTCAAAATGTTCAATATTCTATCCTCCTTTAAAAAAATAACGCCACTGGATATTAATATTGTTGTTGCTTTTTATTTTTCTTAAAATTTATTCACCACCTCATTTACCACTTTTCCGCCTCTTCACTCCTTCTCACGTCTCAGGGCTTCCCCCCTTACCTCCTTCCACCTTCCTGCTGGAAATGAGGACAGGCATTCAGGGTTTCCCTTAGCATTTGCTAATGATGAACTCTCTCAGCATTTTCTTGTTTTGGTCTGTTTTATTTCATCTTCAGTTTTGGTTTTAAAGTTTTTTTTTTTTTTTTGATGTGGACCATTTTTAAAGTCTTCATTGAATTTGCTGCAATATCACTTCTGTTATTTTATTTTGACTACAAGGCACGTGGGATCTTAGCTCCCACACCAGGGAGCTAAGAATCCTCACTCCTGGCATTGGAAGGCAGAGTCTTAACCAATGGACTTCCAGAGAATTCCCGTTATCTTCATTTTTGACACAAAAGTTTTGTATATACAATTTTAGTTTAACAGTTCATTTCGTTTGACACGATGGAGATACCATTTCTATTCCTTTGAAAGTTACTTTTTTCTGGCTGCTTTTGAAGAGTTTTTCTTTGATTTTCTGCAAATTCATTAGGATGTGTCTCTGCATAAGTTAAAAAAGCTCTGTACTGCTTGGGATTCATTGAACTTCTTACATCTATCAGTTCTGGAGAATTCTCAGCTCTTATTCCTTTAATTACTGCCTCTGCTTCATCCTCTCTCTTCTCCCCTTCTGAACTTCAGTCAAACTAATGTTGGACAATCTGTTTGCCCTCTGTGAATCTTCATAACTCTTTCATAGTTTCCATTCTTAGTCTCTCTGCGTTGCATTCTGGATATGTTCTTATGATCTTTTATTTTTGCCTATAGAATTTTTTTTGGCTAATAGAAACAACTTATTGCCAGAGAGCAAATGGGCCAAGTGAGGCCAGAATTTTGAGACAGCACACACTTCACCCCCAGCTCCTACTTTACAAAAGAAATTTTTACAGCCACCAACCCTCTGCACAAGCAACATGCCCTTAGCCCCACCTTCTCCCCATCCCACTGTACACAGCTGCCTGGCTCCCTCCAGTCACTGGTTCCCAGCAGACCTCGGCCTGCAGTGAGTTTACCTTGGAGCTGACCTGGGACCCGAGCTCATCCTGGTGTTAGGCACCAGCTGGCCCCTACCAGGCCCATGCTCTCTTGGTGGACCTGTTCTCAGTCCCATCTCCCTTGATGTGCCTCTTGGATGCCCTAGTGGGGGTGGGATGGGTCTGTCAGCCCAGTGCTTTTTGCTTTTGTTGAACTTTCAAAATTTTAACTTGGGTTTCTTGAATCTAAAACATATGTGTTTTTACACACATTTATGTAAGCATGTGTTTTATAGAAGTATACATACTTTTATAATCCTTAAAAATGACTTAGTGTCCTAAAACTTAACAAAATTTCACAATACATCTTAGAGATCTTTCTAGTATATCAACACATGCCTTATTATTTGGATATATCATAATTTATCTAATGAGATTTCCATTAAGAGATATTTGAGTTGTTTTCAGCTTTATGCTGAAACATAAAAAGCCCTGCAACAAATATCTCTTAGATAAATTTACTTAAGTAAAATTGCCAAATTTCCCTCTCAGATTTTTATTAATATATACTTACACCAAAAGTATATATTGTCACCAAAAGTATATATAAAAGTCAACATCTTTTAATGGATACATAATATTTCATCATGAGTCTATACCATAGTTAACTTACCCTTTCCCTAGAACTAGGGCATTTATTTCAATCAAGCATGTGAATGGAAAAGGATGATTGCTTACCTGCCACAATTTGGGCACTTTTGTATTAAGAAAAGAGTCATATATTTCCTCCAATTCTTGGGTAAGGATAATCTCTCCTTTTATAGCAAGTTGAAGATCTTTCAGAGACTTATGTATAATTGATAGCAACTGATCAAATCTTTCAATTTCTTGGATCAAAAAGGTTAGCAAGACACAGTGGATAAGTGGATCATAGCCTGGATTAAAAAAAGAAAAAAACTGTGGCATCTTTCAGATAAGATGAGGCTTTACTTGGAGAGATATAAGCTTTGGAAATTAAAGGAGTTTGCTGTGAGTAGCCCAAGCATTGAAAACTATTTTCTGCAAAAGGCCAGTTAGTAAATATCCCAGGCTTTGTGGGATACTCACCTCTCCCAGTGTAGAGCAGGTGCAGGCATAGACAATATGAAAACAAATAATCATGGCTGCACCAGAATAAAGCTCTATTTGTGGGCACTCAAATTTGAATTCCATAAAATATTTGTGTCATGAAATATTATTATTCTTTTGATTTTTTCAACCATTAGTTTAGCTTGTAGGCTCCAAAATGAATCTTTTTTTTTTTTTTAAACTTTATTTTGTATGGGGTATAGCAGATTAACAATGTTGAGACAGTTTCAGGTGAACAGTAAAGGTTGAATCTCTTTAAAGGGTTAAAGCATGGATGTTGAAATTTTAATAGGGCAAATTACCACATTCCAACACTTTGGCCTCTCAGAGCTGGGTGTGGAGTCAACTCTGGACAACGAGGATTGCTCTGTCTCCTCTGGATCTGCCGTCCCTCCCTCCTCTTTGCTCCTCAGAGTGCAGAAGTCTCCCAGCTCGGAGAGGGTCAGAGAGCCCATCTAAATCTCCCTGCCCAAAATGCCGTTCCATCAGGCAGAGACGCAAAAAGGACAGAGACTTAAAAGCTCTTAGAATCCCTCAAGCAGACTTGCTCCTTTCTAGTTTTCTACATCGTTATTACTCCTTTGCTCTTTGTCTTGGGGTCATGGGCCTTCCCCCTGTCTTCCCCTGCCCCCATCATTTTCTCTTCTGCTCCCCATCACCCAGCTTGGAGAGAGAAGAGGGCCTTACGGAGTTAGTTTTCCATCTCACATTGGCCTTTCCACTTAGTTAATAACTTTTGTCCTCCTGATGCTGGAGTCCTTTCCTGAGGAGGCTGGCGTGAGGGGAGGAAGGTCATGTCCCAGGCTTACCTTTGGGATCTTTATGAAAAGACTCCCAGATGGGGCTTAACATGATGTACTTCAGTGTGCTTGGAGTTCCAGCCCATTCCTCTTTCTCTACAGACAGTGGCAGCCGCGTTAGCATGTCTGATAAAACTGCCATCACCAGCTCATCCTTGCTCTTCTCACGACTGCAAGGAAATCAAAAGAAAAAAGGGGATATAGGCTTGTCAAATCTGGGAGGGCCCTCTATGTAAGCCCCATCTGAAGGTAAACACAAATTCACAGAACCACAGAACTGTGATATGGAGACCACGGAGACTTACAGAGACCATGGAATTCATTTCAGTTTACAGGTGAGAAAACTGCCCAATGCACTTCAGATAGTTGCAAGAAGATACATATTTTTAAAGTTTTCTTAAGGTTTCTCTGAAAAGTATTCATCTGAATGCATCTGCATGAAACAAGTATCAAGACTGGGATGCACACGAGGAGGCAACCAGACAGAGGATGCTTCAGTAGCTTGATAGGTTACTCAACTGCATGTCAGATTCCTCTGTGTTCATACACAGGGCTTCCCGGTAACACTCAGTGGTGGCGACAGGAGAAGAGCGTGTGTATGGGTCTGGTAGTAGTCAGGCCACACAAACACTGAAGACAGAGGAGGTCTTTGGAATCCTTTTACAGATGAGGAAATCAGGGTTCAGGGACATGATAGGACCTCCCTGTATAGTGGATGAAGAGGGAATGGGGTACACCTCTTTTGAGTTCCATCACTCTGTTAGTCTATACACTAGTGTAACTGTAATATATACATACATACATATATATATATATATATATATATATATATGTACTGGTGTTCCAGCAAGCATTCCAGGTTTCACACAGCTGAATGAATGTGGTCCTTCGAAGTAAGTGATAATCTGGTGATAAGCTGTGTATTTAGTTTAACACTGCAGAGGATGAGATGGTTGCATGGCATCGTCAACTTAATGGACATGAGTTTGAGCAAACTCCGGGAGATGGTGAAGGACAGGGAAGCCTGGAGTGCTGCAGTCCATGGGGTTGCAAAGAGTCGGACACGACTGAGCAACTGAACAATAAAAACAACAAGAGCTGCTTCTGAGACAGTTTACAACTTGCCTGAACTGACGTTTTCCTAGCTTTCTCATTAGGCTTTGTTTTTTGACATTAAAGTAGAGTTATTCAGTGGAACTCATCCAAATGGTTGAAGATCAAAAGATTTAAAAAATTCAGACTCATATTCTAAGTGCAAGATTTGCTTACCACTGAAGACATTACCTTGAATGTGAGAGATCTTTCAAGTCAAGTCCCACAAATAAGTTTCTAGTAAACTTTTTAGCAAAGGTGGCCTAACTGCAATAATCGTAGCCTCTCCACACGACCAAAGGGATATTGATACACATATTTGGTCTGCTTATTAAAAGCATTCCCTTGTAATCATCTCATCTCTTACTGGTGTATTTACTGAACGCTAAAGTGCAGAATTGGACTTCCCTGGCGGTCCAGTGGTTAAGACTATGCTACTTCCACTGCAGGAGAGGGAGGGGCACAGGTTCCACCCTTGGGTAACTAAGATCCCTGCATGCTGCGTGGTGCCCCCGCCCCCTAAAAAAGCAGGGGTTGTTGTCAACCTCATTAAAAAAAGAAAAATGCAGAATTAATCCTTAAACGCGTAGGGCCTGCAGGAAATTCAACCTCATATTCCGGGGACATAATGAAGGAGTTCCAATTGCATAGTCTTCTATCTCTAAATGTCAGCTTTCCTTCTATGTCACAGGTAGTTAATATATGTTCATTTTGTCAGTGAAATGAGTATCCAGTGATCTTATTTTGTGTCAGTAGATTTGATCTTGATGGATATGAACAAAAGCTAAAGTCATAGCCAAATCCAATGAGATGTCATTAAAAAAATTTTTTTTAATATATGGACCATTAAAAAAAATCCTTATTGAATTTGCTACAATATTGCTTCTGCTTTATATTCTGGTGTTTTGGCCATGAGGCATGTGGGATCTTAGCTCCCCAACCAGGGATTAAACCCATATCCCCTGCATTGGAAAGTGAAGTCTTAACCACTGGACCACCACGGACGTCCCCAGATGTCATTTTAACGTGAGTCGTGTTGTCTAAAGAGACAGAAAGACTAAGAGAATGCAGGATTCCAGTGGGTTCAGAGCTTTTCTAGGTAGACAGATAAAAATGTGAGCTTCTCAGGTGGCCCTAGGGGTAAGGACTCTGCTTGCCAAGGAATCCACCAGACACAAAAGGGGTTTGATCCCTGGATCGGGAAGATCCCCTGGAATAGGTAATGGAAACCCACTCCAGTTTTCTTGCCTGGAAAATTCTATGGACAGAGCAGTCAGGCAGCCTGCAGTCCATGGGGCCCCAAAGAGTCGGACACTATTGGGTGGCTGAGCACACACAGAAACATACNACAAAAGGGGTTTGATCCCTGGATCGGGAAGATCCCCTGGAATAGGTAATGGAAACCCACTCCAGTTTTCTTGCCTGGAAAATTCTATGGACAGAGCAGTCAGGCAGCCTGCAGTCCATGGGGCCCCAAAGAGTCGGACACTATTGGGTGGCTGAGCACACACAGAAACATACACACACGTATGTATAGGTCCTATAGAAGTAAATATAACATTTCATTTTTATACAGATTCAGTTAAAAAATACCACCTATCAGGTGCAATTCACTCATTCAATGAAGATTTATCTTGAACCTACCACAGGCTTGGTAATTCTATGTGTGTGTGTGTTCCTGTGTATGTAAACTTGCTTCTCTGTCATTTGGAGAATTTAGTTTCTGTGTTTTTTGACTATATTTTTCTGTAAGTAATATATCGTATATCTTCAAATGGATATTTAATAATTTACAACTAATATTTTTTCCTAGTGAGTTCTTACCTGAATATGAGGTCGGTGATGGTAAATCTTGGTTGCATGCCGATGAGATTATCAATGAACTTCTGGGCCTGGATCTCCCTGAAACCCCTTGTGGCCTCAGGGTGTAATTCTAGGAGCTCAGGAGGGTCGTCGTCAGGTAAAGACTGGATAGTGCGTATGTAGTCCTTCATGCTTCCAGATTTTGGCAGTGGCTAATATATGTGAAAATTTAAATACTGGTTAGTTTTTACCTAACCAGTAAACATTTACTTTTTAGTTATTTACTTTTCAGTTATTCCTGAAACATTTACTTTTGGCAACGTATGAAGGTGATATTTCCCCATGAAGTCTTATACATTATTTTATGCTTATTTGTTGATGGTATACTCTAGATACTTCTGTCAAAAGTTGCACTTGGGCTATGTTATAAAGTGCAGTTTCATGACAGACACATATAACTTTCTCATTGGAAAAAGAGAGAAAGGGAAAAAGAAAGGAGGGTGATTCTGACTACCCATTGCCTCAATGACCTACAGCCACTGATAATGGATGCACTCAAGATTTAAGAAGTCATTTTACTTTGGTAAAGCCTATAGAAGACACATGAGCATGATCTTAAGAATAACTGGAGAGACTAAGGGAGTCGGCGGGGGGTGGGATGGGCAAAACTGGGGAAGATGGTCAAAAGGGACATACTTCCAGTTAAAATAAGCAAAAATAAAAATAAAACACCAAGTGAGTTAAAAGGTTATTTAATAGGGAAATGAAAAGCTTTTTCTTCCCATTTGCCAGGTATATTTCCCAGTTGACAAGTTATAACCAAGTACTGATTGGATAAAGGCTCTGTAAGGTAAGCAGTTATTCCTTTGGCTGATCCAAGGTCACAACTAATTAAGAAAAAATATGTTTTTAAAAACCTATTAAGTCATAATGATAAACGTGGCTGTGCTGGTTAAAAATATGTCAAATTCTTTAATATACGACCCTTCAAAAGATGGAGTCTAATTCTCCTTTTCTCAACTGGAGCTTGGACTAAGTGACTGTTTCTGTCAAACATAAATAAAGTGGAAGGGATGGAGTGGGGCTTTGTTTTTTTTTTTTTTAAGCTTTAAAATAAAATTTTATTAAAAAGAATTCAGCTCATAACATATATATTATTCTACCCTCTCTCCACCCCTACTCCCCACCACCTTTACTGAGGTATAATTGAAAAATAAAGCTATATATATTTAAGGTGTATAACATGATAATTTGATACAAATGTAAGTTGTGAAATAATGATCACAATCAAATTAATGAGCACATCTATCGCATCCATATAGTTATTTTTTTGTTGTTGTTGTGATATTGCTTAGCGTCTGTTATCTAGCATATTTCAAGTTTACAATACAGTATTATTAACTATAGTTATCATGCTATACATTAGCAGGAATCTCAGGTTCTATCCTTGGATCAGGAAGATCCCTTGGAGAAGGAAATGGGTTGCCATAGTCTTGCCTGGAAAGTTCCATGGAAAAAAGCGTCTGGTGGGCTATAGTCCATGGGGTCACCAAGAGTCAGATGTGACTGAGTGACTGAACACAAGCACAGAGAAACATCAACTAACAGAGACATTAATAAAAACTTATCTGCAGAAACTAAGATTATGACAAGGAACAGGAAGAGCTGGCAAGTTTTTATGACAAAACTGTCATAAAATTGCAGCATTTAAAGCAACTAAATAATTGAACTTATGAGGTTAGAATCCTATTCTGTAGTCTGATAGAATTCTGCCAATGGAATTATATGCTTCTATGTTACTATGTTTCATATTCTCCTGAGCATACTTAAGTAACAGTCTGTATACAAAACTTTGCCCACTGTACTTTTTTGTAATTTAAAAAACTTTCAAGGATAATTTTATCTTAAGGGTTGAATTTAGACTCTAAACAACTAAACCGTTATTTAAAAGTTTTTTTTTCTCTTAATGGAAATCTAAAAAACAACTCATAGCTTTTCCTGCCTTAACAGATTGTGTCATCTTCCTTCTCACCTTCCATCATCTCCCTTATGCAAATTCCGACCCGTCACATTCATGTCAAGTCCTCTTTCCACACTCTCAAACCAGAGATCTGGAGGACTTTTCCCTCCATTAGCAACCATCTGCCAGGGTACAACTGCTGTGTGTAAACTGGAGACTCTTGCTCCACAAAGATGGAGGCCTGGATGGAAGTTAAACACTAAACAGAGAGAGGACAAGGGATGACATGGAGTTTCATCTTCTTCAGTGCTTGAGGTAGACTCCTTGAATCTCAGCTCTCCTTACTGTATGTGGCTGCACCCTGAGAACCTCAGTTTCCTCATCTGAAACTGGGGATAACATCTACTTCACATAGTTGTTTTGAGCATTAAATAAGAAAAAGACATCAGTTGACAAGTGTGGATCAGATCAGCACAGCTTAACTTGCTTCTGCTTCCTTGTACTTTGTATGTTATACTCTAGGTTCCCAGAGGGCAGGAGCCATTTATCATTCTTTTCATTTACTGGCCAGCATAATGCTGCATTTAATAGCGTAGATTCCAGGTTGTGCCCTTGGTGGATGGTTGCTAGCAGAGCAAAAATCCTGCAGACCTCTGGCCTGAGGGTTGGGAGGGAGGACTTGGCATCACTGTGATGGCTGGCAATTTGTGTAGGGGAGGTGAATGGAAGATGAAAAGGATAATTTTTTTAGGGGCGGGGGAGGGCATGCCACAGTTTGCAGGTTCTCCTAGCAGGGACGGAACCTGCCTCCCCCAGCAGTGAAAGTGCAGAGTCCTAACCACTGGACCACCAGGGAACTCCCAGGAAGATGAGAAGGAAGATAATGCCATCTGGGTGATCATGGTAAAGTGGGTGTGGGCCTCGGGGGAGGAGGAGAAGGAGAGACAGAGGTCATATCCAGGTCATTTGTGGAGGGTCTTTAGAGTATGGATAGGTAGATAAAATGGTAATTAATAGAGTGATGGTCATTTACTTTTGTAATACTAAAGGTTCTGTGTGTGTGTGTGCGTGCTCTGTCATGTCTGACTCTTTGCAACCCCATGGACTGTGGCTGTCAGGTTCCTCTGACCATGGCATTTCCCAGGCAAGCATACTGCAGTGGGCTGCTGTTTCTTCCTCCAGTGTATCCTCCTGACTCAGGGATCTAACCCTTGTCTCTTGCATCTCCTGCATTGGCAGGTGGATTCTTTATCACTGTGACACCTGGGAAGCCACACTGAAAGTGAATAAACACCATTAAAAGTGAATGTTAAGGGCTTCCCTGGTGGTCCAGTGGTTGAAGATTTGCCTGCCAGTGCAGGGGACATGAATTTAATCTCTGGTCCAGGAAAATTCCACGTGTCATGGGGCAACTAAGCCTGAGTGCCATAACTGCTCAGCCCTTGCAGTTAGAGCCTGAGTTCTGCAACAAGAGAAGCTGCTGCAGTGAGAGGCCCATGCACTGCAGCTAGAGAATAGCCTCTACTTGCAGCAACCAGAGAAAAGCTTGTATGCAGCAACGAAGATCCGGTGCAGCCATAAATAAATACATAAATAGAAAGTGAAAAAAGTGAACGTTAAAATTTATTTTAATATAGATTTTAAACAATGGAGCAATCCTTAGTTAAACATAATCAAGTAATGTTAAGAAAATAAATCCTTTTCTTACCTCATCAGTAGAGAAACTGAAGTCATCTTTTAGAACTTCAGGATTACAAAATTTGTAGAGAAGGGTGTTCAAACATCGCCTGTCCCAGCTGTCAGTCACCCAGCCACCGTAAACCACCTCGCCAATCAGGTAGCGCAGTGTCTGCCAAGGAATACTGGACTGAGCACTCAGGAAATTTTCCAACACCTTTATGGCAACCTGTAGAAAATGCACTAGTTTTCATTATTTAAGCACATGTTTTCAGGTTGTTTTCATGGTGTAACATAAAATCAACAACTGAAACAGCTGCATATATTTTCTCTTTAAAAATACGTGGAAAAAAAAGAATAAAAATATTAGGCTATATATTTTACTCATTGTTGTTGAACAAACTTTGAATTACTTAACTAATTAATATTGTTATTTTTTGAATAGACAAAACAAACATGTGGTACTGAATTCAGAGGGCTTCCCGGGTAGCACTAGTGGTAAAGAACCCGCCTGGCAAAGCAGGTAGACATTAAGAGATGCAGGTTCGATCCCTGGGTCAGGAAGATCCCCTGGAGGAGGGCTGGGCAACCCACTCCAGCATTCTTGCCTAGAGAATCCCCATGGACAGAGGAGCCCGGCAGGCTGTAATCCACAGGGTTGTACAGAGTCAGACACGACTGAAGCAACTAAGCACGCACAAGCATGCACTGAATTCAGAAGATACAAAAGGATGAACAAGGGAATGTAAATTTTCTCCTACCCCCTACTCTAGCCTTCAGAGCCCCTGCCATGAGGCCATCGTTGTTAACAATGTCTTGAGCTACACTTACCGACACTTTGCGACCCCATGGACGGGCTTGCCAGGCTCCTCTGTCCATGGGCTTCTCCAAGCAAGAATACTGGAGTGGATAGCCATTCCCTTCTCTAGGGGGAACGAACCCAGGTCGTTTGCATTGCAGGCAGATTCTTTACCGTCTGAGCCACAAGGGAAGCCCCCTATGAAACTATATGCACATAAATTGATTTCATTCCTTCTTTTTCCCTCCTGACCTTCCCTCCTCTCTCTCTCCCTTTCTATCCTCTCAGTCCTTCAACTATCTTTCATCTCGTCTTCCCTCTCATCTTTTTTTTTTTTTTCTCTGTGTTCCTATCTTTATATACACCATCCTGCAACTGACCAACCAACATATCTTGGCTACTGTTGTTCAATGGCTGCAACAATTCATGTTTCCACTAACAGTTGCCACCGTTCTCTCATTCCTTCCACTGTTCTTTCATCCCTTCCTCTATTAGGAGAGGTTGTCCTAGGCAATTTTTTTGTACTTTGGTGTTAATTTGTAGTTCACTTGCTACTAGTTATTTTCAGAATCTTTTTTTATGTCTATTGGTCAAGATTTGATTTTCTGTACATTAGCTATTTTTCCTTTGGATTGTCTTTTTTCTTGGTAAAATGTGAGAGCTCTTTGTATATTATAGACATTAACTCTGTAAGTTATTTGCATTGCAGATATTATCCTAAATCTGTAATTTGTCTATTGACTTTGTCACCATTTTCCATATAGAACTTTTTATAATCACACATGTGTATCTTTTCTTTTATGGTTCTGTGTTTCGAATTTTAGCTAAGTTATCCCTAACTCCACAATTGAACATGTATTCTCTCAAATTTATTTTTAAAGATTTTTATTGTTTTACCATACATTTAAAGTTTACTCCATTCTGAAATTTATTTTTGTATACAGTATAAGATAAGGGGCCAAACCAATTTTCTCCCAGCTGGATGGCCAGTATAACCAGTATCTTTTACTTAAAAAAAAAAAAAAATCCCTCATTACTGAGTTAAAATATTTTCTATGTCAATATTAAAATTTCATACAAACTCAGATCTATTTCTATATTTTCCATTATGTCTCACTGATTTGTTGTCTAATTCTGCCAAACAACAGTGGATTTAGTATAGTGGATTTTTTAAAATATGTTTTGATATCTGGTGAAGGGAGATTCTTGCCGTATTTTAATTTTTTGTATATTTCTAGTTTATTCTTCAGTGTGTCTGTCTTCTTCTATGTAAACTTTATCAATTCCAGAATCTTCCTAACAGGGTTCTAATTGGATTGACATTAAATGTGATATGTAATTTTGGAAGAATTGGTAGTTTATGATATGGGAAGTCTTCCTATTGAAGAAAGAAGGCAGGATTGAAAACAGAGATGTGGCATCAGACTGCAAGAACTGTGTAACTTTGGAGAGTCTTTTAAGTGTTCTGAGCCTTCATTTCCTTATCTTTAAAATGAGGATAATTAGTGTACTTACTTCATAAGGTTGTTGTGAGAATTAAATAATTCATATAAAGTAATCAGAACATTTTAAGCTCTCAGCAAATGTTATTCTTTTTTACTTCCTGATTTACAGTGTTCATTATTTAGGATGCATACAATTTTTATTAAATTTGTTCCTGAATATTAAAAAAAATTTTTGTCACTACTGAGAATGTACTATGCTTCCATGTCTAGGTGTTTATTGCGGGGGAAAAGTTATTGGCTTTTATATATTTACGTTTTTTTTGAGCCACATTATTGAGTTCTCTCATTACTTCTAACAGGTCTTTTTTTTAAACTAGTCTCTCAGATTTTCTAGTTATACAATTATATCATCAACAAAAGGTAGTTTTTTTCTCTTTTTTCTTGCTTCTCTTTTACAGCATTAATATGAATTATCTTATCTTATTGCATTTACTAGAACTTTTAAGGCAATGTTGAATGACAATGGTGATAAAAGGCATCCATGTCTGATTCCTGATTTTCTTTGAAACAATTTCAGTGTTTGGCTATTTAGAATAATATTTGCTTTAGGTTTTTGGTAGTCTTTTTCATATTTAAGCTGTCCCTCTGAATCCTATAAGAGTTCTTTTTAGGAATGGTACCTGGATTCATAATAAAGCCTTTTCTATATTTATTGATCTGATCATTTAAACTGAGATTATAGATTTTCAAATACTGAGCCATTTTTACATTCTTGGAATAAACCCTACTTGATCATAGTATATCATTCTTTGCTTCATTGCTGAAACCTATTAAGTTTAATATATAATTTTTATATGAAGTCCTAAGTGAAATTAGCCTATAGTACTTTTCCATATTATCCTTACTAGGTATTCATATTAAACTTATGTTGATTTCATAGAAGGAATTGGGGAGATTGCCATCTTTTCCTAAATTTTGGAGTAGTTTAAATAATATTAATATATTTGTTTTTTAAAATTCAGAGTGAAATAAGTTGTAAAACCATTTCATTCTGGTATTATTTGCAATTTCTTATGGCAATTGGTCTAGTCAACATTTCCATTTCTTTTTGAGTCAATTTAGAAAGTTCATATTTTTCTGGGAAATTATTGGTTTCATCTAGATTTCCAAACTTTATTAGTCTCATCAAAAACCAATTTTAAAATTTATTTTTCCTTTCTACATTTTGTGTTATTTCATTAATATTAAAATTATATTTAATTTTTATTTTTTCTAATTTATTAAGATGAATATTTATTTCTTGCATTTCTTCTTTAATAATGAATATTTGAGTTAGTTTATTTATTTATTTTCTTGAGCATAGCTTTTGTCTCTCACATTATTTTTGGTATGGTGGTGTTATTTGCTTAATTGTGTCTGACTTTTTGTAACCCCATAGACTGTAGACTGCCAGGCCCCTCTGTCCATAGACTTCTCCAGGCAAGAATACTGGAGTGGGTTGCCATTTCCTTCTCCAGGGAATCTTCCGGACCAGCGATCGAACCTGGGTCTCCTGCATTGCAGGCAGATTCTTTACCATCTGAGCCACCAGGGAAGCCCCCAAATTTTTGGCTGTACCCCACAGCATATGGGATCTTATTTTCTGGGCCAGGGATCAAATCCACACTCCCTGCATTGGAAGGCAGAGTCTTAACCACCGGACCACCAGGGAAGCACTATTTCTTTTTTTGGGGGTATAAAGTAGTATAATTTCTATTATGTTTGAGATATTTTATGACTTCTCTTTAATATTCTCTTTATCTTCCCTTTAATATTCTTATCTAGAGCTGTGTTTTTTATTTATGTTAAGATTTCTTGGATCAAATGTTTATAGTTTATTAGATTATGATTGGAGAATGTGACCCATAAAATCATTAAATATTTTTCTTTCTGGCCATGTTTATGATTAAGTTTTCTAACAGTTCCTTAGCTGTATGAAAAAATATGAACTGTCTGTTGGAAAGATGTTAGGTTCTATTTACATCTGTTAATCAAGTTTGTTAATTGTACTATTTTCTCTGATTTTTTAAAAAATATAAATTTATTTATTTTAATTGGAGGTTAATTACTTTACAATATTGTATTGGTTGTGCCATACATCAATATGAATCCACCACAGCTATACACGTGTTCCCCATCCTGAACCCCTCTCCCTCCTCCCTCCCCGTACCATCCCTCTGGGTCATCCCAGTGCACCAGCCCCAAGCATCCAGTATCATGCATCGAACCTGGACTGGCGATTCGTTTCATATATGATATTATACATGTTTCAATGCTATTCTCCCAAATCATCCCACCCACTCCCTCTCCCACAGAATCCAAAAGACTGTTCTATACTCTGTGTCTCTTTTGCTGTCTCGCATACAGGATTATTGTTACCATCTTTCTAAATTCCATATGTATGCTTTAGTATCGGAGAAGGCGATAGCACCCCACTCCAGTACTCTTGCCTGGAAAATCCCATGGACAGAAAAGCCTGGTAGGCTACAGTCCATGGGGTTGCGAAAAGTCGGACACGACTGAGCGACCTCACTTTCACTTTTCATTTTCATGGACTGGAGAAGGAAATGGCAATCCACTCCAGTGTTCTTGCCTGGAGAATCCCAGGGACTGCGGAGCCTGGTGGGCTGCTGTCTATGGGGTCGCACAGAATCGGACATGACTGAAGTGACTTAGCAGCAGCATTAGTGTTTTTCTTTCTTGCTTACTTCACTCTGGTTAATAGGCTCCAGTTTCATCCACCTCATTAGAACTGATTCAAATGTATTCTTTTCAATGGCTGAGTAATACTCCATTGTGTATATGTACCAATAATCACATATGCATACACATTTATATAGTGCATATGTACAGATACATGTGTCTATATAGACATACACGTATGTGTACATGTGCTACAGTGTACCAGTTGTGATAAATAAAGACACCACATAATGAGATAGCTGAGAGCACAAACTCTGAAGCTAGACCACCTGTGACCGAGTCGTGCCTGTTCTGCTCACTCATTAGGCAAGTTGCCAAACCTCTGTGTACTTCAACTGTAAACTAAGGATCATACTACCCTGTTTTTAGGAATGCTGTAAGATTTCAGTTAATTCATAAAGTACTTAAAATCATGTCTGAGAGAAAGCACTGTAAAAGTTAAGTTTTCATGACTGTTATATCTCCATAAACTGTTTCTCTCTCTACTACTTGGTGCTTTTTCAGCTTAAAATCCATCTTGACTGATACTAATGTTACCATTCCTGTTTTATGCTGTTTTTATTTTCTTGGTAGTTTCAAGATTTTTCATTGATGTAAGGGTTTTTCATGTAAAGTCTGTAAAGCTGAGTTTTGTTTTGTAATCCAGTGTAATAATTTTGCCTCTTTAATGAAAGATTGCAGTTCATTTACATTTAATGTAAAAACTGATATTCCCTTTGTATTCAGTTCAGTTCAGTTCAGTTCAGTCGCTCAGTTGTGTCCGACTCTTTGCAGCCCACCAGGCCTCCCTGTCCATCACCGACTCCCGGAGTTCACTCAGACTCACGCCCATTGAGTCAGTGATGCCATCCAGCCATCTCATCCTCTGTAGTCCCTTTCTCCTCCTGCCCCCAATCCCTCCCAGCATCAGAGTCTTTTCCAATGAGCCCTTTGTATTACTTTACATTATTAGTTTACTTTGTTGTTTCACTCCCTCCCTCATTTTAATAGGTTGATCAAATTGTTATTTATTTGCCTTTTGATCTTCATTAATTTAAACATTATATCATTTCCATTACAGATTACCTTTCCTTTCCCTGAATTCATATTACAATAACATTCCTTTTTTCAAATGAAGTCAGTTATTTTCCTACCAAAGTTTTCCGTTTATTTGTTCCTCTGCATTCTCTAATGTTAAAGCTCGCAACAAGGTGAAACATTTAGAAAACTTGTACTTCCCCCCTGTCCTCTCTCCTTCCCTCCTCTTGTCTCTCCTTTCCTCACATACACGCTTCCCTCCATCCCAACTCCTAGGCTTTGTTGAGATACCTTAGTACTCTTACTACAGCTTAGTACTCTATCAAGTTTAGTAAACTGTAGTTTAGTACTCTTACTAAAACTCAGCTTAAAACTATTAAGGGAATTTTTCTTGTATGACTCTTCCTCTTAAATAATCTACATTTAGCACTTAGACTACTCACCCTCAAGTGTTTATTATTATCTATTTAGATTTAATAATCTACTGAAAGGTTTAACAATATACTGTTCACCAGTTTAATTTCTTTTCATTTTCCTTTATTTTGGGTCTTTGTTCTGATATATTTGTACATAGCGTAGATCTTAAGCATTTTTCACAGATAGAGAACACGAGTTATGTTTTATCTAAGTCCTTGCTTATATGCAAATATCTTTCTTTACTTTTACAGAGTGAATGATATTTTGGCTGGAAATAAGATTCCTGGTGTTCAGTCTTAGTCTCCCAGATTCTCTAGATGTTATTCCACTTTATTCTAGCTAGTGATGGTAGATGACAAGTCTAAGTGTCATCACTGTTCTTTTATAACTTGTCTCTGAAGATTGGAGTTCAGGAATTTTCTAGCTTATGTCCAAATATGTCTTTATGACAATTCTGCCTGAATTAGTAAGGATTTTCAATCCGTAAACTCAAATCTTTCATCAGTTCAGAGACAACAAAACAGCTTTTTTCTTTTTTTTTTTCCCCCTCTCTATTCAGTTTTCTCCTCAGGAATTCATATCATTTGAATATTTTTAGGTGTTTCCTTTAAATGCCTTCTTCATTTGTGCCTTATGATTTCCATCTTATTGTAACTTTCTTCCTACGCTCTGAGTTATTCCTTCTATTTGTTTTTTCTAGCCATTAACTCAAGTCCTAACCGTGACCATTTTTTCCTTCAATTCATCTCCCTCTAACTAATCATCTAACTTTTTTTTTAAGTTCAAGAATCACAGTGTGTATATACAACTTCAATTAGTTGAGAGTACATGGAGCCTATGTACTAATTAACACCTCTTTCCACAAGTGTGTAAATGAATCATGCCAAAACACAGTGACACTGACCCTCTTTTTGTGATAATACATAATTTTTGGAGATCATAAATTGATCATATTTACAATCATAAATTGAGCTAATGACATAAAAATTCAAAAATTTAAAAAAAACGCAAAAGGATGACCACATATCTTTTCAATGTCATACTGGAACATTGTCTAACACGCTCACTTAAGGATTATCAAATACTTCAGGAGTATCTGCTTTTGTTTTGATTTACTACTTCCTATTGATTAGAGCACTTTACAACTTTGTATAAGTATATGCTAACTTACAGGAAACTGTTGACCCTGTATCTGTTTCTTTCTGACATTGATGCAAATGAAATTTTGTCTTGTAGAAATATAAATGGTTTCTGGCTCATAAAGAAAATTACAACCCCAAGGTTACAATTTTATTGCCTGTGTGGCATTTGGCAGTTTTATATGTAATTTGATAATCATATTTCATTATAATTGTTTAAATAATTCTAAATATTTCTGGTATCCTATACTTTTAAAAGGACCCTGGTGGCACAGTGGTAAAGAATTTGTCTGCAATGCAGGAGACATGCGGGAAATGGCAACCCATTCTAGTACGCTTGCCTTGAGAATTTCATGGACAGAGGAGCCTGGTGGGCCATCGTCTTTGTCCAACTTGCAAGAGTTGGACATGACTTAGCAATTAAACAACAAATACTTTTAAAAATCAGTTTTACCATCCTGCTGATTCTTTTATCAATGAGTTAAAAATTTTTTGATATGTGCTCATGTAACAAAAAATCATGTGTGTAAAATGTGTATGTACTTTTGTATCCTTACAGGCTCTTATAATTTTCTGTTCTATTTCTTGTGTTCTTTCTCTCTTTGGCTACTAGATCTTATTTGATATGTTATTTTTCTTGGTCTTGTCACTGTGGCTCAGGTCCAGACTGGGGAGCTTAAAGTGGTGGTAGCCCTACATGTGGTGGAAAATATATTGATGTTTAGTCCTGTGGGCTGGCAGATAGCATCAGTCAGTTGTCAGTCCACTGAGGAAACTCTCCAAGTTGCCTGACAGGGAACTGACTGGGCCTGAAACTCCCCCTAGTGGGAGGAGCTGTGTCCAAACTCAACTTCTCACTGAACCAGAAGTTTCCATTTAATGAGAGGGGCTGTACAGGTGGAGAAGGCAATGGCACCCACTCCAGTACTCTTGCCTGGAAAATCCCATGGACGGAGGAGCCTGGTAGGCTGCAGTCCACGGGGTCGCTGAGAGTTGGACAGGACTCAATGACTTCACTTTAACTTTTCACTTTCATGCATTGGAGAAGGAAATGGCAACCCACTCCAGTGTTCTTGCCTGGAGAATCCCAGGGACGGCAGAGCCTGGTGGGGTGCCGTCTATGGGGTCGCACAGAGTCGGACAAGACTGAAGCGACTCAGCAGCAGCAGCAGCAGCAGTACAGGAATCCAGTTTCCCACAGTTTCAAGGTGCTAGCATTTGGCGTTTCTAGACAACTACTTGAACATCAAGTATCCAGACTCAGACATCCTGGCACGCAGGCAGTCTGTTTCTTTGCCCCTGGGAAGAATGCTCTCACACTCGCCACATGAAAGGGGAGGACAAAGGAGGGGAAGGCTGCTTCTTTTGGAGAGCGGTGCCACCATGTAACCAGCTGCTTCCGCTTAAGCAAACCTCTCTGCCAAATGCCAAAAGGACAGCAGTAGCCTATAAATTCCAGCCTGTGCCAAGTAAAGCTTCTGCCTTTCACTCCAAGCTCTTTGCATGACAGAATACCCTGCCAACACCTGGCCTCCGCAATCCTACCATTTGTTTCCCTTGCAGATGGTTTAGTGTATATTAAACCATCTGTGTATATTTATACTGAAATAAATATATACTCTAAATATATGTGCACAAGTGAGATCATACTATACATGTTCTGTTATAACCCAATTTTAGCAATCAATCTTATAAATGTGACTATCCTCGTCTATATCAATAGTAATAGGAATTCTTTAAAGGCTTTCAAAATATATTATCAAGTTGTCTTCTTGAAAGTTACTAACAATTAAATTAGCTGTATGAGATAGTGCCTGCTTCTCTACATTTTTGTTTGTTTATTTTAGCCACCGTGGTACTGAAAGGTGGTATCTTATTGTGGTTTTAATCAATATTCCCCTAATTGTTGTATTTGGCAGTGTTCTCCAGAGAAACTGAACCAAATAGGATGTATGGGGAATCAAGGCAGTGTATGGTGGTTCCCCAAAAAACTAAAAGGAGAGTTTCTATATGACCCAGAAATCCCATTCTTGGGCATATATCTCAACAAAACTATTATTTGAAAAGATATACACATCCCAACATTCATAGCAGTGCTATTTATAATAGCCAAGACATGAAACAACCTAAATATCCACTGACAGATGAATAGAATATTCCTCAGCTATACAAAAGGATGAAAAAATGCCATTTGTAGCAACATGGATGGACCTAGAGATTATCATACTAAGCAAAGTTAAGTTAGAAATACAAATACCATATGATCTCACTTATGTGTGGCATCTAGCTGCTGCTGCTGCTAAGTCATGTCAGTTGTGTCAGACTCTGTGCGACCCCATAGACGGCAGCCCACCAGGCTCCCCAGTCCCTGGGATTCTCCAGGCAAGAACACTGGAGTGGGTTGCCATTTCCTTCTCCAATGCATGAAAGTGGAAACTGAAAAGTAAAAGTGAAGTTGCTCAGTCGTGTCCAACTCTCAGCGACCGCATGGACTGCAGCCCACCAGGCTCCTCCGTCCATGGGATTTTCCAGGCTAGAGTACTGGAGTGGGGTGCCATTGCCTTCTCCAGTGGAATCTAGAATATGACACAAATGAACTTACCTCTGAAACAGACTCACGGAAACAAAGAACAAGCTTGTAGCTGCCAAACAGGGGAAGCAGTGGAGAGTTGGACTGGGAGTTTGGAACTAGCAGATGCAAACTATTATATATGTAGAATGAATAAGCAATAAAGTCCAACTATATAGCAGAGGGAACTATATTCAATATGTGGTGATAAGCCATATGGGAGAGAATATGAAAAAGAGAATCACTGTGCCTATATATCAGAAACTAATACAACATTGTAAATAAAAAAAAATGGTTTGCAATATTAAACACAAATAAAGGGTTCTATATAAAGAATAGTGAAGACTCTTCAGCTAAAATTTCCCTCCTACAATGGGTCAATGTAATTTTTTTTGCTTTAAATGAATAAGTAGAAACAACAAACACTTTTGTGGTGATTTTTATGTGTCAGGCACTGTTCTAAGTGCGTTACAATTCATACTGTATTGACTAGTCTGTTCTTATTTTTCTTTAAAGAAATTTATTTTCTTATTTGGCTGTGACAGATCCTAGTTGCAGCATGAGGGATCTGGTTCCCTGACCAGGGATTGAACCCCAGCCTCCTGCCTGGAAGTGCAGAATTAAGCCACCGGACCACCAGGGAAGTCCCTAGTCTGCCTCTTACAATGCCCTTTGGCAGAGGTACTTTTTTGGCCAAGGAAACTAAGACCCAGAGAGGTTAGTAAGCTTGCCAAATAACTTGTAAATCCTGTACAGCTATAAGCAGAGGAGCTCTGATTTGATTCCCGAAAAGAGGGCTTCCAGGTCCCCGCTTTTAGATGTTAGTCAGCCCTCATCACCTAGTTACAGAGTTTGTTACCTTAGTACCATGAAAAACATTTAGTATTTGTGTAGATACACACTAGGCTTTCTATATCTTATCACTACTTATTTGGTGTTATATATAAAGTACCAGACTTACCTCCAAGTCTGAAGAACTAAATGCATATGCAATATTCCAGCCCAATATTCCATAAATTTTTCTTTCATTGATCAGAGCATTGAAGAAACACAAGCTGAATAAAATTTTTTTCCACCATGGTCCACAGTCAGGTTTTTCAAATAACTCTTCTGTTACCTCTCCACTCTCACTGTATCCAAATGTCTGAAGTAAATTATTTTTCAGTCCCTGGGGATTTTCCACTGCAATCTTTAAAACAGATGTGAGTAAAAACAACTTGGGAGGACAGATACAGGCATTAGGACTGGTGGGGGGTGGGGGACTCACACAGAGAACTGCTGCTGCTGCTGCTAAGTTGCTTCAGTTGTGTCCAACTCTGTGCGACCCCATAGACAGCAGCCCACTAGGCTCCCCTGTCTCTGGGATTCTCCAGGCAAGAATACTGGAGTGGGTTGCCATTTCGTTCTCCATACATAGAGAACTAGCTAAGACTGTATCTGATAACAGAACTTGCTAAGACTATAACTCTTTTTAAGATTCAGTAGCAAATGAAAAATCTTGTGTTATTCTTGTTCCATTTGAAAACTTCTGTAAAGGGATTGAATCAGATTTCCAATTGTTCCAATTCCTACTTTAAAACGAGAAGTACAACAATGTTATTAAAAGCACTCCCGTTTGCCTGGCAAGCCCAGCTTTTTAGAAAGTTGAAAGTGAAGAATTCCTATATTCTAAATGCTTGACGGCAGCTAAGTGACTGTAACAGAATCAGAGCTGCATGGCCTCGGCAAGGCAGCAGAGAGAAGGGGCATCACATATAGCACTCATAGAACTTGTGGAACCAACAAAAGTATCTAATCATCAGTGATGTGAAAAAGAGGACAAATAACGTGGTAGAAAATCGATTGATTTCTTGCCTAGGAAAATTGAAATGAGGAGGTACAGGAGGTGGAGTAGGAAGAGAATTACTTGGGGGGCTTTTTTTTAAAGAGCATGACTTTAAGTCTAAAACCTAAACCTCTGAAAGTGTTTACTTGCACAGTTTTCATAGACATACATACATAGACATATATATGTGTATTTCATATTATGTGGATAGTATGTAGGATATGTATAAAAATGTGTAGATAAGTACTATGATATATGTGTGTGTTTGTGTGTGTACATAAACATGAAATTTCTTTTAAAATTGAATGCATTTATTTTAATTATTTTTTGTTGGAGTATAGTTAATTTACAAGGTTGTTTGTTTTTGCTATACAGCAAACTGAATCAGTTGTGTATATACATATATTCACCGTTTTTAAGAATCTTTTCCCATATAGGTCACCACAAAGCACTGAGTAGTTTCCTGTGGAAAGTGAGATTTCTGCGTTAAGGATCAGACTGATTGATTTATTCACAGAGCACTTAAAATGTTCCTTGAAGCTCCACGTCTGTCGCCACCTTTCATATTTCCCTCTCCTGGATGAAGATAAAACACTGTCTGACGTAATACTCTGACTGACCCTGGGAGGTAAATGGACCCTCTTGAGTCTCAGATACAAAGCTGCAGATTTCTGCAATCCATGTCCCATCTTCTCCAGGAGTAGGGCAGCTGGGAAGCGCCTCAGTACCGTGGGCTTGGGTAAATACACCAGGGAGTCTGGGAAGAGCTAAGGGTCAGTGTGACAGGAAGTTTCTTTGTTTCCCAAGAGTAAACTTGATTTACTCTCAGGCTGGATTGGGACTCTTATCGGGAAACTGCCCATCCACCCCATTTCCTCTGTCTTCACACTAACTGTTAAACTTGAAAGTGTGCATGTGTTTGCATATCTGGGCATGCGTTCTGCCTGTGCCACTGGTCAGTCTTCTTTGCTATTAGGACTCCATCTTTTGGTCAACTGGACACTTGTTTAACAGAATTGACCCAACTCTTAGTATTTATTCAAACTTAATGGTGGATATGAGTAGAAGTCACAGATAATTTTTAAACAGGACTTTTTAGTCAATAGTTTCAACCTGCTTTTTGCCAGACCCTTTTCAGAGAATTAATAACAAATTATGAAAGAGTTAGGGGGACCAGAGACAGGAAAAAGCTAGAGAAGCAAAAGGCAAGAAAGGACCCAAATTCTTTACTCTATTTTCTGGCTTATGGGAGTTGGAAGTCTAAGCATCCTTGTTTGAGAAAACAAACATCTAAACTGTCCAATCCCTTGAGAGCAGGGATCTTGTTTGTACTTTTGCACCCTTTCTCACAAAGTAAGGCTGAGCACAGGAAAGATTTAGCATACTAGAATTAGCACTCTCTTCTTAATTCAGAATCATGAATACAAGATAATTTACATTCCAACAGTGCTGCAGAGTCAATATTAGTATCTGCTATACATTGCCTTTACCTTTAAACTCTTTTGAAGGATAGGAATTGGGAAAGAACTGTCTGACTTTGAGCTTAACCATAGCCTGAACTTAGGCTCTACTGTCACATCTGGACTATTAAACCTGTAAAAAGAAAACATTTATAAATATTTTAATGTGAAAAATTTCAATGAAATCAATATGTTCTAAGAATCATAGTTGTTTTAATGATAAAATGGCCTTAGAAATCACTTTAATAACCAACCATAAGAACGTCTATATTGCATAAGAATTTGTTTAAGATCCATTAATTCCCATTTTGAAAAGGTAGTCTTCCCTCATTTAGGTACAAAAATAATCTAGCTTCATTGCCAAAAACTTGGAAAAAATGAAAAATTAAGAACAAAATAAAAACCAGAGGTCCATTTGGTCAAATCTGGCACAACTGAGCATCATAATAAACATTCATGGTAACAGACTATAATCCACTGAATAAAATAGAAATCCATGAGTCTATGTTGATGTAAGTAAACAAATGAATAAATAGATAGGGAGGAGAAAAATCTCCTAATAGTAGAATTTAATTTAAAATTTAGAAGAAATTATGGAGTTAGAAAGTTACCATTTGGCAAATAGTCTAGTAATTATTCACCCAAAAATTATCACTGAAAGTTAAAAGTAGTAGGGAAAAGTTTGAGATGTGTCTCTACAGTTGGTAGATACCATTTTAAGTAAATAATCAAAATGAAAAATGTCACCAGTAGTGGGAACAGATTGACATCAGTTACTTTTTGCTATGATGTACAAAGAAAGATTCAACAACACTTCTGTGGTATTCCTGCAATACTGCATGAAGTAAATCTAACCATGATAAAATAGCAGACAAACCCAAACTGATGGACACTTTACAGAATGACTGGCTTGTACTTTTCAGAAAATGTCCAAGTTGTAGAAGACAAAAACATACTAAGGAACTATTCTAGAACAGAGGAGAATTAAGAGACATGACAATTGAATGCAGTGTGAAATCCTGAATTGGAATCTGGACCTAACATTTTTCTTCCTTTGCAATAAAAGATATTATTGGGATAACAGGCTAGATATGACTAAGTTCTATTGATTAGATAATCAGGTAAAGAATTTGTCTGCAATGCAGAAGACCTAAGTTTGATCCCTGGGTCAGGAAGATCCCCTGGAGAGGGGAATGGCTACCCAGTCCAGAATTCTTGCCTGGAGAGTTTTATGGACAGAGGACCTCAAGTCCTCAAGTTCTCTTGAGGTCCTTCAGTTCATGGGGTTGCAAAGAGTCAGACTCAACTGAGCGACTAACACAGACACAGACACACACGACAGTACTTGGAGGTCAAATGGCAATATGTCTGCCTTGACACTGAACAACTTTCAAAGGATTTTAAAAATGTCACACACACACATAATACACACATGTACATATAAAGAAATGATAGGGTAAATGAGGAAAAGAGGTTAACAGCAGAGGAGAGTTTTTGGATCCTTCTTGCACTGAAGGAGGAAACAGACAGAGCTGGACTCCATCTTAGGCCAGGCTGCGAACATTAGGCTACAGGCACGGTCACCCTCCCAATGGACTCTGAACTTTGTGCCTGGCGTCTATAGAAATGGCATACCAGGATAAAAGAGCCTCAGGACTTGGACTTGGACTTACCCTTGCCTAAAAGAATATGCTAATTATCTCTGTAACAGAACAAAGTGGTAAATTCCATTATGTTTATCGGGATATGACCACAGGCCTATTGATAAATATCCACTGTTTATCTAGTCTTGTGACACATGAATCATGGATTAACTTTGACTCTATCTCTCTTTTACCTTATCCAGACTAGTTTCAAGGAATTTGGGGAGGTGGTTTTGAGCAAGTACACTTAGGGTATATAAGGTTTTCACAAAAACTGGTCGGGGTCCTTGGCTAAGAGGAGACTCTGCCTTGGGCCCACAGGTGTAATAAACTGCACTCCACTATCTGCGTTGTCCTTCTGAGTGAGTTTGTTGCCTGGAACGTGTGGCTACAGCAGAATTTTTTCTGCAAGTCTGAAATTATTTTAATTTAAAAAACAAACCAAGGGACTTTCCTGGTGGTTCAGTGGCTAAGACTCCACACTCCCAACATAGGCGGCCCAGGTTTGATTCTTGTGGTCAGGAAACTAGATCTGGGATGCTGCAACGAAGAGTCCACAAGCCAAAGTGAAGATCCCACACGCCCCAAGTAAGACCCAGTGCAGCCCAAGTAAATAAATAAATGTTAAAAAAACCCAAAACAAAAAAAGCAAAAATACATCAAACAAAGCAATAAAATATGAAGTCTGATGAAGTAAGTATAATATTTTTCATTTTTTCCCTCTCTGATTCTCTATTTCATTTTAAAAATAATATTACATATACTGTACATACATGTACTGTACAGGCTACAATTTGTAACCTTCTATTTTCCCTCCTGGCAATATATTGTGAACATATTCCTTTAATTCCTAAATTTAAGAAAACTTTTTCACATTTTCCTCTCTCTGTGTGGGCTGCTAGGGTACTAGTGATACATATTTAAAGGCTTGATTTGATAAAGAAGTATTAACTTCCCTTGATCATCCTCTGGTTATATCAGTATCAGTTCAGACTCTCAGTCATGTTGGACTCTTTCCCAGCCCATGGACTGCAGCACGCCAGGCTTCCCTGTCCATCACCAAGTCCTGGAGCTTGCTCAAACGCATGTCTATAGAGATGGTGATACCATCCAACCATCTCATCCTCTGTCGTCCCCTTCTTCTCCTGCCTTCATTCTTTCCCAGCATCAAGATCTTTTCTAATGAGTCAGTTCTTCACATCAGGTGGCCAGAGTATTGGAGCTTCAGCAGCAGGCCTTCCAGTAGCTATTCAGGACTGATTTTCTTTAGGATGGACTGGCTGGATCTCCTTGAAGTCCAAGTCAAGAGTCTTCTCCAACACCACAGTTCAAAAACAACAATTCTTCAGCATTCAGCCTTCCTTACAGTCCAACTCTCACATCCATACATGACTGGAAAAACCATACACAGACCTTTGTCGGCAAAGTGATGTCTCTGCTTTTTAATATGCTGTCTAGGTTGGTCA
>SJYA01002202.1:210300-341892 GCA_006410615.1 Neotragus moschatus | reverse complement strand
TGAGTTTTAAGCCAGCTGTTTCACTTTCCTCTTTCCCTTTCCTCAAGAGGCTCTTTAGTTCCTCTTCTCTTTCTGCCATAAGGGTGGTGTCATCTGCATATCTGAGGTTATTGATATTTCTCCCGGTAATCTTGATTTCAGCTTGTGCTTCATCCAGCCTGGCATTTCACATGGTGTACTCTGCATATAAATTAAATAAGCAGGGTGACAGTATACAGCCTTGACGTATTCCTTTCCCTATTTGGAACCAGTCCATTGTTCCACATCTGGTTCTAACTGTTGCTTCTTGGCCTGCATACAGATTTCTCCAGAGGTAGGTCAGGTGTTCTGGTATTCCCATCTCTTGAAGAATTTTCCAGTTTGTTGTGATCCACACAGTCAAAGGCTTTGGCATAGTCAATAAAGCAGAAGTAGATGTTTTTCTGGGACTCTCTTGCTTTTTCAATGATCCAACAGAGTTGACAATTTGATCTCTGATTCCTCTGCCTTTTCTAAATCTAGCTTGCATATCTGGAAGTTCTCGTTTCATGTACTGTTGAAGCATCACTTGGAGAATTTTGAGCATTACTTTGCTAGCATGTGAGATGAGTGCAATTGTGTAGTAGTTTGAACATTCTTTGAAATTGTCATTCTTTTGGACTGGAATGAAAGCTGACCTTTTCCAGTCCTGTGGTCACTGCTGAGTTTTCCAAATTTGCTGGCATATTGAGTGTAGCACTTTCACAGCATCATCTTTTAGGATTTGAAATAGCTCAACTGGAATTCTATTCTTCCACTAGCTTTGTTCATAGTGATGCTTCCTAAGGCCCACTAGGATATCTGGCTTTAGGTGAGTGATCACACCATCATGGTTATCTGGGTCAGTAAAATCTTTTTTGTATAGTTCTTCTATATATTCTTGCCTCATCTTCTTAATATTTTCTGCCTCTGCTAGGTCCATACCATTTCTGTCCTTTATTGTGCCCATCTTTGCAAGAAATATTCCCTTGATATCTCTAATTTTCTTGAGGAGATCTCTAGTCTTTCTCATTCTTTTGTTTTCCTCTATTTCTTTGCATTGATCACTGGGGAAGGCTTTCTTATCTCTCCTTGCTATTCTTTGGNTAATATTTTCTGCCTCTGCTAGGTTCATACCATTTCTGTCCTTTATTGTGCCCATCTTTGCAAGAAATATTCCCTTGATATCTCTAATTTTCTTGAGGAGATCTCTAGTCTTTCTCATTCTTTTGTTTTCCTCTATTTCTTTGCATTGATCACTGGGGAAGGCTTTCTTATCTCTCCTTGCTATTCTTTGGAACTCTTTGGAACCCATTCAAATGGGTATATCTTTCCTTTTCTCCTTTGCCTTTTGCTTCTCTTCTTTTCTCAGCTATCTTTAAGGCCTCCTCAGACAACTGGTCATATAACATACATTTAATGATTGTCAATTACTCCTATTAAGCTTTTGAAACTGTTCTGAAGAACATTTTATTACTTTTTTTAAAAAAATGATACAATACTTTCTGCCATTCTATTGCTCTTTTCTGTCTTAATACACTTTTTGAAAGCTGATGCAATGACTGTCTGGTCCATGCTGTATCCTTAGTCTCTAGAACGATTTTTGGCAAACAGTAGGTTTCCTACAAATATTTTTCGAATTAATAATGAAAAATCTAGTAGAAACTATTGTGTCATATTTCAGAATTTGCATCTATTGAAATCACATAATTAAGTAATCTTCATCTTCTGACTCAAGTAATGAAACAAATGTGAAAAAGTGAAATTAGGAAATAGTTTTTAAACTGCTTAAAGAATCATAGTCTGAGAACAGAATGCATAATATTAGTAAAGGTTTTAGAAATTTAAGCCAGACAGCTGCATTTTGGTTTCATAATTTCCTTATGGATGCTCACAGCAGAAGAATGACAGCATGAAGAAGCAGAGACTCTCATTTCAAGGCACTTTTAGATACAGTATTGGCCATACTCAGTAAAGCAGACAGAAACGCAAATCTGGGGAAAAAGCTATAGAATGCAATTTGCTAAAACATTACTAACTAATACTTTGCTAATTCTTCAAGCAAAGTTAGAGCATTCTATTTCCAAATACTTTCACTGCAAAGAAGAAGGTTGAAGCTATGGGAATTTTTGCTTGAGTCAGCAAGTACTTTGGGAGAAAACAGCCAGTGGGTTGAACTAGAGTAAGTCAGAATAGGTACCAAATACAGCCCATAAAGAAAATTATCACTGAAATTATGGATGCTGTGCTTGTTGTTTCACTTGAGTCTAACTCTTTGCAAGCCTACAGACTGTAGTCTGCCAAGCTTCTCTGTCCACGGGATTCTCCAGGCAGGAATACTGGAGTGGGTTGCCAGGCCCTCTTCTAGGGGATCTTTCTGACCCAGGGATCCAACCCACGACTCTTAATTCTCCTGCATTGGTAGGCAGGTTCTTTACCACTAGCACCACCTGGGAAATATGGATATGAGGTATTATATTCTGCTGTGTGGAAGCAATAGGATATTATAAACTATGCCACATGTACATTTCTATATACATGCATATATACAAGTGCATCTCTATTGAGAGTTTGAGAAGGGGAGAAAGAGAAACTGATAAACTAGATGGAAAGTAAAAATTAAAGAGCTCTTTTTCTTCTAATAAAAAGTGATCTATTCCTAGTGTAGCTTTCAAGTTCTTGGAGAAAAGAGGACCATCATAACCTAAGTTACCTCTGAGTGGCCTAACACTTTAATCACTGTTTAAGCACAGTTGTACATTGCCATTTCCAGTTTTAGCTCATTGTTTTGATAATAATCTGATCCCTTATGTGTGCACGGGTGCTCAGTTGCTCGGTCATGTCTGACTTTTTGCCACCCAATGGACTGTAGCCCATCAGGCCCCTGTGAACATGGGGTTTTCCAGGCAAGAATACTGGAGTGTGTTGCTATTTCCTTCTCCAGGGCATCTTCCTGACTCAGGGATTGAACCTAAAGGTCCTATGGTTACTGCACTGGTTGGTGGACTCTTTACCACTGAGGCACCTGGGAAGCCCTTACAAATAAATGTAAAACTCTTACGATTCTACAATAGTGCAGAGCCTTGGCATAAATGATGCTGCAAGATGGCAGTTCTGGAGGAAGACCCATTGCTCTGTTTTCGTTAGGGCCTTAACAATGAGGGCTTCTGCTTTAGCTGCCTGGCCACGACCCAAAGAAATCATGGTCACATGATTGGTTGTTCCCGTTAATTCTTGTGCAAATTTCAGGAGAGTATTGGTGAGGTCGATTCCTGTAAAAAAACATGGAAAGGTACATTCTATTGAAAAGTCATTTAATCCCCTTTAAAAATACATTCTAGCATTTATTAAGTGGCAGTGGGAAAGGGTGTACACATAATGAAAAAACTAGTCTTTTAAATCAGAAGGTAGAGCTCAAATTTTGGCTCTTCCATTTTCTTTTTTNCAGGAGAGTATTGGTGAGGTCGATTCCTGTAAAAAAACATGGAAAGGTACATTCTATTGAAAAGTCATTTAATCCCCTTTAAAAATACATTCTAGCATTTATTAAGTGGCAGTGGGAAAGGGTGTACACATAATGGAAAAACTAGTCTTTTAAATCAGAAGGTAGAGCTCAAATTTTGGCTCTTCCATTTTCTTTTTTGCAAAATTAATTTTTATTGGAGTATAGTTGATTTACAATGCTGTTAGTTTCTGCTGTACATCAAAGTGAGTCACTTATACACACACACACACACACACACACACACATATGTATATGCATACACATAGCCACTCTTTTTTAGATTCTATTCCCATTTAGGTCATTACAGAGTATTGAGTAGAGTTCCCTGTGCTACACAGTAGGTTCTTTATTAGTTATATATTTTATTATATACAGTGTGTATATGTCAAATCCAATCTAATGGGATGACAGATGGGGTGATACTATTTACTACAGCAGTAGTAGGTTTGTGGGTTGTTTACTCCAGTTTACTTTCTTGTGCCTTCCTCCTCTATAGCTGAACCCTAGTGCTATTTCAAATGGCCATGTGCCCAGCTAAAATACTTCATTTTTAGCCTTTCATGCAGCTAGGTATGAACATCTTATGTTTTGTGAAAAAGTTTTGGCAGCAAAGTGTTTTAAATGTTGTGCTATCTTCCATTCTGTACAGCTAAGTGAATTACTTATACATATATAGTATATAGCCAATTTTTTTTCCCATATAGGTCCCATATAGGTCATTACAGAATACTGAGTAGAGTTTCCTGTGCTATACAGAAGGTTTTTTTTTTTTATTAGTTATCTATTTTATTATATGTAGTGCATATATGTCAAGCCCAGTCTAACAGGGTGACAGATGTTTGGAACATAGATATGATGGCCACAGCCCTAGCTGCCATGTCAGGCTAAGTTTTCAAGAAATAGACAGCACTGTTATGAGTGTGTCAGGCATATAGCCAGTTGCTTTACATGGAAAAGTTTCAGATGAGAAAGCCTCTACATGGGGGCACTTTGAACAAGGCTTTTCCTAATAGAATCAAAGTTTAAAAATGGCGAGTTCTAAAGACATGTTTGATTTGAAGACAATGAAAAGCAGAAAATAAATGAAGAAAGTATCTTGCTTAGGAGAAAATATTTTGCTTAGGGTCTGTAGAGCAAAGACAAGATAAAGAAAAAAATGCATTTGAAGTCTTGAAGCACACAAGCATACAATCAACAGAGGTATTTCTGATAATTTTATAACATTTTTCACAGGTCAATGGGAATTAAAATTGTTAATAAAGCAAGGGTAATCCCAAATTTCATATCAATAATATGTGTGTTTGGGAGGTATTTTCTGCGTACAAAATTAGCCCTGATAAGTTTTTCCATATTCATAATCTGGGACAACCCATTTTTCTTTGTTCTTTTACATTTTTAGTCATTCTTTTTTTTTTTTTTTNCAATGGGAATTAAAATTGTTAATAAAGCAAGGGTAATCCCAAATTTCATATCAATAATATGTGTGTTTGGGAGGTATTTTCTGCGTACAAAATTAGCCCTGATAAGTTTTTCCATATTCATAATCTGGGACAACTCATTTTTCTTTGTTCTTTTACATTTTTAGTCATTCTTTTTTTTTTAAAAAAATGTGCTATTGCTTTGCTTATTTTTTAAATTGAGATATAGTTGATGTACAATAATGATGTGAATAACTTTTAGATATATAACAGAGTGAGTCATAATTCTTAAAGGTCACAGCTCATTTATAGTTATCACAAAATACTGTTTGTATTCCCTCTGATGTACAATATATCCTTGTAGCTTATTTATTTTACACATTGTAGTCTGTGCCTCCCAACCCTCTACTCCAGCTTGGCCCTCCCCTCTTCATTCTCTCCACTGGGATCCACTAGTTTGTTCTCTATATCTGTGAATCTGTTTGAAAGATTCATTCTTAATATAGTTTACAGTTTTAAGATATGTAGTGAAGTCATTCCGTCGTGTCCAACTCTTTGCGACCCCATGGATTGTAGCCTACCAGGCTCCTCCATCCATGGAGTTTTCCAGGCAAGAGTACTGAAGTGGGTTCCCATTTCCTTCTCCAGGGGATCTTCCCGACCCAAGGATGGAACCCGGCTCTTCTGCATTGCAGGCAGATGCTTTACCATCTGAGCCACCAGGGAAGCCCAATTCTTTAAGATATTTAAGAGTAGGACAATTTCCCCAAATAGTTAAGAATAGGGAAATATTTTAAACACAGAACACCCTGACACAGNAGCAAGAGTACTGAAGTCGGTTGCCATTTCCTTCTCCAGGGGATCTTCCCGACCCAAGGATGGAACCCGGCTCTTCTGCATTGCAGGCAGATGCTTTACCATCTGAGCCACCAGGGAAGCCCAATTCTTTAAGATATTTAAGAATAGGACAATTTCCCCAAATATTTAAGAATAGGGAAATATTTTAAACACAGAACACCCTGACACAGAACCTACTTCTCTACACGTGTATACCTGTGGTGGATTCATGTTGATGTATGGCAAAACCAATACAATATTGTAAAGTAATTAACCTCCAATTAAAATAAATAAATTTGTATTTTTAAAAAAGAAAAACATCATCATGTCATCTTAGCTGCTCACAAGTAGCTTACCATGGGAGTGAATAAGTATCAGTGGAGTTCTGGCATTGGATTCTTCATATGATTCCTTCAAACTGGTTCCAGTGCTGTGAATATATTCATTTCCTATTTTTTCAGTTATAAACCTTTCCACAGAATTCTTCAAATGTTCTGGTCTAAGAATTTTTATCTAAGAAAGAAACCATAACAAATAAGTAACTTTAAAAACTACCCAAGGGAATATCTTTCCCTGTGGTAAGTGGAAACAAACTAAGAAGTATTCAGGATTTAGGTTGCCCTTCAAAAGTTTTGTGGTGTTCCTTGTGTTGGGAAAATTTGATGGGGAAGGGAGTCTATGTGTGGTGGGAAAGCTCCCACCACTGCTCTTGACCATCCTTTGGTCCTTCCTAGATGCCAGGGCTCTCTGGTGCCTCTATCTTTCACACTCTGTGATCTTACGCTGTACGTGCAAATCCAAGTTAGGGTCCCTGACTTTGCAAAAGGAGACCTTGCCCCTGGGTTTTTTCCCTCCTCTGCTGTACCTATCTAGAGCAAGAAAAAATCCCACGGTATTAGAGGATGAAAATCCAGGATAGCATAGTTGGAAAAGTACTAGCTCAACAGCACAATATTTGTGTGTTTAAACAAACTGAGCACACATCTGCAGAGAACTTTAGAGGGAGTAAACGGTTTTGCAAACGGTATACAGGTGGTAAATAGAAATTCATCCAATGGAAATCATTGCAAATTTCAGACATTTTCCCTGAAAGCTGCTTTAAACTAATCACTTATGTGCTATTTCTTTACAGAATGATCATACATTCTGTGCTGAGCATTTTCAGAGACTCCATCATTTAAGGCAAAATTAAAACTGTATGTGTCTGTGAGTCTGTGTGGAGGTACTCGATTGAACCATGGGTCATCATCAAAAACCATCAACTATTGGGAAGCTCACATAGTTAAAAGAACACCTAATATAANAGGTGATAAGTGCTTCCTTGGTGGCTCAGATGGTAAAGCGTTTGTCTGCAATGTGAGAGGCCTGGGTTCGATCACTGGGTCGGGAAGATCCCTGGAGAAGGAAATGGCAATCCACTCCAAGTACTATTGCCTGGAAAATCCAACGGACAGAGGAGCCTGGTAGGCTACACCATGGGGTCGCAAAGAGTCGGACATGACTGAGCAAATTCATGGAGGTGATAAGGGCAAATTTAGAAAAATCTACTTTAAAGAATTTACTTTGGCAAGTATAATATGGTGTTACTGGTAAAAGCACAGATTTCAGAGTCAAATTGTCTTGAGTTTCAGTCCTGGCTCAATTAGGCATTCTATAAAAAGAGGAAATAATAATGTCTACCCCCAAGATGATTATGAAGATTAAATGAAATAATTTATGAAACTGCTGAGTACATGCTAAGCTTTATTTAATTTAAGGGGCTCACAAATGACACCCATTCACATCCCTTAACCTGCCAACCTCATAGCCAGATTCTGAGGCATTGACTAATAGGGGAATCCCCTACCCAGGGATTGAACCCAGGTCTCCTGCATTGCAGGCAGATGCTTTACCCTCTAAGCCACCAGGGAAGTCCTTATCAGGGAAAATACCACCTTTGTTATCAATACAGGCCAAGGTGGTGAATATGGTTTAGGTGGGTGTACTTCCTGATACTAAACCNATTCTGAGGCATTGACTAATAGGGGAATCCCCTACCCAGGGATTGAACCGAGGTCTCCTGCATTGCAGGCAGATGCTTTACCCTCTAAGCCACCAGGGAAGTCCTTATCAGGGAAAATACCACCTTTGTTATCAATACAGGCCAAGGTGGTGAATATGGTTTAGGTGGGTGTACTTCCTGATACTAAACCGTAGAATTCGGCAGACTTTTCTGTCACAAGCAGCGCTGGGCAGTCTTTGACTTTTCAGTAAAAATCTCTGGTATGTTCTTGTAAAATTTATGGCATTGAGAAGCAGAGCAGAAATTATGCTTTTTGCAGGAAGGCTAATCCCCAAAGGGACAGGGGAGAAGGGCTAAGCCATGCACACTGATTTCATCTCTCAGATTACCTGTGTGACAAGTCCTTCCTCTTTTCTAGGGAGGAATGAATAAGGGTGCAGAAAGATGCTAAGAATGCTTGTTACTCTAATTGAACTCCCACCACATAAAAGCACATTAAAATGGAATGCAAGTGCTTTTCCCTATTAGTAATGTTCATTAAATATTAGACTGCAAAATCTATAGATTTTTCTCATAAAAGTTTAAAATTTAAAGAGTTTAAGTTACTGATAAAGTGCTCAAAACATTTAGAACATCAATATTTTCTCATAGCACATCTTACCAAAATAAGTCTTTGAAATGGAGTGAGTTTCTCCCAGGGAAAATTTATACAACTGTATATTTCTTCATTTTCATTAAAAACTTGAGCTAGATAAAATTTAGAGAAACTAAGATTAACAATAAAATACTTTGGATCACCAAAAGATAATACAATGACTTTTTTTTTTTCACTATAAAATTGTGAGGTTTTGTTTAAAACACTGCTAACTTCTTTTAAAGGGAGATTTCTGTGAGATTTCAGGCATCACTAACTATCTTTAATATTGTAAAAGAGGTATATCTTAAAGTAGATTTAACTTTCAACTTGTCTCTGGTGAAATGGTTGAAGAATGAGAACTAGAAAATGATGGATGACAGAAGGAAAAGAAATGAGAAGCAAAGGGCAGAGCCAATATTTTATGACCTGATCCTGAATATATATTGTTTATAAATTGATAACTAGAGGTTAGAGATTTCTATTCATATAATAGAATATAAACTAATAACTAATAAATATAAACAATAACTCTAGAGGCTAGAGATTTCTGTTCAGAATCTACCTATAACAGATATAAGAAATGAGGATGAAATGGAAATGCAATGATTTTCAAATTTTTGAAAAACTGAATATTATAAAAATTATTTAAAAACTTTGACCCCTCTTACCTTTGATAGAGAGTCACACTTACCCTTGATACAGTCACCACAGGATCACACTGTTTTGCAAGGTGGGAGAAATTCTAGTTTTCATTTCCATCTATTCCATATACAGCTATCATTTCTACCAATCTTTTATTTCTACATTATTTACTCAAAGTCTAACTTTAAATACAATTTAGATAAGAGAAATAGCTTTTTAAAATAGATAAGATATATTCTTCTGTTGATATTAAAAAGTCCACAATACATGAACATCTAGTTAAAAATGGATAAACTTGGGGTTACTTGCAAAGTAAAAGATCTTCACTTAACAAAACGTCAGTAAAGAGTGCCTTTAAATGAAAGACATTGACTCTTATCTTACAGCATAATAAACAATGAATCCAAGATAGATTAGTGAAAAATACAACAAAATAAAACAATAATGAACCCAAGAGAAAACTTTAAGGGAAGAAGAAAACTTCTTAATCAAAATTGGAAATGAAAAAATTAGAAAAGACAGACATAATTAACTATACAAACATTTAAACATTTGTATGTTATAGATATTACAGACAAATCCAATAAGCAATGACAGATTTTGAAAAATATTTCAATGAGCTGTTTAATATTTTTAACAAAAGTTAATGCCATGTTATGCTGATTAATTGTAAGTAAATAATTTTATTATTGTATAACTGTACTCATTTCACATGCTAGCAAGGTAATGGTCAAAATCCTTCAAGTTAGGTTTCAACACTACATGAACTGAGAACTTCCAGACATACAAGCTGGATTTAGAAAAGGCAGAGGAACCAGAGATCAAATTGCCAACATCCACTGGATCATAGAAAAAGCGAGGGGATTCCAGAAAAACATCTACTGCTTCATTGACTACACTAAAGCCTTTGACTGTGTGGATCACAAAAAACTGTGGAAAATTCTTCAAGAGAGGGAATACCAGACCACTTTAGCTGCCTCCTGAGAAATCCGTATGCAGGTCAAGAAACAACAACAGTTAGAATTGGACATGGAACAACTGACTCGTTCAAAATTCAGAAAAGAGAATGACAAGACTGTATAGTGTCACCATGCTCATTTAACTTTTATGTAGAGTACATCATGTGAAATGACAGCTTGGATGAATCACAAGTTGGAATCAAGATTGCCAGAAGAAAGATGTACCACTCTAGTGGCAGAAAGTGAAGAGGAACTAAAGAGCCTCTTGACCAGGATGAAAGAAGAGAGTGAAAAACCTGGCTTAAAACTCAACATTTAAAAAATTAAGATCACGGCATCCAGTCCCATCACTTCATGGCAAATCAAAGGGAAAAAAGTGGAAACGGTGACAGATTTTACTTTCTTGGGCTCCAAAATCACTATGGACGGTGAATATAGCCATGAAATTAAAAGATGCTTGCTCCTTGTAAGAAAAGCTATGAGAAACCTAGACAGCGTATTAAAAAGCAGGGACATCACTTTGTCAACAAATGTCTGTATCGTCAAAGCTATGGTTTTCCCAGTAGTCATATATAGGTGTGAGAGCTGGATCATAAAGAAGGCTGGGCACCAAAGAACTGATGCTTTCGAACTGTGGTGCTGGAGAAGACTCTTGAGAATCCCTTGGACTGTAAGGAGATCAAACCAGTCAATCCTAAAGGAAATCAACCCAGATTGGAAGGACAGATACTGAAGCTGAAACTCTAATACTCTGGTCACCTGACATGAGGAGCTGACTCACTGCAAAAGATCCTGAAACTGGGAAAGATTGAGGGCAGGGGAAGGAGGAGTCAGAAGATGAGATGGTTGGATGGCATCACTGACTCAATGGTCATGAGTTTGAGTAAGCTCTCACTCCAGTGTTCTTGCTTGGAAAATCCCAGGGATGGGAGAGCCTTGTGGGCTGCCATCTATGGGGTCGCACAGAGTTGGACATGACTGAAGCGACTTAGCAGCAGCAGCAGCAGCCAGGATACAGTGGAGGACAGGGAAGCCTGGTGTGCTGCAGTCCATAGGGTTGCAATGATTTGGATACAACTGACCCACCGAACAACAACAACATTATACTAATAGGATTCTTAACAAATGGACAAAAAAAAAGATCAACAATGGAGTAGAAAACGGGCAAAGTATGTAAGTAAGCAAATTCAAATGGTCAGTAAACATCTGAGAAAGTACTTAAACTTGATAAATTTAAAGACTTAAAACTTTTCAGATTGGTAAAAGTTAAAAAGAATCAATACTCTTCTTTGAAAAGGAGCACTTATATATTGCTGGTGGAAATATAAGTTATTATGGACTTTCAAGGAAGGCAACTTGGAAGTGACTATTAACTATACTTTTGACCCAACAATTCCATTTCTGGCTATCCCAGAGAAACAAAAGTAAAGGAAATATATCTAAGGCTGGTAATGTTTTGCATAACATAATTGTATTTTGTGGCAAAAATCTGGAAGCAAAGCAAAAATGGAGAAAAATGTGGAATGAGAATTACGTTAAATAACAAGTGCTTATTATATAGTTATGTTCCTCCCTTTAGTTTTTTCATAAGATATTGAACTACATTGATAACTTGATAATCTATATACACATATGTGATGAAGTTAGATTAAGACACTGAATACTTTACCTATCTCTGGTGATTTTTCACTTCCCTCCAAGGAAGCATTTTCTGAAGAGAAAGCTGTGCTCATCAGCAAATATACGGCCTTACTGTTTTTAAAAGCATTCCATTGTGACACATTTGATAACAGGGATTTACATAGAAGAGAAAAAGGCTCTAGTTCATTGCTGATATAAAAACACTGCTTCCACCTGGAATCTGACACCCACTGAAGATGCTGATTTTTACAGGTTTCATATATGCCTAACAAAAAAGGGAAAAGTAATCACATGTATATGCTTAATAAATATTTTTTGTTGAGGAAAAAGCCATCTTACATAAAAACTAATCACATAAATGTAAATTTTCAATTATGATAAAACACATAACACCAAATTTACTATCTTAACCATTTTAAGTGTACAATTCTGTAGTGTTAGGTATAATTCATGTTGTGGTGAAACAGATCTCCAAAACTTTCTGCAAGTCTGAAGCTCTGTACCCATTTCCCCACCTCCTAGCTCCTGGTAATCCTTTTCTCATTTCCCCACCTCCTAGCTCCTGGTAACCACTTATTCTTTGTTTCTGTGAATTTGACTTCCTTATATACTTTATGTAAGTGGAATCATACAGTATTTGTCTTTTGGTGACTTGCTGATTTTGCTTAGCATAATGTCATCAAGTTTCAGCCGTGTTGCACTATGTGATAGGATTTCCGTTTTTTGACTGAATAATACTCCATTTTATGTATATACTACTTTTTGTTTATCCAGTCACCAGTGTACACTTGGGTTGCTTCTACCTATTGGATATTGTGAATAGGGCTGCTATGAACACTATATGCAAATATCTCTCTGAGACCCTGCTTTCAATTCTTTTAGATATATAATCAGACATAGGATTAATGGATCATATGATAATTCTACTCTCAGGTTTTTTTTTTGAGGAAACTCTATACTGTTTTCTATGTTCCAAATATGCACATTCCAATGAACATTCAGGACTGATCTCCTTTAGGATAGACTGGCTGGACCTCCTTGCAGTCCAAGCGACTCTCAAGAGTCTTCACTAACACCACAGTTCAAAAGCATCAATTCTTTGGCACTCAGCTTTCTTTATAGTCCAACTCTCACATTCATGCATGACTACTGGAAAAACCATAGCCTTGACTAGATGGACTTTGTTGGCAAAGTAACATCTCTGCTTTTGAATATGCTGTCTAGATTGGTCATAACTTTTCTCCCAAGAAGTAAATGTCTTTTAATTTCAAGGCTGCAGTCACCATCTGCAGAGATTTTGGAGCCCCCCAAAAGAGTCAGCCACTGTTTGCCATGAAGTGATGGGACCAGATGCCATGATCTTTGTTTTATGACTGCTGAATTTTAAGCCAACTTTTTCACTCTCCTCTTTCACTCTCATCAAGAGGCTCTTTAGTTCCTCTTCACTTTCAGCCATAAGGGTGGTGTCATCTGCATATCTGAAGTTATTGATATTTTTCCCAGAAATCTTGATTCCAGCTTGTGCTTCTTCCAGCCCAGCATTTCCCATGATGTATTCTGCATATAAGTTAAATAAGCAGGGTGACAATAGCCTTGATGTACTCCTTTCCCTATTTGGAACCAATCTGTTTTTCCATGTCTAGTTCTAACTGTTGTTTCCTAACCTGCAAACAGATTTCTCAAGAGGCAGGTCAGGTGCTGGGGTCCAGCCCCAGTGGGTCCAGGGTAATTCGAAGGGGAGACGGAATCAGCATCCTAGGAAAAAGCTATTTAATTAGAAATATAAACAGAGATTAGAAAAGAATGGTATAGTAGGAAAACTAGTGGAGAAAAAGAGGCTGAATAACTTGGTTATGTGGAATACCAATAAAACTCCAAGACAAGGAATTTGCACCATGTACGTAGGCCACCGGTGCCCACTTAAATAGCAGAGGGTGCCCCGCCTTGGGCTCCCTCTCCCGTTGGTCTTAGAAGCCAGGGCAAGTAAGTAGACATGGCAAGCATCCACGCTCCAGATGGGAATTCAGCCAGAAGGGGAAAGAAAGAACCACATGGGGGAATCAGTCTTTCCAGAAACTGATCCGTTTTCTTTATTTTCAGGTTTGCTTTTATACTTTTTGTTATACATAGGGATGAATACAGAGTCATGCGGGGTCAGCAGACCTGAACTTTATCAAAATCAGTTGCTTCATATAAAAGTATACAAATGTCTTAGGGGTTTTACACCATCTTCTGGCCATGAGGCCTGCTGACATTTTATGACCCTTTTTGATAACAGTCAGTCAACCAGAAAACTTATTTTTTCCAGGGGTGATTTTTTTTTAAACTAGGCTCCACCCTCCAAAGGCACTAGATAAAGTTGCATTCCTATAGGGTGAGGGTGCAGGGGGGTATAATCAAGAAAGGAATTTACTTAGCCTAAGGTTTAACATGATTAATATCAAAGGTTAATACTTATTTCTCCCATATGCTAGTTATATTCATTATAAGGGCAGGGAGTATGGAGATTTAGCAGCAAATATTGGCTCAACAAGTGAAAAACCCTTCACCAATATAATTTCTAATCCACCCACTATACTATAGTAATAATTTTCTAACTTCTCAAAAGAATTTGTATTTAGAAAGTTTAAAGCATCTTGTGCCTCTCATGGTTGGGAGGCTGTAAACAATCACATGTGGCTGGAAGAACCTGCTCAGGCAGGCTAGAGAACTTTCAGAGGAGTTTGTAAGTTGAAACACTCTTGTCATGCCCAGGAATTTTTATTGACTAGAGCTGCAAGTTAACTCTGTCTCCTAGAGAGGTGGTGGGGGACAGCCCCCTGTAAAGTCAGAGGTGTAGGGGAGAGCATAAAACAGTAAAGTAGGCAGACTCCGGTTTTGGGGGTAGATGCTTGGGAACAGGGGGTCTCCTGAGGCGCGATCCCACCTTTGTGTAATTCCGAGCCTCCTTCCTCATGACCTTTGCCATGGGCGGAGTTCCTCATGCTGGCTCCCAGCATCTCCCCCTTTTTTATTTCTTAAAACAGCCAGATGCAGCTCAGTCGCGAGCTTCTGAATGCTCTGCCAAAGAATCCTGACAATACAAGGAAGAATGATTAATAGAAGTAAAATTAGAGCACCAACAGCAGCATAACTGAAGATACTAGACAGAATGATTTTTCCAGAAATAAAGTTAGAGAAGGTGTGGAAAAAGTCATTAGCTGCTCCAGCAGCGGTAAAATCCAGTCAAGAGTGTTTCACGGTCTGTATCTGATTGTGAAGTTTTCCTAAGTCCAGGCCAATATCAGAGCTGTTCCAAAAACCTGAAATATGATTTTTAATTTTTTGCCCACTCATAATCTGTCTCGTTTACTTTCAACGATGTCACGCATATCCACTGGTAATCAGCGTGGCATGACAGAGCCATTTTTGCTTTTAAAGCTTGTAGTTCAGTCCCAATATGCATTACTGCGTCTTCCAAGGCATCCACTCTCATCTCTAACTTTTTATCTATAGCTTCCTGTGTTGCCAAAGTTAAAAGAAACTTTTTTAGACATAGTGTCAACATATTGGGCAGTATGCACTTGTTGAGTCAATGATATTGCTGCCACAGTAACAGAAGTGATTGCGGCTATTAAAGCTGATATTCCTAGAATAAGTAAGCCCACATATCATTGTGCTTGCATCAAATCCTGTAGTTGTTGCAATACAGCAAGACCATAACTATCATACCAATAAGTAGTTACAGTTACAGGCACCATAATATAGGGTGGACATTTTAACACCACAAAAGAACAAACATTATATTGAAGAGTTAAGCAAGACGAAAGCATACATTTTTCACAAAACACTACATTAAGTCCACCTGTATAATTCACTTGTATAATAAGTTTTCTGGAATCATTACTGAAAAGAAAAACATAAGAAGAGGATAAACAAACCAAAACAGAATAAGTAGAGTTATTTTCTGGTCAGAGTTCACGCTGAAGCAGCTGTCAGTCCCGCCGGGATCTCCATGTTTATCTTGCCTCTCCTGCCGGTGGGCGCGGTGGCCAAGTGAGCACAGACGCTGGCTGGGGTACCAGCTGCGAGCACGGCGCACTGGGCCCCGCCCTCAGCGCCCGGCGCACGGCTGTTCCACGCAGCGGCAGCAGCGGCAGGGGCAGAGGAGTGCCCTTCGAAGCAATGGCGAATCAGTCTGTCTGAGATCCAAATCAGAGCATCTGTGTCCTGTGGAAAAATACAAGCACATCCTCGACCACTAGTTAATAATGGGTCAGGACCTTTCCATTGTCCAGAGAGGAGGTCCTTCCACTTTACCAACAGCTTTGCCTTTTGTTGTTCCAGATGAATCAGCATTTAGGTTATTTATTACAGAGAGAGCATGATGGGGAGAACTATACTTAAACTCCCCCTTCTTTTAGTTTTTGAATTAACAAAGCATGTGAGGGTAAATGATGCAAAATTTGACCACAATAATTTCCTATAGCAATCTGCCAATCTTCATCAAACATTAGAATAACATCAAGTTGTTTCTTATTATATGGAATTACAATCTCTCTGCTGGCTCTTTACCGACCAATTTAATGCTCCGCTTTCTCCCTTTTAATATCAACGTTGCCACTAAGCCTGGATAAGAAGATACTACTTTTTTAGCTTGGGCAGGAAGATGGATTCATTTTAGGGGACCGTTCTGCCACAGAACTCCCGTAGGTGCTGTTGGAGTAGTTAGGCAAAGGAACTGCCAAGTTACTGTTAAATCAATTTTTTTAAATAGCTATCAGATAAAGCTGCTTCTACTTTGCCTAGGGCTTCCTGAGCCTCAACAGTTAATTGTCTTTTAGAGGCTGGATCAGGATTCCCACGCAAAAAGTTAAAAAGGGGCTTCAATTTGGCAGTGGTTAATTTAAAATAAGGTCTAATCCAATTAATATCTAAAAGTTTTTGATAATCATTTAAAGTAATGAGATGGTCTTTTCTCATTTGCAGCGGGGCATGAGTCACAGTTTCTGAATTGATAACACTTCCTAAGTAAGTTATGGGTGAGTTGATTTGAATTTTCTCTGGGGCAATTTTTAAACCTCTAGCTGACAATGCCTGGGTCAATCTTGGAGTACAGTTTGTAAATGAGCTCTATGAGGATGAGCTATTAAAATATCATCCATGTAATGGATCATATATACTTATTCATAGTTAGTTCTGATATCTTCTAGAGCGGCATTGAAAAATTTCTGGCATAGGGTGGGGCTATTTTTCATTCCCTGAGATAATACTTTTCATTGAAACCTTAAATAAGGCTGTTTAAGATTTTTTGATGGAAGACTAAAAGCAAATCGCTTTTTATCCTCAGGNAATGGATCATATATACTTATTCATAGTTAGTTCTGATATCTTCTAGAGCGGCATTGAAAAATTTCTGGCATAGGGTGGGGCTATTTTTCATTCCCTGAGATAATACTTTTCATTGAAACCGTAAATAAGGCTGTTTAAGATTTTTTGATGGAAGACTAAAAGCAAATCGCTTTTTATCCTCAGGATTTAAAGGAATGGTGAAAAAGCAGTCTTGTAAATCAATTACGATTATATTATATCCCTCTGAAATGGCTACTGGAGAAGGGAGCCCAGGTTGTAAAGCTCCCATGTCCTCCATGGTGGCACTGATTGCTCTTAAATCTTGTAAAAGTCTCCATTAACCAGATTTTTTCTTAATGACAAAAATAGGAGTGTTCCAGGGGCTATTGGAGGCTCAGTTCAGTTCAGTTNTTTGTATTAGGATATAGCTGATTAACAGTCCAATACTAATTGTTGAAAAGATTGCTCTTTTTCTATTGAGTGGTCTTCATAACTTTGTTGAAAATCATTTGATCCTATGCACAAGGGTTAATTTCTATGCTCTCCATTTTAAAATTTTGGTCTATTTGTCTATCTTTATACCAGTAATAGACTATTTTGATTACTGTAGCCTTATAATATAGTTTGAAATCAGGAAATGTGATGCCTCCAACTTTCTTCTTTTTCAAAATTGTTTTGGCTATTTGGAATCACTTGAAATTTCACATGAAATTTAGGAAGAAATTTTCTGTTTCCTTAAAAAATAGCATTGAGATTTTGATAGAGATTGCTTTAAATCTGTAGATTGATTTTGGTTAGTACGGCTTTCTTAACAATACTAAGTCTCCCAATCCATGACCATGTGATGTCTTTCCATTTATTTGTGTCTTCTTTAACTTCTTTCAGCAATGTTTTGTACAAGTCTTTCACCTCCTTGGTTAAGTTTATTCCTAAGTATTTTACTCCTTTTAATGTTTGTTTTTTTTTTTTTTTACTATGGATTGTTTTTAGTCTTTATCGAATTTGTTACAACATTGCTTCTGTTTTATGTTTGGTTTTTTGGTCGTGAGACATTTGGGATCTTTAGTTCACAGACATACTCAGAAATAATGTTTTATCAGGGNAGTATTTTACTCCTTTTAATGTTTTTTTTTTTTTTTTTTGCTATGGATCGTTTTTAGTCTTTATTGAATTTGTTACAACATTGCTTCTGTTTTATGTTTGGTTTTTTGGTCGTGAGACATTTGGGATCTTTAGTTCACAGACATACTCAGAAATAATGTTTTATCAGGGACATGCCTGGTGGTCCAGTGGTTAAGAATCCATCTGCCAATGCAGGGCACATGGGTTTGATCCCTGGTCTGGGACGTTTCCACATGCCAAGGGGCAACTAAGCCTGTGTATCACAATATGACTACTGAGCTCACACTCTAGATCCTGTGAGCTGTAACTGCTGAGCCTGTGTGTCACAACTACTGAAGCCCATATACCCTGGAGTCCATGCTCTGCAATTAAAGAAGCCACTGCAATGAGAAGTCTGAGCATTGCAATGAAGAGTAGCCCCCACTTACTGCAACTAAAGAAAGCTCACACACAGCAATGAAGACCCAGCACAGACAAAAATAAATAAATAAATACATATTTAAAAAAGAAAGAATGTTTCATCAGCTACCTGAGTATTTCTTAGCCCAGCCAAACTGACACACAAAATTAACTATGGGGGTTACAAGTACAAATACACAAAGTATCTTAAAGTTATAGCACTGCATTTTCAACTGAGAAGAACAATTTCAACTTTCTTAATAGCTACCCCAACATTTTATTTTACTGATCTCACAAGCCACATCTTTATATATTATATACCTGTTAATATAGATTTATAGGGTTCTTTTGTGTTTTATTTGTCTGTTTGGCTGTGTTGGCTCTTAGTTGTGGCACGTGGGATCTTTGTTGCATCATGTGGGATCTTTTGTTGCAGCACATGTTCTTTAGTTGTGACACACAGGCTCAGCAGCTTCGTGGCATGTGGGATCCTAGTTCCTAGACCAGGGATTGAGCCTGTGACTCCTGCATTGCAAGGCAGACTCTGAACCACTGGACCACTAGGGAGATCCCAGATTTATAGTTTTCAAAATGCTTTTTGTCATTTAAATTCTATGTGTCCAAATTATAATAGTACAGATTTCTATATTTTAAAATCTATTTACCTTTACTATAGAATCAACTATTTTTATATGGCTTTATGTTGCTCTTATTATTCTTTTACTTATACTTGAAGGACTTCCTTTAGCATTTATACTGAGCAGGTAATTATTTCTCTCAACTCCTGTATTTTTCTGTGAAAGTCTTAACTTTTCCATTCTTTTTGAAGGACACTTGCCTGGTGTGTGAGTCAGTCAAGCCACAGAATGGCTACACACAGTCCTGGGGTCCTATGCGTAGGAGACAAGTCCCTTAGCTGAATAGAGAACCATATGGACAGCTAGAAAGGCTTGAGAGGGCTGGACTCCACATGCGAAACATATGTGGATGCTGGCTTGCNAGGACACTTGCCTGGTGTGTGAGTCAGTCAAGCCACAGAATGGCTACACACAGTCCTGGGGTCCTATGCGTAGGAGACAAGTCCCTTAGCTGAATAGAGAACCATATGGACAGCTAGAAAGGCTTGAGAGGGCTGGACTCCACATGCGAAGCATATGTGGATGCTGGCTTGCCCCCAGACCTCACCTACCTGAACCAAGTGAATGTTCGGGTAGATCTGCTCATTCCATGCCAGAGCATGAGACTGAATTCAAGCCTGCCAGCAGCTATGGAGAGACGCTACCCAGGGATGCAGAGGTGACTTGTGGGCCTGGGGCATAGCCTAGGTGAGCAGCAGTGGCCATTGTTGGTACTTACTCAAGTGGCAGCCCAGACTGCGGACAGCAGCACAGCTGCTAGGTTTCTGTGACCCCCTCACTGGGCACTCCAGTCCAAGCCAAGTGAGTATCCTTGGCTTCAGCCCCACTCACTCCATGACACAGCACAACACTAGACCTGGGCTGGTCATGACCAGGGAAAAGACGCAACTGTGGGCTGTGTCTGAGGGCAGCTGAAGACACCCACAAGACTTCTGTAAGCACGTGAGCATCCGTGGCTTCAGCACCCCCATTCTTTGCGGTAAGGGTCCCAACAGGGGGAAGGAGGAAAAACATACACGCAAAGGGAACAGAATCAGCTGGAATTCAACCCCCAGGGATTCTGCTCTAGGGAGCAGACGCCTAAGGTGATGGACACTCAATAGATGGGAAGTCCGTCTCACACTGTGCAGGCTTTAGCTCCTTTATCTCCGGCTACACTTCCTTCCAAGGTGATAACTGCCAACACACCCTGAGGAAAAATGTGGCTGGAACCCATGTCAAATCCAGCCCTCCACCAAAGGTATGGGGCACACACAGTCTGCAGAGGGACATGCCCACATAAGAACACTCCTTTGGGACCACAATAGGTAATAGTACCTTTTACAATAGCTTTATCTGCTTCTTAATAACAGTCTCACATAAATTTATAGAAGCAGAGAAAGTTAAGGAAAATGAAAAGCAGAGGAACTACTTTCAACTGAAGGAACAAGAGAGGATTGTAAATTGGTACACATACTACGGAAAAAGTGATGAAGTTCCTCAAAAAGTTAAAAAGGAAATTACCACATGATCTAGCAATTTTGCTTCTGGGTATTTGCCCAGAGAAAACAAAAACATTAACTTGAAAAGATGTGTGCCCTCCAATGTTCATTGCAGCTTGATTTACAAGAGCTAAGACAGGAAAGCATGCCAAGTTCCATTGATAGACAAATGAATAAAGAAGATGTGGTATACACATACAATAGAATATTACTCAGACGTAAAATTCTGTAACAACATGGATGGACCTAGAGGGTATTATGCTAAGTAACCTAAGTCAGATAGAGAAAGAGAAATACTGCATGAGGAATCTAAATCTAGATTGTTTGTGAAATCTAAGAAACAAACAAAGCAAAACAAAAGCAAACTCATAGATATTGAGAACAAGTGGGTCACTGCCAGAAGGTGGTGTGGGTGGGCAAAGTAGATGAAGGGGTTTAAGAAGTACAAACCTTCAGTTATACAATAAATAATCATGAGGGTGTAATATAGAGCATAAAGGATATGGCTATTATATTTAAATAACTTTGTATGGAGACAGATGGTTACTAGACTTGTGATTATGATCAAATCACAATGTATGCAAATTTCAAAATATTATATGGTACACCTGAAACTTAGGTAACACTGTATGTCAACTATATTTCAAAAAATGAACATATATGAATATCAATAGATATAAAGAATATATATGTGGAAGAAAAAAGTGAAAGGACAAAGCATAGTAATATTAATAGTAGTTGTCTCTCTGGATGGTAGAATTTATTTACTTCTTTTCTGTATGTGTAGGTTATAATGGCTTTTATAATCAATACACATTGCTTACATAATTAAAAAGCTATTAAATATGTTTTTTCTTGAGAGCTAAAAATAGTTTTAACTAATTAATTAAAATATAATTGGTGTTCAACATTATATGAGTTTCAGGTGTACAACATGGTGATATGATGTTGTTATTTCTTAAAGTATACTGAGAATGTTTTCATGACTGCAACTACAGTAGAGCCTCTTAGATCGGCTGCTGCTGCTGAATTTTTGGCCACCTGTTTTGCTGCATGATCTTGTCTCTTGGTCTTAGGAGAGTAGTTGAGGAATAAACTTCTGAATGAGGTTATGACACACAGATTCATCTTCTTGTAAATATGGTGTCTAGAATTGTGACGTGCAGAGTCTGAGAACTATTAAAAGTTGAGTTATATTAACAGTAGTCTGTAGTTATTTTCATATTGATGCTTGACTGTTCACATTTTCCTTGGATTTTTCTGAGATACCCTGCTCTATACATTTTTCATTTTCAAAGCCATTGAATTATTGTTGTCTATATTTTTCAAGTGAAATAATCTTAATAAATTCAAAAGAACGTTCATTGATTCAAGAGTCATTTACCAAACATTTACTGGGTGCCAGCTTTTGGTACTAAGAAAAGCAAAGAAAAAATAAAACTATCCAAATGTCTGGATAGCAACTGTTTTCATATTTTCATTCTGAATTCTAGTTTCTGCTAATAGTGTCAAAACAATTGACAAATCACCACTTTTTCCTCTTCAGGGAGAATGTCAGATTTCCCTTAAACTTAATGTGTTGCAACTCAGAGAGACAGGAATAGTAGACCGTCTTACCTGTTTCCTGAGAAACCTATATGCTGGTCAAGAAGCAACAGTTTGAACTCTATGTGAAACAACTGACTGGTTCAGGACTGAGAAATGAGTATAACAAGGCTGTTTATTGTCACCCTGTTTATATGCAGAGCACATCACGAGAAATCCTGGGCTGGATGAATTATAAGCTGGAATCAAGATTGCCACGAGAAGAATCAACAACCGCAGATATGCAGATGATATCACTCAAATGGCAGAGAGCGAAGAGGAACTAAAGAACCTCTTGATGAGGGTAAAGGAGGAGAATGAAAAAGCTGGCTAAAAACAAAATATTAAAAACACTGAAATCATGGCATCACTTCACGGCAAATAGAAGGGGAAAATGTGGAAGCAGTGACAGATTTCCTCTTCTTGGGCTCTAAAATCACTGTGGATGGTGACTGCAGCCATGAAATTAGAAGACAATTCCTTCCTGGCAGAAAAGCTGTGAGAAACTTAGTGTGTTGAAAAGCAAAGACATCAGTTTGCTGACAAAGGTCTGTATAGTCAAGGTTACGGTCTTTCCAGTAGTCATGTACGGTTTTGAGAGCTAGACCATAAAGAAGGCAGAGCACTGAAGAAACGGCACTTTCAGACTGTGGTGCTGGATTCTTGGGAGTCCCTTGGACAGCAAGCAGATGAAACCAGCCAATATTAAAGAAATCAACCCTGAATACTCACTGGTAGGACTGATGCTGAAGCTGAATCTTTGGCCAATACTTTGGCCACCTGATGCGAACTCATTGGAAAAAGACCCTGATGCTGGAAAAGATTGAAGGCAGAAGGAGAAGAGGGCATCAGAGGATCAGATGGCTGGACATGCAACGGACATGCAAACTCCAAGAGATGGACAAGGAGGTCTGGCATGCTGCAGTCATGAGGTCATGAAGAGTCAGACACAACTAGCAACTAAACAACAACTTAAAATTACAGCACAGCACAATAATATGAATGTATAAATGCTACTGAACCGTACACTTAAAAATGGCTAAGATGGCAAATTCTATGTTATGTATATTTATACCATAATTTAAAAAATAAACATATTAAAAATATACAACGCTGGGGCATCTGCAAAGATCCAACACTTAAGTACCTTGCCTAATCTTTTGGATCAGCATGATTTTTGTGGTTCAAATTTTCAGAGAATTTTCATAAGAAACTGAGGGCAAATATAGTTACTGCTACTGCTGCTAAGTCACTTCAGTCGTGTCCGACTCTATGCGACCCCATTGACGGCAGCCCACCAGACTCCCCTGTCCCTGGGATTCTCCAGGCAAGAACACTGGAGTGAGTTGCCATTTCCTTCTCCAATGCATGAAAGTGAAAAGTGAAAGTGAAATTGCTTCAGTTGTGTCCGACTCTTAGCGACCCCATGGACTGCAGCCCACCAAGCTCCTCTGTTCTTGGGATTCTCTAGGCAAGAGTACTGGAGTGGGGTGCCATTGTCTTCTCCACAACTATAGTTAGGAGGGTGAAATCCACCTTCTGATAGTATTTAATGAAAGGATGTGTGTGTATGTCCCTATTGACAAGCATTAGGTATTCTGCTTTATAGATTAGAATTATAATAACCTAGCAACTGTCACTTATTTGTTCATTCAAAAATTATTGAGTATCAGTTATAGGCTTCCCTGGTGACTCAGATGGTAAAGAATAGCCTTTAATGCAGGAGACCCAGGTTTGATCCCTGGGTCGGGAATATACCCTGGAGAAGGGAATGCCTACCCACTCCACTATTCTTGTCTGGGAAATCCCAGGGACAGAGGAGCCTAGCGGGCTACAGTCCACATGTCGCAGAATTAGACATGACTAAGCAACTAACAATTTCACTTTCACCTAATATGCTCAACAGTGTAGAGGATACAGTGATGAATTAGATATTGTACTTGACTTCAAATTGCTTTTAGTTTAATCAGTGTAGAAGCACTGACTTGGAGCACCTTCGAGATCTTTTACTACTTTTCAGGAAATGTGTTGAATGGGTTTTTAGTACATCTAGGGCAATTATTTTTACTTACTGTTGAGTTTAGGCTGGGGCATTACACCTTTAATATTTACTAGCGTGCTAGAATTTAAGAAGATGTTCCATTCTTCCTCTGGTAGGGATCCAATGTCATCCTGCATTAAATTTCCATTAGCATTATTTTGCATGATTGTAGTGCAAAGCCCAAAGGAGAAGCAAAGTTTATGTCGATTAAACAGAGCTAAAGAGACCACCTATAAAGAAAGCATAACTGTTAGGCTAGCCTAGCTGGGTCAAATAAATGTGCAAAAGTCATCTTTGAGAATGTCTCACCTTAAAAATGTTTCTTGTCAATGTATCTATTGAGTTTTTAAGATGTCTATCTAAGGTTCTTTTTTTACTTCCCAATTTAGGCTCTTTTGAGAGATTTGTGATTTCATGACCTTTTTTCAGAAACATTCTCTCCCTTTTCAGACTGTGTTCTTTCTGTTCTTTGCTTTTGGAAACTACTGATGAAACAAAAATCTGACGAAACCAGTCTAGGGAGAACTGGTACATATAATCAATCTGTGCAAGATTAGACACTAGAAAGTAGAGCAGGGCGCCCCGTGTAGCAATGGGAAGATACAATTTACGGGTTTCTTCAATTTCACTTTCTGCTTTTCTCGTTGCTTTGATTCGCTTTGAAATTTCATTTGAAGTCATCTTGGATTTTCTTAAGATGTCTACAATTTCCTCATCATCTAATACAAATCCTAAAGACAAAAAATGAGTTTAAATAAAAATCACTGGAATACTAAATAATTATTTCCTCATTCTCTACTCTTTATCTAAGAGTTTTACTATTGGCCTTTTGTAGGTTTTATTTTAGACATGGACCTGTCTTAAATGAAGATAGGCCATGTTTCTAAAAAATCTGATTAATAGTACATATGCCTCCCCTTTCCCATCCTCTAGTCTCTTCTTTATACTACTTTAGTGTTTGAGGATTTTATTTTTATTATAGGCTCATAATAAATAGCCATTTATTTCATCATAAGGAATGCATTTCCACTTGATCTTCTATACACACAGAAAATGAAAATAAAATTTTCAGAAAATAACAACAGCATCATTATTTTACGTGATGTACTCTGGTATCTTCCATTGTGTTCTATTTTATTAAACAAGGTTGATAATGATCAATAGCAGTGATTTTTCATTCCACTAATGGGTTGCTACTCAACTTTAAAAAAACACTGCTTTAGAAACACACATAATAGTTCTATCCCTTTCGAATGTATAAGACAACTTTCATATTCCCATTTTAAACTCTACTGTTTTATAGTAGAGCTATTCCCATTTTTCAAATGCTCTTTTTTTTTTCTTGGCCAAGACACATGACTCGCCAGATTTTATTTCCCCAACCAGAGGTTGTACCCATGCCCTAGGCAGTGAAAGAATGAAGTCCTAACCACTGGACCACCAAGGAATTCCTTCAAGTGTTTTTTTTTTTTTTAATTAAAAAAAATTTTTTTTACTTTATATTGGAATATAGTTGATTAACAATGTTAGTTTCAGGTGTACAACTAAGAAAGGTGTACATATACAGGTACCTATTCCTTTTCAAATTCTTTTCCCATTTAGGTTATTAAAGAATATTTAGCAGAGTTCTCTGGGCTATGCAGTAGGTCTTTGTTGGTTATCTATCTTACAACTTTTTTTAAGTAGATAAATTAAGATTTTTAGTTGGAGTTTCAATATCAAACTCTCAAAAATTAATAGAATGACTATACAAAGAAGTAGAAGAATATAGTAGACCTGAAAAGCACTGTGAATCAATTCCACATAGTTAAGATTTACATGATTTTTACACAACAGTAGGACACAAATTCTATTCAAGTTCCCATAGACTGTAAACTAGGAGCCATAAAAATTAGGAACATAAAACAAGGTGTAAAAAAATTCATGGTCTAAAGGTATCAAAATCATACAGTCTGATCTTTTATCACTGTGGAATTATGTTAGAAATCAATATCAAAAGATATCTGCAAATAACCCCCATATTTTCAAGTACAATGTGACATTTTCCAAGAGAGGTCTTTGACTTAGCCATAGAAGGCCTTAGTAAAGTCAGATTGAAAAAAAAACACAGAGGGTGATTGCAGCAAAGAAAGCATTTAAATGAGAAATTAGTGTCAAAAGGAGAAATATTTTCAGTGATACAATTTCTAGACCCCTTGATGCTCACCTCTGGACACAATTTGAGAAAAGCCCTCTTGAAATGTGGCATCCAAAACTAAACATAGCTTGACATGGCCGTTGAAAGGAATCATGGGATCATTACATTTGAAGATCTGGAAACCATATTCTTACTGAAGCAGGTGAAGCAGTCTAAGTTACATCTGTATCTAAACTATGGGCTGCTTCTTATAGTCACTACCCTTGATTCACCTTTCCCAACAGGGGGTGAGGAATCACACCAAATATAAAATATTTACAAAAAGATGGTAAGGATAATCTATTTTTACTAAAACTTGGAAAGGAGGAAAAAAAATATGTTCAAAATCAAGGGGTCTTTTATTGAGCTTTTTCTTAGAACAATTTTTATTAAGTGTACTATCTGTAAAAAGTTGTAGCCTTTCTCTAAAAAGAGAAACAATTGATAGGGAATAAATGCTAAAGGCATAATAACAGAATATAGTGCACTAAAAAAAGGAGGACGTCAAGGCTGTATATTGTCACCCTGCTTATTTAGCTTATACGCAGAGTACATCATGAGAAACGCTGGACTGGAAGAAACACAAGCTGGAATCAAGATTGCCGGGAGAAATATCAACAACCNGCAAAGAGTCAGAAATGACTGAGCGACTGAACTGAACTGAATGTGTGTTATCACATTGTCCAATTTAGGAAAAGATTATAGCAAAATATGACATTTGTCAGAAAATAAGAGAAGCTGTGTTACTGAATGTCATTAGATCAACTGTGTCACTTTCTATGTATTTTACATAATACCTAGATGTTTTGGTTTTGTTCCCCAAGAAGTTAACAACTATGATTCCAATCTTGCATGAGAAACAGATATGGAAACCTTGTCTATGTAATTAGTCTTGTGTTTAATAGAACAGCTTAGTCATGGGTTACTAAGAAACAGCTTTTACGTGTAATTAGAAAAGGAACGAGGTCAGATCTTTCCAGGTATAAATGTGTTTTTAAAGCTTCATAGTAAGTTTCATAGTTTCATATGGTTTATTTTGTGATTTATAATATGAAATATGTCTTTGGTCTTCATTCCCATTTTTGGCACAGAGCTTCTAAAATCTTTGGAATTTCCTATGGAACCACCGAGGTGGCGCTAGTGANTAGAAAAGGAACGAGGTCAGATCTTTCCAGGTATAAATGTGTTTTTAAAGCTTCATAGTAAGTTTCATAGTTTCATATGGGTTATTTTGTGATTTATAATATGAAATATGTCTTTGGTCTTCATTCCCATTTTTGGCACAGAGCTTCTAAAATCTTTGGAATTTCCTATGGAACCACCGAGGTGGCGCTAGTGATAAAGAACCTGGCTGCTAATTAATGCAGGAGATGTAAGAGACATGAGTTTGATCCCTGGGTCAGGAAGAACCCCTGGAGGTGAGCATGGTAACCCACTCCAGTATTCTTGCCTGGAGAATCCCATGGACAGAGGAGCCTGGCAGGCTATGGTCCCTAGGGTCGCAGAGAGTCAGACAGGACTGAAGTGACTTAGCATGCACATGCTTGGTAACAATTCAGAATAGTCTTTTCAACTTTTATTCTGTCCTTTACAAAGGTATGCAAGGGTCTACTGATATCACTAAAGATCTTAACTTACCTTGTGCATTCTCTAGTAAATTTAATGTTTTTTGCTCCAGTTCTTCAAGAGTCTTAGCATCAAGGGAAATACTCTCTAAGAGCTGGAAACGTTGATTTTCTAAATGAGGAACTTCATGACTTAATACAATAGATAAGAGTTGATCTTGAAAACCTTGGAATGTTACTGTGAAGTTTATCATAGTAACAAAGCTATAAATGAATGGAGGAAAATAGGGGTTGTCTATTTCTGTAGATACATATAACCTAAAACGTGAGAAAGGCACCAGTTATTATTCAAAGGATATGCAGAAGAAAAAAATGAAACACATTTATTTAATAACAAAAAATACTTCTTCTGGAATTAAAGATTAATTTTTAGTTTTATTCAGCCTTGTACACAAAGTAGGCTCTCAGTTTATACTAAGTACTATCTAGAGCTTTAAAAATACAACCATAAATTATGTATATATTTGGTCTAAGCCTAAGGAAGAGGAAAAAAATGCTACAGAATGGGAGTTTTGATTTGCTACTAGATCATTGTAAAGACTATGGTTTTCACCCTGAGTGAGCAAGAAGCCAATGGAGGAATTTGAGAAGAGGAGAGACATGATGTTTTATAAGAGGGCCACTCTAGCTGCTGTCTTGAGAGTAGCCTGTGCAGAAGGAAGACAGGGGACCAGAAGGAAGATAGGAGCCTGGTTAAAATGTGAGAGACAGTGATAGTGGCTTGGAGCTATGTGGAACCAGTGGAAGGATTCATGAGTGCTCAGATTCTGGATCATTTTTAGTTTTCATAGCAACCCAGTATTTGGGGCTGCACCAGACTTCCCTGGTGGCCTAGTGGTGAAGAATCGCTGGCTAATGCAGGAGACACAGGTTTGATCCCTGGGTTGGGAAGATCTCATGGAAAAGAAAATGACAACTCACTTTAGTATTTTTGCCTGGGAAAACCCGTGGACAGAGGAACATGGCAAGTTACAGTCCATAGTGTCGCAAAAGAGTCAGACATTATTTAGCAATGAAACAACAACATTTTACAAAGGGTGAAATTGAAGCTTACAGAGGTTAAATAAGTTGCCGATATCACATGGCTAACAAGTGACAGAGACGGTATCTGTCGTCATCTGCCCTCTAAAATAGTCCCTTCACCACCTCTTCAAACATGCAATTCAAACACGGGGACGAGGCAATCAGTTCAGAGCGATGTTACTTCAGTAGTATTTCTAAGCTGTTGTTTAATCAATCAGGCTGTATTCAGTGAGAAAGAGTGTGTTAACACAGTGCTTTCCAAAGTGCATTCTGTAGAACACTATTTTCTGAAGAGGATTTGTTCACCAAATAAAGAGATTTTAAGTCCTTGTAGGAAAGAATCTTGTTTAACTTTGTTTAACCCAGCTCTTTAAAAAAATGCAGAATTCCTTTTTCGAGTGACCCCCACTCCCACCCCAACTAAATCCCTGGAAATGATGCTTTGAGAAACATACTTTGGAAAATGTTTTACTAATAGAAGGAAGGAAGCTAAAAAGGGAGAATTCTAAGGAGTGAGAATTAGTTGAGGAGTGAGAATTTGGTAGCTTTGCCCAAGTTAGAGGATTCACTGACCAACAAGTTTAAGAGTCAGGACAACTTGGTAAGGAGTCAGTCTGTCAGAGTCCCTGTAAAGAAGTTAAAGGCACCAGGCTAGGGACCATTAAAATCATCTCCTAATTCTCATTACTGATTACTTGCTTACTATAATCTTTTGATTATGAATTGAAGGAGAGAATGCACATAACCGATAATATAAAGTCTTATTCCCTTGGGAACTGTAGTTTTGTTGTAATTAAATTTGGCTGTATAATAGTGCTTTGTGAAATATGTTGATAAATTGGTTTCCTGGAGGCCCATAACTGCTTGGAACATGGACACAGTGTTTTTATCTGTCTAGGCAAAATATCTTTTTGCTCTAGGTAGCAGAAGTGGATTTTGTTTTTTAAAGAAGCAGAAGCTTTTCCTGCCCAAATAAAATATTGTGCAAACAGATCAAATTGAGGTCCATGAGTTCAAGTGGGGCTGGGATTCCTGATGGCTGCCCTTCTTGCACTGCTTCTGAAGACTCTTCACAGAACCCATAGCTTTCATCAGGCACAGTTTGAAAATACTGGTTTGGAATGACTTTATACATAACAATCTGTTCTCCATTCTGTTTACTATTATGTGCTACTGGCAACACAAAAACAAAAAGAATGTTCAAAATGCAATCTGACTTTTTCCACCAGGAGAACTTAATCCGGGCTGAAATATGGGACCTACAATATTATCTATCTTTAAAAGTATAAATATTTGAGTCAATTCAGCTATGAAAGACATTACCTAAATTCGGAATTGTATTCAATCTCAGAATCATTAATCTTTATGAAGTATTGTCCTCTTCTCTGGTAGATATCCTTTTTCAAAATTTCCTTTAAACTTGGAGGTAATCTTTCAGGAAGATTCTGAAAATAAATAAAATAAAGAAAAAATTCATTTTACAACAAGTAAATCAGCTGAAAAGGCACAGCATTTAAAACAGGCAAATCTTTAATGTCTAGATACCAATGAAAGATGTGAGAGAATTAAACATAGAAAATATATTGCAATTATTTATGCACTTATTTATTTATCATTTTTTCCCTTGACAAAGTTATACCTATCACTTACAATCTGTGTGTTAGCTATCTGGAATTAGGTCATTTTGTCTAAATACCTGCAAGAGGACACTCCCTCCTGTCTTCATAGCATTCTCAATTGTTTGGATGTAATTGCTGTCCTCAGTGGAGAGCTCCTGCAGCCTAGATCCTTCCATCTGACGGATCCAGCTGTGTGCTTGCTTCTGTGGGTCAATCAGCAGTGGCCACTGCAGGCCATTCTTGATCAAGATGGCATTCTCTGTTGAATACTGACCAAGAGGAAGTCCCTGATGATGCCATTGGCGGATCTGGAAAGAAATCATTCGAGTTTTTGTTGTTTCATAAACTTCTTCACATCTTTTAATATCGCACAGGATCCTAAAGAATCCTACAGATTATCAAATAATCTTTAAAAGGACAAATAAGTCTTTCAGTCGTGCCCAACTCTTTGCAACGCCATGGGCTATACAGTCCATGGAATTCTCCAGGCCAGAATACTGGAATGGGTAACTTTTCCCTTCTCCAGGGGATCTTCCCAACCCAGGGATTGAACCCAGGTCTCCTGCATCGTGGGCAGATTCTTTATCAGCTGAGCCACAAGGGAAGCCCTTAAATGGACTACAGAAAAGAACAATTTAAAATAACTGGGATATGAAATTTTTGGTAAAGTGACTAATTATTCAGGACATTACATTCCTTTGTTTATCAGTAGGGATGAATGCTCATCACAACAGGTATCTCATTTTAGATTTACTTTTCAGTCCCTAATTAATAATGAGGTTAAGAACCTTTCCTATGTTTATGGCTGTTTGGATAGTCTGTTTTGTGAGCTGCCTATTCAAGACTCCTGCCTGTTATTTACTGGGTTGTGTATCTTTTGCTTAGTGATTTATAGTGGCTCTCTTTTCTACTCTGAATAGGGCTCTTTGTTGAACATATGTATTACAAATATCCTTTTCTGTTCTTTGACTTTCCTTTTTATGTTCTCAGTTATGTCTTTTGATGAAGGTCTATATTTTAATGTAGTTCAATTGATCAACTTTTTCTTCTGTGTTTAATTCTGCTTAGGATATCTTTTATTTACCTAGGGTCATGGATACATTCTCCTAAATTACACCTTATTAATTTGCCTTTCACATTTAGGTCTACAATTTAACTTCAATGAAATTTTTGTGTGTAGTATAAAATAATGTCAATTTTTAAAATGAATATTCAATTATCCACCACTGTTTACTGAAAAGCCTACCCATTCCTCATTGCACTACAGTATCACCTTTGAAATAAATCAAAGTTCTACCTATTTATGGATCTGTTTCTGGGCTCTCAGTTCTACTTCATTGGTATAGCTATTTATCCTTACATTGTTACACACAAGGATAAATACCATTGTCTAATTACTGTAGCTTTAAAGTAAATCTTGATATTGCAAGTTCTCCCACCTAGTTCTTTATCAACATTGTGTTGGACATTTTGGCTCTTTGCCTTTTCTTATAACTTTTAGAATCAGCTTATCATCTGACACATACATATACACACAAACACACATCCCTTCTTGTTGGAAGGTTGACTGGTATTACACTGTATCTTTAGATCAATTTGGAAAGAACTGACAATTTCAGAATATTGAGTCTTCCAATTCATGAACATGGTATAACTCTTAATTTATATAAGTTGCCTAAAATTTATGTCAATAATATTTTATAGTTTCATTTCTATAATTTAACACAACTTCTTGATAGATTCAGTATGATGCTGTGATAAATTATATCTAAAAACATCATGCACCCTGTTTGTTGCTGGTATATAGAAATGTAATTGGTTTTTTATATACTGACTTTAATTCCAGAAAGTTTGCTAAATGTTTCAATGCTCATGATATATCTACATATTCTCTTGGATTTTTAGATACATATAATTGCAACATTATATATATTTTTTGTCTCTCTTTTTTCCCCATTCTAATATTTTTTTATTTTTTTCTTGCCTTACTGCACTGTTTAGAATCTCCAGTACAGCAGTAAATACAAGCGGAACTAGTAGATATACCTTTGTTATGTTCCCAATCTCAAAAGAAAATCTTTTGCCAATGATTCATTATTCAATTCTGATTTATTCTTTGACCTGTGGTTACTTTGGAAATACATTTCCTAATTTCCAGAAATATGAGGATTTTAAGAGAAGCTTTTAATTATATATTTCTAGCTCAATTGCTTTTTTGTCAGATAACATAGTCTATATGATTAAATTCCTTTGATATTTGTTGCAAGTTTGTTTATAGTCCATTACATGGTCAGTTTTGGTAATGTTCTATATTGAACACTGAATGTGAATGTTCTATATTGGCACTGAAAGTGAACACTGTAAGTGTAAGCTGCAGTGTCTTATTAACCTATTAATAAGTCCATTCGCTGATTACGTTGTTCAAATCTTTTCTATTCTTACTGGTTTGTGTGTTTTTTTCTGTGAGCTACAGAGAGAAATGTGTTAAGTTTTCACTATGATTGTAGATTTGTCCATTTTATCTATAGTTCTTTTAATGTTTGCTTTATATTTTTTGAGGTCATGCTATTAGATACAAACAGATTTAGAATCGTTAACATAATTTTGAAGAATTAAACCAATTCTAATTTTAACATAAGCTTATTTAATTCTAGCAATCATTTTTTTTTGCCTTAAATTCTACTGTCTTCTATTTTTGGTAATAAATGGCAAATTTCTTCCTACTTTTTTATTGCCAATCTTCTTTATGTTTTAACTGTGTCTTTTCTAAAAACCATGCAGCTTCTGTTTTGTGCTTTGGTTTATACTTTTATGTAGTTTTACAATCTTAGACTTCTAACTGTACCATTTAGTCCATTTACATATACTGTAATTACTGATACGTGATAGGCGTGTTCAGTTGCTCAGTTGTGTCCAGCCCTTTGTGACCCCATGGACTGTAGCCCACAAGGCTTTTCTGTCCATGGAATTTTCTAGGCAAGAATATTAGAGTGGGTTGCTGCTTTCTACTCCAGGGGATCCTTCCCAACCCAGGGATCGAACTCACATCTCTTGTGTCTCCTGTATTGTCACGTGGATTCTTTACCACTAGCACCACCTGGGAAATCCCAATTACTGGTATATTTAGGTTTGAATTCATTATTAGCATTATGAAAATGAAAAGCCAGTATTCACTTCTGAGAGTTTGTATTTTTGATGGTCAGTATAAGTTATTAGTGGGAGAATCAATCCAAAATTATTTTTTATGAATGAAAAAACAGGTGTTTTCTTTTTTGCATTTGCAACATCAGCACAGAACTTACATAGATAAGACAATAAATACTTATTGATAAATTGATAAATGTAAGGTCTATAATTTTGGATATTTCTGAGACTACTAACTATGGTTTGACAAGAACATGAATTTTATTAATTAGATGGGTTTCTAAGAGAGGAAATGGCTATATTTATAAGATAGTACAATTACAATGGAAAAGGGATATTTTTGACTGTTTCCCAGAGGATAAGAAACTTAAAGTGATTTAACTAAGCTATATGAAGTAAGTATAATTTAAAAAATACAAAGCAAACTTCTTTATTTTTACTTATAAAATAATTTCAAGAATGGATTCAAGCCCCAAGGTATGTGTGAACATGCACACACACACACACACACACACACACAATCCAAACCAACAACAATCACTTAACTGGATAACAGAAATATGTTACTACCTCATGTTTTTGTGCCATGACTTCAATTAAAGAAAAGTTAGAAGACAAAGAAATGTTGTTTTCGGTACAAAGATTCTGCCACTTTTCCACAATCAATTGGCGAAATTCTGCTGTTAACACTCCACTGTAGACAATGCATGCTGCTGAAATAAGTATGTCACCCAAAATTCCTTCCAACTTGTTGTCTATTTGATCAATTGTTTCTTGCCATCGAGTCTAAACATTCAAGTAAAAAGTTATTGATATTTAATATAAAGTATTCTATTGTAAGACATTTTAGATAGTAATAGTCTCCAGGTTGGATCTATTATCACTGTTACTATCTATTCTTATACCATAGTTGCATTAAAATTAATAATTTGTTGTTGTCCAGCCAACTAAGCTGTATCTGACTCTTTGAGACCCCATGGACTATAGCCCATCAGGCTCCTCTGTGCACAGGATTTTCCAGGCAAGAATACTGGAATGGATTACCATTTTCTTCTCCAAAAATTAATAATGGATCATATGAAAAAACAAACTGCTTTTTGAGGAGAACATGAGTCCTATTCTTGGGTTTGTGACTTTCATATTTGCAAAGACTGATAGCCATTTCAAATACTTTGTGTAATAAAGTAGGATTATTTTTAAAATAATGATTCATTATACTATTTATAACATTGTACAGGAGACAGGGAGCAAGACCATCCACAAGAGAAAGAAATGCAAAAAAGCAAAATAGCTGTTGAGGAGGCCTTACAAATAGCTGTGAAAAGAAGAGAAGCAAAAAAGCAAAGGAGACAAGGAAATATATACCAATTTGAATGTAGAGTTCCAAAGAATAGCAGGGACAGATAAGAAAGCCTTCCTCAGTGATCAGTGCAAAGAAATAGAGAAAAACAGTAGAATGGGAAAGACTAGAGATCTCTTCAAGAAAATTAGAGATACCAAGGGAACATTTCATGCAAAGATGGGCTCGATAAAGGACAGAAATGGTATGGACCTAACAGAAACAGAAGATATTAGAAGAGGAAGAGACAACAAGAATACACAGAAGGAGTGTACAAAAAAGATCTTTACAACCCAGATAATCATGATGGTGTAATCACTCACCTAGAGCCAGACATCCTGAAATGTGAAGTCAAGCGGATCTTAGGAAGCATCACTACAAACAAAGCTAGTGGAGGTGATGGAATTCCAGTGGAGCTATTTCAAATCCTAAAAGATAATGCTGTGAAAGTGCTACACTCAACATGCCAGCAAATTTGGAAAACTCAGCAGTGGCCATAGGACTGGAAAAGGTCAGTTTTCATTTCAATCCCAAAAAGAGGCAATGCCAAAGAATGCTCAAACTACCGCACAATTGCACTCATCTCACATGCTAGTGAAGTAATATTCAAACTTCTCTAAGCCAGGCTTCAACAATACATGAACTGTGAACCTCCAAATGTTCAACCTGGATTTAGAAAAGGTAGAGGAACCAGAGATCAAATTGCCAGCATCCTCTGGATCACCAAAAAGCAAGGGAGTTCAGGAAAACTTCTTTAACGACTACACCAAAGCCTTTGACTGTGTGGATTGCAATAAACTGTGGAAAATTCTTAAAGAGATGAGAATACCAGACCATCTGACTTGCCTCTTGAGAAATCTGTATGCAGGTCAGGAAGCAACAGTTAAAACTGGACATGGAACAACAGACTGGTTCCAAATAGGAGAAAGGAGTATATCAAGGCTATATATTGTCACCCTGCTTATTTAACTTCCTGGTAGCTAAGACAGTAAAGGGTCTGCCTGCAATGCAGGAGACTCAGGTTCAATTCCTGGGTCGGGAAGATTCCCTGAAGAAGGAAATGGCAATCCATTCCAGCACTCTTGCCTGGAAAACCCATGGATGGAGGAGCCTGATAGTCTACAGTCCATGGGGTTGCAAAGAGTCGGACACAACTAAGCGATTTCACTCATTTAACGTATATGCAAAGTACGTCATGAGAAACGCTGGGCTGGAAGCAGCACAAGCTGGAATCAAGACTGCTGGGAAAAATATCAGTAACTTCAGATATGCAGATGACACCACCCTTATGGCAGAAAGTGAAGAAGAACTAAAGCGCCTCTTGATAAAAGTGAAAGAGGAGAGTGAAAAAGTTGGTGTAAAGTTCAACATTCAGAAAACAAAGATCATGGCATCCAGTCCCATCACTTCATGACAAATAGATGGAGAAACAGTGGAAACGGTGGCTGACTATTTTTGGGAGCTCCAAAATCTCTGCAGATGGTGACTGCAGCCATGAAATTAAAAGACGCTTACTTCTAGGGAGAAAAGTTATGACCAACCTAGATAGCATATTAAAGAGCAGAGACATTACTTTGCCAGCAAAGGTCCATCTAGCCAAGGTTATGGTTTTTCCAGTAGTCTTGTATGGATGTGAAGGTAGGACTATAAAGAAAGCTGAGTGCAGAATTGATGCTTTTGAACTGTGGTGTTGGAGAAGATTCTTGAGAATCCCTTGGACTGCAAGGAGATCCAACCAGTCCATCCTAAAGGAAATCAGAACTGAATATTCATTGGAAGGACTGATAATGAAGCTGAAACTCCAATACTTTGGCCACCTGATGCGAAGAGCTGACTCATTTGAAAAGACACTGATGCTGGGAAAGACTGAGGGCAGGAGGAGAAGGGGATGACAGAGGATGAGATGGTTGGATGGCATCGCCGACTCAATAGACATGAGTTTGGGTAAACTCCAGGAGCTGGTGATGGACAGGGAGTCCTGGCGTGTGGTTCATGAGGTTGTAAAGAGTTGGATACGACTGAGTAATGAACTAAACTGATAATGTATTATTAATGGTGTTCAATGATGGTAATAATGACCAGCACTTTGGAATATTTACCTATCTGACTGACATTTTTCTTGAAAATCTCATGAGAGGCTTTCAATATTCTGTTAAGTAAAAGCCCATTGACTTTATTTTAAGATCAAGACATTAAAGCTTAGAAAAGTTAAGCAAGTTCACAAAGCTTCTGAACAGCTAGGATCTGAACCCATATTCTTTGGCTATATACCCTCCTTCTACAACTGTGTATGCACTTGACTGATCAAGAATAAAAGCATGTTGAGCGAGAACCACATTATCTGGAAGCTTAAAATCTCAGATAAGCTGTTCTACTTCCTCTCAACACATTCTTGATTCACAAGGATATCAGTAATCTTCCTCTGTGATCTCCCTCTGGTTGGTCTCATTTCATAACCTCTTTCTCCTTGTCCTGTAGGAGTCTTCTGTGATATATATATTTATCTAAACAATTAAACTAAATTAAAATTATCTTGAGAATTTTGTAAGATTCTTTGAGATAGCTGAGTAATGACTTAAACCAAGACGCTAGTCAGCTGACTAAGGATTCAAGTATAGAGAAAGCAGATGAATTAGAAATGAAATAAAAAGATGAGATAAAAAGAGGTCAGAAGACGGACAAAACAAAATAAAATTTTCTTTCTCCTGTCTAAAGACATACCCTTCATTTCAGTCCCACTCATGTTTCTACATTCAACTGGGGTTATTTCTCTGCTAGAAAAGGAAAACTCATGCCTTTTTATTATTTTGGGCCTCATCAGACAAAGCGTGTTGATGTTTTAGGCACAACCTTTTGATCATTTTACTCTGTTACCCCTGTTTTGAGGCTATTTAATCAAGATTCTTTTATTTTTGTCTCAGTAGAAGTGCCTGTGTATGTGCTCAGTCGTGTCTGACTCTTTGTGGCCCTGTAGACTATAGCCTGCCAGATTCCTCTGTCCATGGGATTTTTTCAGGCAAGAACACTGGAGTGTGTTGCCACTTCCTCCTCCAGGGGATCTTCCCAACCCAGAGATTGAACCTCGGTCTGTTGTGTCCCCTGCGTTTGCAGGTGAATTCTTTACTCTTGTGCCATCTGGTGTCCTTTACTCCCACGCCACCTGCCATTATAGAACTGTCTACTGATCTTAAAAGGGAAACTGATAGTAAAATAGTTTTAAGCAGTATGATGTAGCCTTCAGTGAAAGCAGCATCTTGGGTTTGTGAAGTCTAGTAGAAACTAATGAAGGAGATATTAAACCAAAGAAAGCCCTGCCTTCTCGTCTTCCAAGGCAGTGAGTAGGATAGAGGCACACTGTAAGCGCTTGGTGGCCAGTTTTCTTCGATGTGCTAATTGTTCTTTTTCAGCAACAATCTCTTTGTAGGCTTCTTGCAAAAACTGAAGATGTTCTTCAACCTGAAAGACAATTAATTCAGTATTGAGACAAATTCTTACTCTCATTTTTCCATAAGAGTTTATCTGTCATTTATGCAAATATGGTGTGTAACCATTTCACTTCACATTCTGGAAAATCTTCCTGGAAAGATAGATATATTATCAATGAAAATGTACATTGTGGTAATTAAATGAATGATTACTTGATACTGAACTTTAAAAAAAACTGCCATCTTCCTTGATAAGCTTTCTTACAATCTTGGTATCTGAAGATTCATTTCTGACTTATTTTTCACACAGAAAACCTTGTATCATATCTAGTTTCCTTCTTTTAAAGAACCGATTGAACATTTTTCATCCCAGATACTCTGATCACTAGAAACTAATGAGTTTTTGAAGTTGGACTGGTGGGATGAAGTAACTATTAAATTATCCCTAGGCTGTAAGTAGGAGCTTCCTTGATGGCTCAGATGGTAAAGAATCCGCCTGCAATGCAGGAGACCTGGGTTCAATCCCTGGGTTGAGAAGATCCCTTGGAGAAGGGCATGGCAACCCACTCAAGTATTCTTGCCTGGAGAATCCCATGGACAGAGGAGCCTAGAGGGCTACAGTCCATGGGTTCACAAAGAGCTGGACACGACTGAGCGACTAAGCACAGGCTGGTAAGTAGAAAACATATTTTCATGATTAGTTGATGAAACTGTTTTCTTAAATTACCACTTATCTTGATGATCCTTGCTCAAAAACATTTGGTGGATTCTTATAGAAAAGATTGCCTAAGGAGAGAGTCCAGTGTTTTGACCCTGCCAACAAAAACACCCACAACCTAATCCCAATCTTCCTTCCCAATTTCATCTCCTTTTCAATATTACAGTACAGCCAGATTGGCTTATTCTATATTTTCTAGACATTTTCTAAATTTTCTTGCCTCTGGGCTTTGTCTCATATTCTTCCCTTATGCCTGGACTCCACCCTAAAAATCCTAAGCATTCTGTAAAATTCTTATCAACTTCCAGCTGTCATAAAGTCTTAGCTTGACAAGTCCACATGGATCTATACTGGTTACAAAAGTCATTTTTTGACGGAATTATACATTGCTGGATATTATCTCCTGGGCTATGGTCTTATAGTCTTATTATTCTTTTTTCATGTCCTCAAAATCTCTGAAGACAGGGTTTAGTGTGAAGATTTGAATATGATATGTACATGTAATTGTATCTACAAAACTGTGCCTACTGAATACAGTTAGTGATCTGTAATTTCTCCTCTGATTTCTAAGATGTTATCCTTGTGAAAATACCTAATTTTCACAGAAATATACACATGAGTGACTTTTGGCATGCTTATTCTAATGATTTATTACTTAGTCCTGTTATACCCATAATAATTATTCAGTTGTTTGCTCTTTCATATATTATGTTGGTTTGTTTTCTTGCTTATACTTTCTGTTTAGGTTACTCAGAAAACTCTTTCTTTGTTACTTAAGATCTAGTGAGTTATTTATATATTAAACTGTAGGGCTTATCAATTCAGCTAAACATGTGAAATTTTTACTATATGACAGTCACTGTGCACCTCCAAGGTAATACATTTAGTGAAATATAAATTTCAATATATAGTGAAATATAACTAACCTAAGGCTCTGGTATTTATTGCTCCCAAAGTTCCAGAGATTTTTCAGAATTTTTTTAATACTAGGACCCAGGTGAATAAAAAAACCTATTTATAAAATGGGAGACAGTGCATGCTTGAGTAAGCAGAAAATCTCAACAAAGAGTTTAAAACCAATGGCGTTAACTATTACACTCAATTTTAAAATATTAAGTGTAAAAATGGGGCTTCCCAGGTGGTACTAGTGGTAAAGAATCCACCTGCCAGTGCAGGAGATGGGAGACTCAGGTTGAATCCCTGGGTTGGGAAGATTCCCCGGAGTAGGAACGTGGCAACTACTCCAGTATTCTTGCCTGGAGAATCCCATGGACAGAGGAGCCTGGTGGTGTACAGGCCATGGGGCCACAAAGAGTCAGACATGACTGAGCAACTGAGCACACAAATGTAAAAATATACATTTAAAATATACTTGTTTGCATTCAATGAGTTAAAATATTAGAAACTTCTCATGAAGCCTGTAGACTTGGAAGGGAATGTGGAGTATTAGTGAATAAAATTCTGACAAGAATTCACAGTTTATCTTTCTGTCTTATACAATGCAATAATTAAAAAAAATGAGCAATACTGTAAACAAACATTTGTTGGATAGATGAGTGAAAATACTAAGACATACACACAAAATAAAGGACATCAGGAAAATTGAGTAAATATCAAAATTCAAAATACCAAGCATCAAAACTAAGTACAATAAAACTACATAGCAACATAAAATAAATTCAGTTCAAATTTGTTGCTAATTTCCTTAAAAAATGTCCAATACTTTTTATATCTCTTAAGCTTGCAAGAAATATCTATGGGACCAAGTAGGTAATATAAATACTTGAAGTGAATTGAGGGGTTTATGATAGCCATGTAAGAATGCTAGCTCAGGTTAGCTGTCAGATTTCCTGAATTTTCAAGAGAATGTGGACTTTAAATGAAATTTTCAGATTTTAAAATGTTGGTAATTACATCAAAATGTAGGGAAAGACTTACATAGTCCAAATAAAGATGTCAGTGGTCATCTCTGAAGTACAGTGCCTTACCCATTCTCAAAAGGTATGTGAGCTATGTATGGGAGGGGGATTAATGATCTCAATTCTAGTTTTAGTTTGCATTATGATACTCTTATTTAATTTAAAATTGAGACATCAAAGGGATGTGCTTGTGCTTAGTTGCTAAGTCGTATCTGACTTCTTTGCAACCCCATGGACTGTAGCAGGCTCTTCTGTCCATGGGATTTTTTCAGGCAAGAATACTGAAGTGTGTTGCATTTCCTTCTCCAGAGGATCTTCCCAACCCAGGGATCAAACCCATGTTTCTTAAGTCTCCTGCACTGGCGGGCAGATTCTTTACCACTGAGCCACCTGGGAAGCCCATTAAAATAATAAGCATGGTTTTACACAGTAACAAAGTAATTAATAGAAACAGGCTAAACAGTTTTTTTGAAAAACATAGATTGACAGTAAGTCTTCAGTAAACTGAAGTTATAAAGATGTCCTGGGATAAATGGTAGATTAATATATTAGTGATATAACATTAGCTAACATTACTGAGTGTGTTGTTATCTGTCAGGCACTAAGACCTGTACATTATGGAGATAGCAATGGCAGCCCACTCTAGTACTCTTGCCTGGAAAATCCCATGGACGGAGAAGCCTGGTAGGCTGCAGTCCATGGGGTCGCTAAGAGTCGGATACGACTGAGCAACTTCACTTTCACTTTTCACTTTCATGCATTGGAGAAGGAAATGGCAACCCACTCCAGTGTTCTTGCCTGGAGAATCCCAGGGACAGGGAAGCCTGGTGGGCTGCCGTCTATGGGGTTGCACAGAGTCGGACACGACTGAAGTGACTTAGCAGCAAGACCTGTACATTAGTATTTATGTGTGTGTGTGCTCAGTTGCTCAGTCGTGTCCAAATCTTTGTGATGCCATGGACTCTAGCCCACCAGGCTCTGCTGTCGATGGGATTTTCCAGACAAGAATACTGGAGTGAGTTACCATTTCCTACTCCAGGGGGATCATCCAAACTCAGAGGTCCAGCCAGAAATTGTTGTATTGGCAGGTGGATTCTTTACTACTGTACCACCTGGGGAAACAAGGAGAGATAAGAAGGATTTATTAAGTGAACAATGAAAACAAATAGAGGAAAACAATAGGATGGGTAAAACCAGAGATCTCATTAAAAAATTAGAACTATCAAGGGAATATTTCATGCATGGATGAGCAATATAAAGGACAGAAACGATAAGTACCTAACAGAAGCAGAAGAGATAAGAGGTGGCAAAATACACAGAACTATACAAAAAAGGTCTTAATGATCCAGATAACCATGATGGTGTGGTCATTCACCTAGAGTTGGACATCCTGGAGTGTGAGGTCAAGTAGGCTTTAGGAAGCATTACTACAAACAAAGCTAGTGGAGGTGATGGAATTCCAGCTGAGCTATTTCAAATCATAAAGGATGATGCTGTTAAAGCACTTCACTCAGTGTGCCAGCAAATTTGGAAAACTCAGCAGTGGCCACAGGACTGGAAAAAGTCAGTTTTCATTCCAATCCTAAAGAAGGGCAATGCCAAAGAATGCTCAAACTACTGTACAACTGTGCTCATTTCACACGCTAAAAAGGTTATGCTCAAAATCCTTTAAGCTAGGGCTTGACAGTGCACGAATCAAGAACTTTCAGATGTATAACTTGGGCCTAGAAAAGGCAGAGGAACCACAGATAAAATTGCCAACATCCATTGGATCATGGAGAAAGCAAAGGAATTTCAGAAAAATATGTACTTCTGCTTCATTGACAATGCTAAAGCCTTTGACTGTGTGGATCACAACAAACCGGAAACTTCTTAGAGAAGGGAGTATTAGACCACCTTATCTGTCTCCTGAGAAACTTGTATGCAGGCCAAGAAGCAACAGTTAGAACCAGACAAAGGGCAACTGACTGGTTCAAAATTGGGAAAGGAGTACTACAGGCTGTATATTGTTGATATTTAACTTATATTCAGAACACATAACATGAAACACTGGGTTGGCTGAATCACAAGCTGGAATTAAGATTGCTGGGAGAAATATCAACAATCTCAGATATGCTAATGATAACACTCTAATGGCAAGAAAGTGAAGAGAAACTAAAGAGCTTCTCCACAAGGATGAAAGAGAAGAGTGAAAAAGCTGGCTTAAAACTCAACATTCAAAAACTAAGATCGTGCAACTGGGCCCATCAGTTTAGTTCAGTTCACTTCAGTCGTTCAGTCGCGTCCAACTCTTTGCGACCCTATGAATCACAGCACGCCAGGCCTCCCTGTCCATCACCAACTCCCGGAGTTCACCCAAACTCACGTCCATCCAGTTGGTGATGCCATCCAGCCATCTCATCCTCTGTTGTCCCCTTCTCCTCCTGCCCCCAATCCCTCCCAGCATCAGAGTCTTTTCCAATGAGTCATCTCTTTGCATGAGGTGGCCAAAGTACTGGAGTTTCAGCTTTAGCTTCATTCCTTCCAAAGAAATCCCAGTACTGATCTCCTTTAGAATGGACTGGTTGGATTTCCTTGCAGTCCAAGGGACTCTCAGGAGTCTTCTCCAACCACAGTTCAAAAGCATCAATTCTTCGGTGCTCAGCTTTCTTCACAGTCCAGCTCTCACATCCATACATGACTACTGGAAAAAACCATAGCCTTGACTAGATGGACCTTTGTTGGCAAAGTAATGTCTCTGCTTTTGAATATGCTGTCTAGGTTGGTCATAACTTTCCTTCCAAGGAGTAAGCGTCTTTTAATTTCATGACTGCAATCACTGGTTCCATCACTTCATGGCAAATAGAAGAGGACAAAGTGGAAACAGTGACAGATTTTATTTTCTTGGGCTCCAAAATCACTGCAGACATTGACTGCAGCCATGAAATTAAAAGACACTTTGCTCCTTGGCAGGTAAGTATGACAAACTTGCAAAGCTTTTGTATAGTCAGTACTATGGTTTTTCTAGTAGTCATGTACAGATATGATAGTTGGACTATATAGAAGGCTCAGTGCCAAAGAATTGATGCTTTGGAATTGTAGTGCTGGAGAAGACTCTTGAGAGTCCCTTGGACTGCAAGGAGATCAAACCAGTCAATCCTAAAGGAAATAAACCTTGAATATTCATTGGAAAGACTGATGCTGAAGCTGAAGCTCCAATACTTTGCCTACTTGATGCAAAGAGCTGACTCATTGGAAAAGATCCTGATTCTGGGGAAGATAGAAGGCAAAAGGAGGAGGTGGNTGTGTGCTCAGTTGCTCAGTCGTGTCCAAATCTTTGTGATGCCATGGACTCTAGCCCACCAGGCTCTGCTGTCGATGGGATTTTCCAGACAAGAATACTGGAGTGAGTTACCATTTCCTACTCCAGGGGGATCATCCAAACTCAGAGGTCCAGCCAGAAATTGTTGTATTGGCAGGTGGATTCTTTACTACTGTACCACCTGGGGAAACAAGGAGAGATAAGAAGGATTTATTAAGTGAACAATGAAAACAAATAGAGGAAAACAATAGGATGGGTAAAACCAGAGATCTCATTAAAAAATTAGAACTATCAAGGGAATATTTCATGCATGGATGAGCAATATAAAGGACAGAAACGATAAGTACCTAACAGAAGCAGAAGAGATAAGAGGTGGCAAAATACACAGAACTATACAAAAAAGGTCTTAATGATCCAGATAACCATGATGGTGTGGTCATTCACCTAGAGTTGGACATCCTGGAGTGTGAGGTCAAGTAGGCTTTAGGAAGCATTACTACAAACAAAGCTAGTGGAGGTGATGGAATTCCAGCTGAGCTATTTCAAATCATAAAGGATGATGCTGTTAAAGCACTTCACTCAGTGTGCCAGCAAATTTGGAAAACTCAGCAGTGGCCACAGGACTGGAAAAAGTCAGTTTTCATTCCAATCCTAAAGAAGGGCAATGCCAAAGAATGCTCAAACTACTGTACAACTGTGCTCATTTCACACGCTAAAAAGGTTATGCTCAAAATCCTTTAAGCTAGGGCTTGACAGTGCACGAATCAAGAACTTTCAGATGTATAACTTGGGCCTAGAAAAGGCAGAGGAACCACAGATAAAATTGCCAACATCCATTGGATCATGGAGAAAGCAAAGGAATTTCAGAAAAATATGTACTTCTGCTTCATTGACAATGCTAAAGCCTTTGACTGTGTGGATCACAACAAACCGGAAACTTCTTAGAGAAGGGAGTATTAGACCACCTTATCTGTCTCCTGAGAAACTTGTATGCAGGCCAAGAAGCAACAGTTAGAACCAGACAAAGGGCAACTGACTGGTTCAAAATTGGGAAAGGAGTACTACAGGCTGTATATTGTTGATATTTAACTTATATTCAGAACACATAACATGAAACACTGGGTTGGCTGAATCACAAGCTGGAATTAAGATTGCTGGGAGAAATATCAACAATCTCAGATATGCTAATGATAACACTCTAATGGCAAGAAAGTGAAGAGAAACTAAAGAGCTTCTCCACAAGGATGAAAGAGAAGAGTGAAAAAGCTGGCTTAAAACTCAACATTCAAAAACTAAGATCGTGCAACTGGGCCCATCAGTTTAGTTCAGTTCACTTCAGTCGTTCAGTCGCGTCCAACTCTTTGCGACCCTATGAATCACAGCACGCCAGGCCTCCCTGTCCATCACCAACTCCCGGAGTTCACCCAAACTCACGTCCATCCAGTTGGTGATGCCATCCAGCCATCTCATCCTCTGTTGTCCCCTTCTCCTCCTGCCCCCAATCCCTCCCAGCATCAGAGTCTTTTCCAATGAGTCATCTCTTTGCATGAGGTGGCCAAAGTACTGGAGTTTCAGCTTTAGCTTCATTCCTTCCAAAGAAATCCCAGTACTGATCTCCTTTAGAATGGACTGGTTGGATTTCCTTGCAGTCCAAGGGACTCTCAGGAGTCTTCTCCAACCACAGTTCAAAAGCATCAATTCTTCGGTGCTCAGCTTTCTTCACAGTCCAGCTCTCACATCCATACATGACTACTGGAAAAAACCATAGCCTTGACTAGATGGACCTTTGTTGGCAAAGTAATGTCTCTGCTTTTGAATATGCTGTCTAGGTTGGTCATAACTTTCCTTCCAAGGAGTAAGCGTCTTTTAATTTCATGACTGCAATCACTGGTTCCATCACTTCATGGCAAATAGAAGAGGACAAAGTGGAAACAGTGACAGATTTTATTTTCTTGGGCTCCAAAATCACTGCAGACATTGACTGCAGCCATGAAATTAAAAGACACTTTGCTCCTTGGCAGGTAAGTATGACAAACTTGCAAAGCTTTTGTATAGTCAGTACTATGGTTTTTCTAGTAGTCATGTACAGATATGATAGTTGGACTATATAGAAGGCTCAGTGCCAAAGAATTGATGCTTTGGAATTGTAGTGCTGGAGAAGACTCTTGAGAGTCCCTTGGACTGCAAGGAGATCAAACCAGTCAATCCTAAAGGAAATAAACCTTGAATATTCATTGGAAAGACTGATGCTGAAGCTGAAGCTCCAATACTTTGCCTACTTGATGCAAAGAGCTGACTCATTGGAAAAGATCCTGATTCTGGGGAAGATAGAAGGCAAAAGGAGGAGGTGGCAGAGAATGAGATGGTTAGGTAGCATCAACAACTCAGTGGATATGAATTTGAGCAAACTCTGGGAGACAGTGAAAGACTGAGGAGGCTGCCATGTTGCAGTCCATGGGGTAGCAAAGAATCAGACACAGCTTAGTGACTAAACAACCCCACCACCTGGAAAGCCCTATAGTATTTATATTATTTAATTTATCACAATTAATCTTTTCACTACCTGTATTATTATCTTTATTTTACATTAAACTGATAAAGTCTATTGAGATAATGACTCTTTCCTGATGTTTTCGTCTAGTTCATAAAGACTTTGAGAGTGTAACGAGTAAAGAAATTTCTTACCAGCTGTAAACCTCTTTGTTTTTCGTCCAATCTTTGTTTTGCAATTTTTAGGACATTTTGAGCTTCAGCCACTTGGATTTGTTTAGGGCCCACCAGCTTAAACAGAATGTCACAAAATTTAAGTGCTTAAATTCAAGTCCACTGTTAAAAACACCACTTAAGATTAAAAGGCACTTTCATATGTCAACTCTTAAGCTTTCTTAGAATTAGTGTACAAAGGGAAATAACTAGTTTAATATGGAGAAACATTAAAACAAAACAATAGCATAGTTGTCATAAATTCAAGAACATGATAGGAGAATCTGATGTCTGAGTTAACATAATATGGTTGTTAAAGTGTTTTTCATTAAGCATTCTTTCCACAGAAGTTCATTTGAGCATTAAATACTTTTCTGGGACAATGACATATCACTTGCAAATTGTTGTAGGTGTTTAAGAGGAAAAAGCATACCTTCTGTGCTTCGTGGTAGCTGTTCAAAGCTATAACCCACTGGCACATAGAGCAACAAGCAACAGAAACTAGAGCAATCTTGTTTGGGTTGAAATCAGGTAAGACTAAAATCTTCTTCAGTTTTATGAAAGCCTAGAGAGAACAGTTCATGTTTTACATGAGAAATATTATTGAAGTTTTCCCCAATCTACGCCACAAAGAAATTTTGTTTCAATAAAAATACTCAGCTACTCTTCAAAAGTAGAATGTAAGACATGCCTGGATACAAACTGGCTCTAGTACCACTAATTTTTTAAAGAAGAGGGGAAAAGCCTCTACTGTGGCTGTTATTGTTACAGTAGCCATATTATAGTTTTTTTTTTTTTTTAAAGAACTCCATTTTAAAATGAAAATAAAACAAGTTACCTTTCTCTAGTTTTGTGGAATGTGGTGTATAAGGAGGTCTGAAGCCTTCTCCTTGTGTACCTTATGCGTGGTCACCTGGAAAGTCACCCTCAATTTCTGTCCCATAAGAAGCATTCGGCAGGGCACAGTCCTGTACAAAGGTCTGTCTGGTCAGTGATGGTGGCGCGGCCTGGCGCGTGCTGGGGCTCACTGAGGACATTGTTCTACAGTTTGGTTGTGTCACATGTCTATGGATCCACCTCATCTAAATGGTACAACCTAGTTTAGAGTTAGTTACATAGTATTTCTCCTATACTTTGGGGAGAAATAACTGGAAGGAAATCTTTCTCAGACTGATACTCCTTGTCCCATCCTTTGTAACCAGGCATTTCCTTTCTTGCCTGGAAGGACAGGACCATTTCAGATGGAATGTGGTCCATTCTCGATGATTACTTATGTTCTTATTATCATTTAAAATGCTGTTAGACTTTTAATCATTTTTTTAGATAAGCTATTACTTTTTGAAGTTGAAACATCTATTTAAGCATAACCATAGGGAATCATTTTTGCTAAGAATGCTTCAGAGAGTGAAGAGTTGTTGCGTTAATTCATCAGTGGTATGGTTGGCAACATATTCTGCTAAAAAAATTCACCTTGTTCAGGTTCTACTCTATACTTCCTAATACCACAGATTTATTGTGTTGTTAGCTATTTAATGTCTGTTTTCCCTGTTACAATGTAAGCTTCATAACATCAATAAGTGGGTTTTATAAACTGTTGTAATGTCTCACAATGTCTCTTACATGGAAAATAATCCATAAATATTTATTGAATTAATTAATGAGTATCCACCTCTTCAGCTGTGACGATGCCATTTATATATATATAAACCTTTCAGTTTGTCCCTGAACTTAGCTCTCAGCTTGGCTCCTATGTAATGTCCCTGTTCAGAAATTATTCCAGCATCTACACATCCAAAGCTACTTCTATATTTTTAGGTAATACTGTTGCAGCAGCAATCACCAAGTAGTACCAAAATCTGTATTAGTTTCTTGTGGCCACTGTAAGAAATTACCACAAACTGGTTGACTTAAAACAACAGCAATTTATCTTCTCACAGTTCTGGAGACTGGAAATTTGAAATCAAGGTATAGATCGAGTAGTTCTCTGGGTGAGGGCGCTACATGGCCTCCTACGCTATTGGTCCCCTGAACTCCACTGCTTGCTCAAGACTTTGGTCCTCTCATCCTTCTTGCAGTCCTGCAGTAAACCTACATTATTTAGAATTAAATCTGCTCCAGTAAAACCATTTACTAGGTGTCCAGACTACCTTATTAATTATTTTTTTTCTGTGCTCTAATCTAACTTTCATCTTCTCACACATAAATCAGTATTTGTAAAGTACTCAGAACAGTGTTTGGTACATGTTGTTATATGAACATTTGTTACATGAATGAAAAAAAATCTCAGAGATCTGGTTCAAGGCAGTGACATAGGAGGATTCTGAACTCCCTCCCTCTCATGGCCACACTGAATCTACAGCTACACACGCATGCATGCTAAGTTGCTTCAGTCACTTCAGTCATTTCTGACTCTGGGCGACCCTATGGACTATAGCCTGCCAGGCTCCTCTGTCCATGGAATTCTCTAGGCAAGAATACTGGAGTGGGTTGCCATGCCCTCCTCCAGGAGATCTTCCTGATCTAGGGATAGAACCCGTGTCTCTTACGTCTTCTGCACTGGTACGTGGGTTCTTTACCACTAGCGCCACCTACAAGTAGGGAGCAATAATCTCTGGAAGAAAGCCGAAAACTACCTGAGCGACTCCTATACTTGGATGAGAGATAAGACCCTACACTGTAACAGGTAGGAGAGGCTGAGACACAACCTTGCCATGGTGTGGTGTCTCACAGTTGGCAGGGAACTCTGAGCTTCTCCCTGAGAATTGAAGGGTGTGAAACCCATATCTGACAACCCAACTTCAGGACGTATACCTGAGAAAAAAATTCCACAATACATATAGCTTTAAAAGTCAACAGGGTTGTATCCATGAGACTTAAAGAGTTATAGCCGTCTGAGAAACATCCTTTAAAAGGTCCAGGGGATTCACCCATCCCAGGACCCAACACAGGGGACTGACTGAAAGTGCCAAGGTTTCCAGTGAAAGAGGCTATTTGCTTATATCAAACCTTCAGTCTGAGGGGTAGGCTTCTAAATTTAACACACCTCTTGGAATGACAAAAAGAACAAATGAAGCACAAAGTTGATGGAACAAAGATCAGTGCAGAAATAAATGGTTATTAAAAAATCAACAGAAAAAAACTCAATTAAAATTAAAAGCTGTTTTTCCTTTTTTAAAGATAAAAAAACTTGAAAAATCTGTAGCTAGACTCACTAAGAAAAAAAATAAAGAACACGCAAATCAGTAAAATCAGAAATGAAAATTGAGATGTTGCAACTGATATCACAGAAATATAAAAAATCATAACAGACCATTGTGAAAAATCATATACCAGCAAACTGGACAACCTAAAAGAAATGGATAAATTCCTAGAAATATTCAACCTATCAAGACTGAATCATGACGAATCAGGAAATCTGAACAGATTGGTTACTAGTAAAAAGATTGAAGTGAAAGTTGCTCAGTCATGTCTGACTCTCTGTGACCCCATGGACTGTAGCCTGCCAGGCTCCTCTGTCCACGGAATTCTCCAGGTCAGAATACTGGAGTAGGTTGCCCTCCTCCAGGGGACCTTCCCAACCCAGACACTGAACCCAGGTCTCTCACACTGCATGTGGATTCTTTACCATCTGAGCCACCATCAATAAATAAAAACCTCCCAACAAGCAAAAGTCTGGCACCAGTTGGCTTCACTGGTGAATTCTACCAAACATCTACAGAGGAGCTGATACCAATCCTTCTCAAATTCTTCCAAAAAATAGAAGAGGGAACACTTTCAAACTCATTTTTGTTTTTTTAATCAGGCTAGCATTACCTTGATACTAAAACCAGACCGGATACTATAAGAAAAGAAAATTATCTCTGATGAACATAGACACAAAAATCCACAAAAATATAAGCAAATTGAATTCAACAATATATTAAAAGGATCATAAACCATAATAATCAAGCCCGGTTTATTACAAGGATGAATTCAAGGATGCTTCAGCATCCACAAATCAATCAATGTGGTACACCATATTAACAAAATGAAGGGTAAAAATCATATAATCATCTCAATGGATGCAGAAGAAGCATTTGACAAAATTCAATTTTGATTTATGAGAAAGATGCTCAACAAATTGGCTTTAGAAGGAATATAGCTCAACATAATGAAGGTCATATATGACAAAGCCATAGCTAACATCATACTCAATGAGGAAGAACTGAAATTTGTTTCTATAAGATGAGAAACAAGATAAGGATGTTCACTCTTGCCACTTTATTCAACACAGTGTTGGAAGTTCTAGCCATAGTAAGTAGGCAAAAAAAAAAAAAAAAGGCAGATAAAACTGTCACTATTTCCAGATGACATAATATTAAATGTAGAATAGCCTAAAGCTTCTACCAAAAAAGTGTTAGAGCTAACAAATTCCATAAAGTTGCAGCAGACAAAATTAGTATGTAAAAATCAGTTGCATTTCTATATACAAACAATAAACTCTCATAAAGAGAAATTTAGATTTTCTAATGTAGAAAATTCCACTTACAACTGCATCAAAAACAATAAAATATCTAAAAATATATTTAATTAAAGAAGTGAAATAGCTGATACTGAAAACTAAAGACATTGATGAAGGAAATTAAAGAAGACACAATAAATGGAGAGATCATTTGTGCTTATAGATTGAAAGAATTAATATTGTTAAAATGCTCTTACTACCCAAAGCAATCTACAGATTCAAAACAATACTTTCAAAATTCCAATGACATTTTTCACAGAAATAGAATAAACAATCCTAAAATTTGTATGGAACCATAAAAGACCCTGAATAGACAAAGGAACCTCGAGAAAAAACAAAGAGGGAGGCATCTTGATTTCTGTTTTCCACGTATATTACAGAACTGTGGTAAACAAAACAATTTTGTGTTGGCATAAAAACAGACAAAGAGATCAATGGAACAGAACAGAGAGCCCAGAAATGAACACGTGTATATGGTCTATTAATTTAAGTAAAGGAGCCAAAAATATACAATAGGTGAAAGGACAGTCTCTTTAACAAGTGGGGCTGGGAAAACTGAACCACACTATCCTACCCGATACAGAAATTAACTCAAAATTAAAGACTTGAACATGACACCCCAAACCATAAAACTTCCGGAAGAAAACAGGCTGTAAGCTACTTGACATTGATCTTGGTAATGATTTTCGATTTGACACCAAAAGCAAGGCAATAATAGCAAAAATAAAAGTGTGATTACCTCAGATTAGAAAGTTGTACAGCAAAAGAAACCATCAATGAAAAGAAAAAGCAATTTAAAAAACGGGAGAAAATATTTGCAAACCATATATGTAATAAAGGTTAGCGTTCAAAATAAATGGGGCTTCCCACGTGGTGCAGTGGTAAAGAATCCGCCTGCCTGGAATCGCCATCTGGAGGCCTGGACGTGAGACAGCAACGCTGCCCTCCGTGAACGAAGCAGAAGAGGCCTGGTGGCACCGCGTGGGGCCTGGGGCCCGTCCTGCCCGCCGCGCCACCTCTGCATGCGTCTGTCCTGGGACTCGCCTGAGCCCCGGGTGCGGACCCTGGTGGAGGGGCTGGGAGTGGTCCCCCTCAGCTCTGCACTTCCTAGTTTGGACCATTTCACTCCCGAGGCTGCTGTTGCTTTCCAGGCATCTGGCTGGTGCCCCAAGTCCTCCTGTGCAGCCGCAGACCAGGAGCCATGCAGACCAGGAGCCATGGCCCGAGCTCGGCCCCAGGGGCGCCGGGCCTCCTTCCCTCCTTCTCTGCCAGCTCTCACCTCGCCCCTCCCGGGCCGGCTCCCTGCCTCAGTGGGACCTCCCTCTCCCATTTCCCGCGAAGCTTCTGGTTTTCCCTGGGACCAGTGTGGGCCATGATCCACAGAACTCGTCTGCTGGCCTTGGGGCCAGAGCTTTTCCACTTAGGTTGAAAAAGCAGTGAATAGCACTGGCTCTCAGAAGGTCAGGGGCTTCCCTGGTGGCTCAGATGGTAAAGCGTCTGTGCACAAAGCGGGAGCAGGGTTCAATCCCTGGTTCGGGAAGATTCCCTGGAGAAGGAAATGGCAGCCCAGTCCAGTACTCTTGCCTGGAAAATTCCATGGACTGAGGAGCCTGGTAGGCTTACAGTACACAGGGAAGCAAAGAGTTTGGACACGACTGAGCGACTTCACTCACTCACTCAGGTGTGATCCCTGAGAAAATCCTCTGGAGTAGGAAATGGCAACCTACTCCAGTGTTCTTGCCTGGAAAACATGGACAGACGAGCCTGGTGGGCTCGAGTCCATAGACTCGCAAAGAGTCGGACATGATTGAACGACTAAGTAGGGGCACACACTCACACGTATCCCAGATAAATAATTCATCTAAAGCCAACAGCAAAACAATCTGATTAAAAATGGGCAAAGGATCTGAATACACGTTTTTCCAAAGAAGACATACAGAGAGGTAACAGGTATATGCAAAGCTGCTTAACGTCATTAATAATCAGGGAAATACAAAAACTACAATGAGCTATCACTGTTAAAATGGTTATTATCAAAAGACTACAAATAACAACTGTGGGTGAGAAAGTGGAATACTTGTGCACTGTTAGTAGAAATGTAAATTGGCGAATCACTATAGAAAACAGAGGTCTTCAACAATTAAAATAGAAGTGCCAAAAGATCTAGCAAGTTAACTTATGGGTATTTATCTGAAGGAAACAAAAACACTAACTCGGAAAGATATATTCACCCTCATTTTAACTGCAGCATTATTTACAATAGCTGAGACATGGAAGCAGCTGAAGGGTCCATTAATGGATGAATGCATAAAGAAAATGGGAAAAAAGTACACACACAATGGACTATTACTCAGTCATAAAAAGAAGGAAATTCTTCCATTTCTTATAACTAGAATGGGTCTTGAGAGCACTATGCTGAGTGAATTAAGTCAGACAGAGAAAGATAGAGATCATATGATCTCATGTATGTACAGAACCTAAAAAAAAAAAAAGAAAACAAAACCCAAAATGAACTCATAGATACGGAAAGCAGATTGGTGATTACCAGGGGTGGGGAGCTAGGGATGGTGAAAATGGGTGGAGGTGGTCAAAACGTACAAACTTCTAGTTATAAAATAAATAAGTCCTGGGGATATAATGTACAGCATGGTGGCTGTATTTCTAATTCTGTATAACTAAAAGTTTCTAAGAGAGTGAATCTTGAAAGTTCTCATCACATAAGAAAATGTTTGTAACTATGTGTGGTGATGGATATTAACTAGACTTTCTGTGGTGATTATTTTGCAATGCATACAAATATCAAATCAGTATGCCATACACCTAAAACTAATATAATGTTATATATCAATTATATATCAATTAAAAAATCTCAGACACCTTTATCCACACCTTATACTTTCATAAGGTTATACAATTCATCCAGAAAAAAATTTCCCCCACTATTGACCTCTCCTATTTTCATCATATAAAGAGATCCTGAGACACAACATTTTTCTAATTTTGGTGACATATTGCTTTACCTTGTCACTTCCAGAAAATCATTTATGGTTGCATATACAGCTTTCTCTCTGATCTTTTACCCTCACCATTGTCTTCCAATTCTAATGCAAGACTCCAGTGTTAATACTTCCATTTGACTTGCAGATTATAAGTATGGAATGTATCAATTATGCATTAATTAGAGATGAACTTTTACCTTCTCCGGTATGTTGTCCTTGTCAATGTTAATCAGTTTTTTTAGGAAACCAGTTTCTGAAAGAAGTAACTTTGCTGTAGTCCAGTTAGGTTTCTTTTGCAGAAGAATACAAACTGCATTCATGACAGTCAGTACAAGGTAAGGAGGCCGTGTATATACTCTGTAATAAATGGTTAAAATCTAATCAACTTCATAACTGAAATCAAAGATACCCAGTAAACTATCTCAAAAGATAATACACACAGATTTTTAACAAGTGTTTTGGTAAGAAGAACTATTTGCCAATATATAGCTATTTTATTATTGGGTATCTTCAAAAATCTGAGTATCTTTAGTACATGGGTATCTTTGCTTTAGGAAGATGAAATGAATAACACTTAACTATGTAGAACATAGAGAAATTTGGTGGCTCAGAGGTTAAAGCGTCTGCCTCCAACCCGGGAGACCTGTGTTCAATCCCTGGGTCGGGAAGATCCCCTGGAGAAGGAAGTGGCAACCCACTCCAGTATTCTTGCCTGGAGAATCCCATGGATGGAGGAGCCTGGTAGGCTACAGTCCACGGGGTCACGAAGAGTCAGACACGACTGAGCGACTTCAATTCTCTTCACTTCATGTAGAACATACAAGTTAGATGTTAATTATTTTCATTACAAAAGTGTTTGCTGCAGAGTTCTTTAAAAGAAGGACCTCTCTTCTTTCATCCCAGTATTGGTTTACTGATAGCCACTTGACAGAAACACCATATGTGTGTGTGTTGGGGGGTAGGAGTAGTTGAGAGTCAACCCTGTTCCTGTAATTTGAAGGGTGCTGTAAGGTGCAACTCCCTTTAAACACATCCTCTGATTATTCTTCATCCTGATCTAAAATTCCTACTGTAAAGATCACAAGGTAATATAGAGTTGAGGGAGAGAGGGTAGATGGGAATTTGTCTCCTAAGTTATTAATGATGTAATTTTTGGAACATTGGAAGTTGCCTCTTAGCTACGTCCGAATCAGCTGACGTGTGTTTGTGTGTGCTAAGTCCCTTCAGTTGTGGAAACAGCAGGTGGGAAAGAGAATGGACCAAACTGTGTCTCTGCTGCATGTCCTGAGAATAGCAATGAAGATCATATCATAAGGCATTTCATTTGTCTGGCATTTTGAAGTGAAGCGAAATGTACATTAGCAACAACACAAGGGATAATGTTTAAAAACCAAAACCAAAAATAAATAAATAAAACCAAGGCATATGCAAGGAATTTAAGCATTAGGTTAGTTTTCTTTAGCTTTAGTACAAGGGCAGGGGAAAAGGCCTGCTTAATCAGAGGAAACCAGTTAGCATTAATCTTTTTTGAGCACTGGCCTAATGCCAGACTATTCTAAACATTTAACATGTTTCAACTCATCCAATCCTTTCGGCATTTATTATTACCCCAGTTGCATAGAAGGGAAGCTGAAACAGAAAGGCTGTAAACTAGAAAGCAACAATGCCAGAATTCCAACCCAGGAAGCTTGGTACCAGAGCCCATGATAGGTAAAATGGCTTATTTTAAAAGTAGGATATAGACACAACTTTTCCCATGTATTTTTGTTTTATTTTGAGTTCTTGCAACTCAAAAGAGACTTCAGTAAATTACTCACCTTAATTCAGAGACATCAGCTTTATCCAGGGCGTTTAGAGCCACAATTGCCTTGTCGAGAGCTGGCAGTACACTTTTTAATTCATTGTCAGCTTTCTGCAATAAAGTTATAAGTCCCTAAATACATATGGATGAATATAGTTGCATACTTAAAGGTTTTATATTTTTAAGTTTGGAAAATGTAATTTGACATTTTTACAATGCCCATAAGTTATGCTTCTGTATAACTTAGGGATGTACACACGTGCTTGCACTGTTAGAAACATGTGTTCCTGTCCCCAATTAGTGCATTTTGCAATCTCCGATGAGAAGTTATCTGGGAGAAGTGAAAACACTGAGTGTTCTCTGCCTTCTGTGTTCGACTTAGTGTAGTTTTAACATTGCCCTTTTGGGAGTGGTCCACTTAAAGATGGAATTCTAAAGAATCCATCTGCCAATGCAGGAGACACTGGTTTGATTCTTGAGTCAGAAAGATCCTCTAGAAGAGGAAACGGTAACCCACTCCAGTATTCTTGCCTGGAGAAGTCCACGGACAGAGGAGCCTGGCGGGCTACAGTCATGGGTTGCAAAGAGTTGGACACAACTAAGTGACTGAACGTGCCACTTAAAGACAGATTACTGTAAAGCTGCTGCTGCTGCTGGTAAGTCGCTTCAGTCATATCCGACTCTGTGTGACCCCATAGATGGCAGCCCACCAGGCTCCCCTGTCCCTGGGATTCTCTAGGCTAATGAAGCTTAAAACTCCTCAGCTGCACAGATCCCCTTCCAAGTTCCTGGAAGGAATTTTGCCAATATGTGTGCAGGGTCATACATTTTTGTAAGACATGCAAAAGTAAGACATTCTATTTGCAATCAGATAAGATCAATTTCTCTACCCTTTTGACTGACTCTTTGTCAGCTATTCTATCATGAAAGGTGGTGCTGGAATGACTGTGGATATTTTTGGGATTTCACTAACAAGCCGACTTGGGGGTTATATTTATGTTGCCTAGAGTCACTTCTCTATATAATTAAGTTATTACATGCTATTACAAATACGAATGACTTCTAGAACTACTTCTGTTGTCTGCTGTTCCAACTTTCCTGGTGATGTGACACTAAGGTGAAGGGCCAGAGGTCATACTATGATATAACTTGTACTTATAGTGCCCAGCATCAGAATCTTGTCTGTAGAAAATCCTTCCACTTACTAAGATGAGTAAAATTGTAAGTAGATGGTAGATCCTCATTGACACCTACTCAATGGAAGTTCATTCTTCCATGAATATACTTGATAATGCAATGTACACTATTCCAAACCTACTGTACATCTGCCCCCTTTTTTTGATGAGAGTTATTCAACAAGAATTAATCACGATTCATGGACTTTTAGGTAATAATTATCGTAATTTGGAAAGATGTTTTAAAATGTCTCATTGAAAGAAGTGATAAATTACAAATTCCTTGTACAGATATATGTCAAAGGTGCCTTATTTTATAATTTTTAATTCTTATCAGATCATCTTCAGAAAACAAAGCAGCTCTCAGTTCAGTTCAGTCTCTCAGTCGTGTCTGCCTCTTTGCAACACCATGAATTGCAGCATGCCAGGCCTCCCTGTCCATCATCAACTCCCAGAGTTCACTGAGACTCATGCCCATAGAGTCACTGATGCCATCCAGCCATCTCATCCTCTGTCGTCCCCTTCTCCTCCTGCCCCCAATCCCTCCCAGCATCAGAGTCTTTTCCAATGAGTCAGCTCTTCCCATGAGGTGGCCAAAGTACTGGAGCTTCAGCTTCAGCATCATTCCTTCCAAAGAAATCCCAGGGCCGATCTCCTTCAGAATGGACTGGCTGGATCTCCTTGCAGTCCAAGGGACTCTCAAGAGTCTTCTCGAACACCACAGTTCAAAAACATCAATTCTTCGGCGCTCAGCCTTCTTCACAGTCCAGCTCTCACATCCATACATGACCAATGGAAAAACCATAGCCTTGACTAGACGGAACTTAGTTGGCAAAGTAATGTCTCTGCTTTTCAATATGCTATCTAGGTTGGTCATAACTTTTCTTCCAAAGACTAAACGTCTTTTAATTTCATGGCTGCAGTCACCATCTGCAGTGATTTTGGAGCCCCCCAAAATAAAGTTTGACACAGTTTCCACTGTTTCCCCATCTATTTCCCATGAAGTGATGGGACCGGATGCCATGATCTTCGTTTTCTGAATGTTGAGCTGTAAGCCACCTTTTTCACTCTCCTCTAGGGATTGTTTATTTGGCTTGTGTCACTTCTCTCATTGCCTGAATAATTCTGTCTTTTTAGACTGGCCAATTTCCCTCTGTTCCCTCCAGTCAGAATTCCAATAGGAACCAGTCTGGTGTAGCAGATTACCAAATGTTCAACCCTGGTCTGATTAATGGCCACCCCTAGTTGGAGAAGGCAGAGAGTGGAATTTCACATTTTCCATGTGCAAAGGTTTTTTATGGAGCAACTCCATCAATTTAAAAAATGTTTTATTAGCTAAAACCTCATTTGGGGGAATTATTTATTTATGTTAAATACAAAAGCTACTATCATTAGCTAATATCTCAAAGTACCACAATAAATATTTAGGCAAGGTTTATTATAAACAATAGTGAATGTGAATAGGTGTTTCTAATAGCCTTTTTGATAATTTCAAAATATTTTGCTTGGCTCCTTGTTAGATCTGATTATATCATCATTAAAAACATGGCTGAAGAATAAATAGTTCATACCAGAGATATGAGAGCTATCGGCCTGCCAAGTCTTCTCATTGTTCTCGTGTACTTCCAGTGTTAGCATTATTTTCAATCCAAGGTTTCTCTGAGAAACATTTTCAAGCTACCTGTCCATATTTTTTAATTTTTTAAATATAAATTTATTTANTTATTACATGCTATTACAAATACGAATGACTTCTAGAACTACTTCTGTTGTCTGCTGTTCCAACTTTCCTGGTGATGTGACACTAAGGTGAAGGGCCAGAGGTCATACTATGATATAACTTGTACTTATAGTGCCCAGCATCAGAATCTTGTCTGTAGAAAATCCTTCCACTTACTAAGATGAGTAAAATTGTAAGTAGATGGTAGATCCTCATTGACACCTACTCAATGGAAGTTCATTCTTCCATGAATATACTTGATAATGCAATGTACACTATTCCAAACCTACTGTACATCTGCCCCCTTTTTTTGATGAGAGTTATTCAACAAGAATTAATCACGATTCATGGACTTTTAGGTAATAATTATCGTAATTTGGAAAGATGTTTTAAAATGTCTCATTGAAAGAAGTGATAAATTACAAATTCCTTTACAGATATATGTCAAAGGTGCCTTATTTTATAATTTTTAATTCTTATCAGATCATCTTCAGAAAACAAAGCAGCTCTCAGTTCAGTTCAGTCTCTCAGTCGTGTCTGCCTCTTTGCAACACCATGAATTGCAGCATGCCAGGCCTCCCTGTCCATCATCAACTCCCAGAGTTCACTGAGACTCATGCCCATAGAGTCACTGATGCCATCCAGCCATCTCATCCTCTGTCGTCCCCTTCTCCTCCTGCCCCCAATCCCTCCCAGCATCAGAGTCTTTTCCAATGAGTCAGCTCTTCCCATGAGGTGGCCAAAGTACTGGAGCTTCAGCTTCAGCATCATTCCTTCCAAAGAAATCCCAGGGCCGATCTCCTTCAGAATGGACTGGCTGGATCTCCTTGCAGTCCAAGGGACTCTCAAGAGTCTTCTCGAACACCACAGTTCAAAAACATCAATTCTTCGGCGCTCAGCCTTCTTCACAGTCCAGCTCTCACATCCATACATGACCAATGGAAAAACCATAGCCTTGACTAGACGGAACTTAGTTGGCAAAGTAATGTCTCTGCTTTTGAATATGCTATCTAGGTTGGTCATAACTTTTCTTCCAAAGACTAAACGTCTTTTAATTTCATGGCTGCAGTCACCATCTGCAGTGATTTTGGAGCCCCCCAAAATAAAGTTTGACACAGTTTCCACTGTTTCCCCATCTATTTCCCATGAAGTGATGGGACCGGATGCCATGATCTTCGTTTTCTGAATGTTGAGCTGTAAGCCACCTTTTTCACTCTCCTCTAGGGATTGTTTATTTGGCTTGTGTCACTTCTCTCATTGCCTGAATAATTCTGTCTTTTTAGACTGGCCAATTTCCCTCTGTTCCCTCCAGTCAGAATTCCAATAGGAACCAGTCTGGTGTAGCAGATTACCAAATGTTCAACCCTGGTCTGATTAATGGCCACCCCTAGTTGGAGAAGGCAGAGAGTGGAATTTCACATTTTCCATGTGCAAAGGTTTTTTATGGAGCAACTCCATCAATTTAAAAAATGTTTTATTAGCTAAAACCTCATTTGGGGGAATTATTTATTTATGTTAAATACAAAAGCTACTATCATTAGCTAATATCTCAAAGTACCACAATAAATATTTAGGCAAGGTTTATTATAAACAATAGTGAATGTGAATAGGTGTTTCTAATAGCCTTTTTGATAATTTCAAAATATTTTGCTTGGCTCCTTGTTAGATCTGATTATATCATCATTAAAAACATGGCTGAAGAATAAATAGTTCATACCAGAGATATGAGAGCTATCGGCCTGCCAAGTCTTCTCATTGTTCTCGTGTACTTCCAGTGTTAGCATTATTTTCAATCCAAGGTTTCTCTGAGAAACATTTTCAAGCTACCTGTCCATATTTTTTAATTTTTTAAATATAAATTTATTTATTTTAATTGGAGGGTAATTACTTTACAATACTGTATTGGTTTTGCCATACATCAATATGAATCCGCCACGGGTATACACGTGTTCCTCATCCTGAACTCCCCTCCCACCTCCAAGCTGGATAACATAATAGGTAAATCCCCTCACTTGGACGCAAATAAACTGTAGGGCCTCCTGCTGAGCATTGAGGAAATGAGGAGGCCACCGCAACAACCCTTCCATCCTTCAGATGATCCTCTTGGAGGCCACATGCATTTCTGATATGGGTTGAATGAGTTTTATTCATTGTAACCAGAAGAACCAGACTATCTATTTTCCTAAGAGACCCTCTGTCTTTGCACTTCACTTAATAGTACTTTGCATGTAGTAGGTATTAATATAAATATTTTCTGGGAAAAAAAATGAAAAACAGGCAAAGTTGGAACACTGTATATTTACAAGCAGTTAGCCTGACTTTAAAATTTTTGGGGTAGGAAACAATTTTGCAAATCTCTAAGTGACTTTCATTGATTATATTTTAATTTTACCTGAGCATACTCTTCTACGATTCTTACTTCTTCTTCCATGATTTCTTCATCCTGTTTAACAAGCATCTGAACTTTCTCAACCACTTGGGAATCTTTCCGTAGTTTTTTCATTAGGATTTCTTTCTCCTAATGAACCAAACAACTCTTCTTAAAATAAGTTTTAAGAGACATGATATCTTTTTAAAAAGATAAATCAAATAGCTTATTTCATTCTTACAGAATTTGTCAAAATCACCACGAAATATATTTGTTTAATAGACTAATAAAAATGATTACAACAAATACAATTTCATACAATTATAATTTCATACAAATATAATTTCATACAATTTCATACACATAAAGATTGATGATGAGTAATGATTTTTAGAATACTAGGCCAACTGCAAGTTACCACAGTGCATTTCAGATGTATTTAACCTAATAACTGCAGATTTTTCTATTTCTTTTATAATTAGGTAAATACTTATTATTGGCTTCCCAGGTGGCTCAGTATTAAAGAATGCACCTGCCAATGCAGGAGACATGGATTCGATCCCTGGGGAAGGAAGATCCCCTGGAGGAAGAAATGGCAACCCACTCCAGTATTCTTGCCCGGAAAGTTCCATGGACAAAGGAGTCTGGTGTTCTACCGTCCATGGAGTCACAAAGAATCAGACACAACTGAGCGACTGGGCACATATATCAGTTATCACATTTAATTATTAAAATATAATAATGGCTGAGTAATATGCCATTACATATAGGTACCACATCTTTTTTTATCCAGTCATCTGTCAATGGACATCTACGATGCTTCCATGTCCTATTGTAAATAGTGTTGCAATGAACATTGGGGTACATGAGTCTTTTTGAGTTACTGTTTTCTCAGGGTATATGTCCAGTAGTGGAACTGCTGGGTCATATGGCAGTTCGCACAGATGTAGAGAAAGGAGTTGTGGACACAGGGCAGGAAGGAGAGGATGGGATGAGCTGAAAGAGTAGCAGAGACATACATACACTACCATGTACAGAATAGACGGTGGGAAGCTGCTGCACAGCACAGGGAGCTCAGCTTGGTGCTCAGTGATGACCTGGAGGCTTGGAATGGGGGCTGGGTGTGAGGGAGGTGCAAGAAGGAGGGTATATATGTACACATATGGCTGAAACGTGGTTATATCGCAGAAACTAACACAATATTATAAACCAATTATATTCCAATAAAAATAAATTAAAAAATACAATGATGTTACTATTTTGCTATTGTTGTTACTGCTTCTCTCATTTTACAGATAAGAAAACTAAGACTAAGAGAGGCTGCACAGCTGCATGGTAACAAAGCTGAAGTTCTAACCCATGTTTGTCAAGTATCAGCTTCTGCTTTCAAACACCATTCCATGTTAAACCATAAAAGTTTTAAAAGAGATCCCAAATCAAACACACCTTTGTTTTTTGTTCTATTTGAGGGCCAAGAATCAAGAGCTCCTCCTGCATATCTGTAACTAGAGCAGTTGTTTCCAGGATCTTGGATAGGCCCATATGGAAACGTTCCCTGAAGGGAAAGAAAGTGTTAAGAAAGCATTTTGTTGTTGTTCAGTTGCTCAGTAATGTCCAACTCTGCCAACCCCACGGACTGCAGCACACCAGGCTTCTCTGTCCTTCACTATCTCCTGGAGTTAGTTAGTTGTTCAGATTCATGTCCATTGAGTCAATGACCCAAACATCTCATCCTGTCATTCCCTTTTCTCTTATGCCCTCAATCTTTCCCTGAATCAGGGTCTTTCCAAAGAGTTGGCTCTTTGCATCATTTAAGAAAGTATAGATATAACAAAATAATAGCCAAGCAAGATTCACTGTAATCACGGACTGGAAGACCACATAGTAAAGATGCCTACTCTCCCCAAAGTGATATACAGGTTTCCTGTCAGAATCTCAATAAAAATATTTTTTAATGTATAGATGTACTTATTCTAAAATTTATATGGAAAGGCAAATGAACTAAGGTAATTAAAATAATTTTGAAAAGAATAAAGTGGGTGGAATTATTCTACCTGATTGTAAGACTGATTACATAGCGACAGTAATCAAGATTATGTGGTATTGGCAGAGATAGATATGACGGTTGATGGAATAGACAGAGAAGACAAAAATAAACCCACACGAGGACACCTAACTCAGTTTTGACAAAGGTGCAAAAGCAACAGAGGAAGAAAAGGTTTTTCAACAAATGGTGCTGGGGCATCAGTTACATCAGATGAACTGTAACCTAAACCTTACACCTTATGTTTATGCAAAAATTAACTTGAAATGGACCATAGAATTAAATGTAAAACTATACTGCTTTTAGAAGAAAACATAAGAAAAAGTGATCAGGATCTAGAGTTTGGTGAAGAGTTCTTAGACAGGAGAAGCATAATTTATAAAATAAAAAAAATCATAAATTGGGCTTGATCAAAAATTAGAACCCTTTTCTCTGTGAAAGGGAGAATGAAAATATAAGCTACCAACTGGAATAGGGTATTTGTAATCCACATATCTGACAAAGGACTTATTTTAGAATATATAAAGAATTCTCAAACTAACAATGAAAAATTTGAACAATTTAGAAAATGTAAGAAAGATATGAAGATGCGTTAAACTGAAAAGGATATATGGATGACAAATAAGGGCATGAAAAGATATTCAGCATCACTAACCATTAAGGTGTAAATTAAGATCACAATGTCATATAATTACATACTTATTAAAATAGTCAACATAGAAAATAGTGACAACACCAAATGCTCTCAAGGATGCAGAGAAACTGACTCTCCCATACATAATTTATAAAACTACAAAAAATAGTACAGTCATTTTCAGTAACAATTTGATATTTTCTTCATAGGTTAGATGACCTAACAGTCATACTCTTGCCATTTATCCTAGAAAAACAGAAATTTATATCTGCCCAGAAACCTGTACAGAGATATATTCATAACTCCAAATTAGAATCAGCCCAAATTCCTTCAATGGTTAGACAAACTGTGGTACACCCATATAGACTATTACTTTAGCAGTAAAATGGAATGAACTCATGATACATGCAATAGCTTAGATCCCATAGGCATTGTGTTGAGTGAAAGCACTATCACTCTCTGTATGTGAAGAATAAAAATGGAGAAAAGCACAAGAGATTAGCAGTTGCAAGATAATTGGAATTGGAGGAGGAAAAGAGTGGGAGTGACTAGAAAGAGGGGGAATCTTTGTGATAATAAACTAGTTCTATATCTTGACTGATGTTGTGGTTATACAAATTGCTACAAGTGATAAACTTGAATGGCATAGAACTATAAACTCACATTGTGCCAATGACAGTTTCCTGGTTTTGATGTTGTACTATAGTTAAGTAAAATGTGAGCACTGAGAAAAACTGAGTAAAAGGTACTCTGGACCTCTCTGCACTATTTTTGTAACTTCCTGTGAATCTAATAATGTCCAAAACAAATTTTCTTTTTAAATAAGAAACAATAAGTTTGAAAATTTTTCATTTATCTATTCACTAGAATAAAAAACTGAAAATATACATTTGTATGGAATAAAATAAATTGAAAAATTTAAATAAGAAGACTACAAAGCTATTGGTCAACAAAATTTTAGTTCTAAGACGGAATAAGTTCCATAGAGCATTTTCTAAAAAGTTGAATATATGGTTTCTATTTCTTGGGCTTTCATAATCTATGAGAACATCATCACCCATACTCTTTAAATTGTGAATTACACAAATATTTTTGATATTTTATTATTTTATCTAGCTCTATGATAGGTCCTCAAAAGTCTCATGTGGATTACCACATTAGCTTTTAAGTCTTCTTCGTTTTTATTTTTTGTCTCTCTACAATTTATTCTCTATACCAGAGTGATCTTCCTAAAGTAAGTCTCTTTATACTATTTACCTATTTAAAGAGTTATTATTTGTTGTGTGTTGTGTACGTCAGACATTGCACTTAGCATTTAATTTGTAAACATGTGACCCCCTAGAAACAGGTGATATTAAAAATAAAATGGACTCAAAGGAAAAACTAAAGAAATACAGACAACTGAAACTAAGCTCCCAGTGAAGCACACACTTGTGACAGGTAATTTGGGCTTTAAAAGTGATTATTTCCCAAAAGGATATCTCCCACTGAAACAGGATGCTAAATGTTTTGGGTGGAGAAGAGGCGTGGGCTGGCTGTAAGAGACCCAAAGCACATCATTAACTCTTCCCTTCCCTTTTTTCTTGTCCCATATCTATCCCTGGGAAGCTTTTTTTACTGGATTTGCAAGAAGTAAAGAAGAGCTACGACGTTTGGACTTACAAACTGGTGCTTCTTTTTACCCCCCAGCTACACTTTATGGATATAAGCACTGATGGATATTGATGATAATGATCATGCACGGAAGGTGATAATTTATGGTAATCCTCATTACCCATCAGGGGTTAAGGAGATGTTCTAGGATAGTTCAAGCTACATAAGGAAGAAACTATTGAGCAACTTAGGGATGTACAATGTGGGTAAGACATGGGGAAGACTGGGAAGTGGATGAAGTGATTGTGACAGATACTGGTCATACCAATCATGACTGGATGGAGAGCAACAACCCTGGATGGTGAGAAGGGGACACCTTAGAAACCTGGAGGTCGGAGGTAGAAAGAAGTTCCATCAGTTCCTTATAACTCTTGTCTATAGGGCATCTGGCCAATTTACCCAGCCTGTGGCCATCATACTCAGTTTAATCACTAACTAACAAAAGGCTTAATCCGTGGACTTTCAGAAACATTTTAGGAGCTGCTAACCCAGAGAAGTGAATGGCCTTTATATAAAACAATGGAATAAGATGAACCTTTTGAACTAATAGGAGTGTTTTCACAGACTGTAGCAACTGCTCTACAACTGATGTTGAATGTGCCACTCAAAGTTGTTGACCAAAAATAAATGAGATTCTGATACCATGTGAGTAAAATGCTACTGCTGAGGTTGCTACTGCTTCTGTAAATGTCAGGTCTACACTCGTGTGCCATATACAAACTAGTTTAAACTCTCAAGCATGAGTGGTGGTGAAAATTTTCATTGCCCTGGGCTTCCAACTGACCAGTAAAAGCAGAGTATGGGCGACTGGCAATTATTGATGCATTTGGATCAATAACAGTTTTAACTGGCTTGACTCAAGATACGAAATCTGTCTGTGGTCTGTCCTCCAAGTGGCAGTCTTCATGGCTATTCTCACCCAGTGTTGTCCAAGAATGGATTTGGTCTAAGTCCCTATCAGTGCACTTAACTGGGGTATCTGATAAAGTGAGCTGTTCTTTTTCAGCTGGATAAATGACAGATTGGAGGATAGAGCTGTAAAGGAATGCCTTCACGTGGTACCCTGGCAATCTTTCATGCCTTCACATAGGTCACACAGGAGAAGGTTTAACTACAACTGAGGTAAGTCTGTGATCCTTCTGGAACATGAGAGCATGGAATGCTTATGAGCAGATGCTATAAGACCATTTCCCACTGTCTTTATCTTCTAGGAGGCTGTCATGAGATTGTTTCTCAACGACTCTAGAGTTCTGATTAGATATGAGACTTTCTACCTCAGGTTTCCTCCCCCACCTTCCCAGGTCCAGCTGAAGGTTCTAAAACTGCTGAGCCTGCAGCATGCCGTGGACTTCTCAGTAACAGGGCATCCCACTATCAGTGTTGTAGCTGGGAAGATCCCCTGGAGAAGGAAATAGCAACCCACTTCAGTACTCTTGCCTGGAGAATCCCATGGACAGAGGAGCCTGGTGGGCTACAGTCCATGGGGTTCCAAAGAGTTGGACACAACTGAGTGACTTTCACTTTCATTTCATGGGATAAGGGACATTAGGAATGGCAATGCTGGTTACTCTTGTTTTCATTGCCCATGTCTGACTCTAACAGTCTATTGCTTCTTCACTGGCAGAATCTGTCAGCCTTGCCTTTACAGGGGCAGCCTGTGAATGACCACAGGGGAGATAGACACCTACCTCTTTTAAGATCTTCTGTAGCTTTTGCTCTTTTCCCTCCAATGAAAAGGTGGATTGGGGTTCACTTGCATCTGTATCCCTTTTTACAAATAAGAGCATGAATACAGTATACGTATACCTGATTTGGTCTCAAAGTCTTACCTCTTCTTTTGCATTTCCTTCTCTCGGGACTTCAAAATGTGGGCAAATGTATCCATGAATCGCAAGTAGTTACTGGGAGTGATATAATAATGCCTTCTAGTTGTCTGAAAGTATTTTACGTTCAACTCTTTTATGCTTTGGTGGATTTGGACACATGTTGGGACAAGTTTTTCTTTTAAGTTCTGAAAAATAGTAATTTCTAAGAATTAAGAGAAAGTAGTCTGAATACACACATACACACAAAAGAAAATTGATAATGCAAATACATTTGTCATTTCTGAGAATGTGGAGATGCAGAAAAAGGGTTTGGATGAATGTGATTAAAAATACATGAGTTTTAGTGGTTAGGATGACGTTAGGGTGGAAAAGACAAAAAGAAAAAAGGTTAACAATAAATGACATCTCAGCTAGGTTTTTCCCTTATTTCTGCTGCAGCACTCCAAGGATTTAGGGTACATTGTCAATGGCCAAGGTTTATAGTGCTTTATTTTGTATCTTCCTTTCTTTAAAGTAGGTTATTGATAACAAGATACCCAATTTTCATGAATGAAATAAAACTAGAAAAATGTAAGGACTTAAAGGATGTATAGTCAGCCCTCTGTATCTGTGGGTTCTGCACCCACAGATTCAAACAACCACTGAAAATATTTCTTAAATATTCCAGAAAGTTTCCAAAAGCAAAATATGAATTTCTCTTGTGCTGGCAACTATTTACATAGTATTTGCATTGTATTTACAATTATTTACATATACTTACAATGTATTAGGTATTACAAGTAATTTAGAGATGATTTAAAATATATCATAGAAAGTGAACATATTATGGGTAAATGCTATACCATTTTATATAAGGGACTTGAGCCTCCAGGGCTTCCTTCAGAGCTCACTTGGTAAAGAATCTGCCTGCAATGCAGGAGACCCTGCTTTGATTCCTAGGTTGGGAAGATCCTCTGGAGAAGGGATAGGCTGCCCAGTCCAGTATTCCTGGGCTCCCCTTGTGGCTCAGTTGGTAAAGAATCTGCCTGCAATACAGGAGACGTGGGTTTGATCCCTGGGTTGGGAAGATCCCTTGGAGAAGGGAGACGCTACCCACTCCAGTATTCTGGCCTGGAGAATTCCATGGACTGTCTCCCGCATTGGAGGCAGATGCTTTAACCTCTGAGCCACCAGGGAAGCCACTGTATAGTCCATGGGGTCGCAAAGAGTTGGGCATGACTGAGTGACTTTCACTTGCACTTGAGCATCCTGATTTTGATATCATGCAGGGGTTGGGGGAGGGGGCTGGAACTGTTCCTTATGGGAATCAATGGATCAATCAATGTAGAGATACAGGTAGGCAAAACTAGAGTAGAAAGAGTGTCCTCTTTGCTTACCTTCAGAGAGAATCTGACTTGAACATAATCTAGTTGTGTTTATGTACCTCCAATCCACCAAGCCTAGCTAAACTGGTCACTCTTAACTCAGCTGCAATTTCTTGCTGGTTCCACCCTGAATCTACCCTCTTATTGGCCTTTGCTTTCCTTGAACACTTGGACAGGTAAGGTTGTAAGCCCCTTTCTAGGCCCCACAGAGTTTCAGGCCTCTCTGAATTTACAACTTCTTTTGCCAACATCTCTCGGGATCTTCATTTGAATCACTCTAGAATAGATTCTTACTGCCTTGTGGCTCATGGGTTCTGAAGGATTCTTACTGCCTTGTGGCTCATGGGTTCTGAAGTAATTTTGTGTGTGGCCTGTGCTCTCATTTCTTCGTAGTTGTGTTGCTGTAACCAACCCAGTGAAATTCACAAGAAGTACACAGAAGGTTGCAGTAGCCTCACCAGAGCATGAAAAATGGAGGTTGTTTACCTTCGTGGAAATCTGCTGTCCACCATGAGGGCAGAACAGTGAAGAGACCCCAGCAGTGAGGAATCTGGGCATCATTGAGACAGGGTGAATTAGGGGGCAAAAGAGATGAGGAACTGATAAAGAGTCAAGACAAACACTTTGACTTATTTCATAATTTGCCCAGAACTGCCTCTCTTTGCCCACCCAAGGTTCATTGTCATTCAGAGATGTAGTGTTGTTGCATTCTGATAATAAATTGAAATCTTCACTTGCATTAGATTTCTTTGAAGGGGTTATATTTACCTCTCTGTTCTTGATATCCACTTTTTCTCTTAAGAAAGCATCAGCTACAATCAGGAGAGCTTCCTCCGGCCACTTCTCATACCAATCAACTGTGCAGGAGCTGATCAGGGAAGGATATAGTCTACAGTTTTGGTGAAAGTTAGGTCTTGTAGGGCTCATCGTCATAAGAATATGAAGATTTTTATGTATTCTCTGAAAATTAATGAAAATATAAGTTGTTTAAATGCAATCCACTGCTTTGAAGAAAATATTATATGGAAAATTCCATTTAAAATTTGTTTCAACTTTTTCCTTAATAGGGGGAGTACCTATCAATCATGTACTGAGTGTCTGTCATAAACCAGAGTCCTTCCAAGGGAAACTACAAGCTTCACAGAGCCCTTATGAGGAAAGGAGCCAGGTTCTGTTCTAGGGGACCTCGCCCTCTTGGCTTCAGCTGGATGGACTGGGTAGGGGAGTCACTGGACTCAGAACATTCCTTGTATAAACCATCCTTTATAAGGGGATCTGGTCTCTATTCAGTAGGGCAGTTTATATCAGATGGTGACGAGTCTGTCTGTTTAACTGTTTCCTCTGGAGTGGTGTGCATTGAAGACTCACAGAAACTCAGAGAAAGAAACAGTCAGACGAATTAAAGCTAAAAGAGATGCAGAGAATCAGATAATGTTATGTACAGAACACCACAGAGACACTAATAAACTCCTACAGCTGAAGGATTACAGCCAAGCAGGATTAGATTCTATATGATTTTTCAGATCCCAGGCAAAGTGCTGATTTCAAAGAATTTTGCCTGCATCCTTGCCCCACCTAAAAACTGGTTGTGTTGTTGCCGTTCTTGGCTTCTTGGAAGGACTGACCACAGGGCACAGATTCCTTCCTTATTTCATACGTCACTTTATGATAAAACCACATTTTTGAAAGCAGCTTCAGTGAGTCAATGGTCCATCTAACTCAAAGGGTTCGACTTGTACAAAGTGATAATATCTTTGAGTATCAAGCAACCTATTTTGCCAAATAAGAGTGGTAAAGCTGAAAGAAGACTTAAGGGTAAGAGTTTCCCCCTCCTGCTTGTCTTTAAAAGTTTTATAAAAGCAAATGCAACTCCTCAATACAAAATTCACAAAATACAGAAATCTTTAAATTGAATATGAAATTGCATGTGTGCTTAGTTGTGTCCTACTTTTTGCGACCATATGTAGCCCACTAGGCTCTTCTGTCCATGGATATTTTCCAGGCAAGAGTACTGGAGTGGGTTGTCATTTCCCACTTCAGGGGATCTTCCTAACCCAAGGGTTGAAATTTGTCTCTTGTGTCTCCTGCACTGGTGGGCCTATTCTTTACTGAGCCACCTGGGAAAACCCACAAAACAAAATTACCTCTCTTTGCTTTGCCCATTTGCAAACTCCTACTTGAAGATATCCAACAGTTTAAACTGTGTTTTCACTATTTATTATTACTGTAAAAAACCTCAAATCATTTTTAAAAGTATGGCATATATATAAAATTAAAATTGATTTCTACTTAGGATTCTTATTTTTTATTTCTGGAGGGCACAATTCATCACACTGTAAATCAGAATTTATTTTCCTTTTCCACTTATAATCTATTGGATAAACCAATTTTGTAAAGAAGTGCTGCTGCTGTTGCTGCTAAATCACTTCAGTCATGTCCAACTCTGTGGACCCCATAGACGGCAGCCCACCAGGCTCCTCTGTCCCTGGGATTCTCCAGGCAAGAACACTGGAGTGGGTTGCCATTTCCTTCTCCAATGCATGAAAGTGAAAAGTGAAATTGAAGTCGCTCAGTCGTGTCCAACTCTTAGCAACCTCATGGACTGCAGCCCACCAGGCTTCTCTGTCCATGGGATTTTCCAGGCAAGAGTACTGAAGTGGGGTGCCATTGCCTTCTCCGAAAGAAGTGCTAGAGTGCCACAAGTTTTCAAGATAGCTCCTATCCTTCTTTCTACTGCAGCATTTTAAAATACAACTCAATTCAAATATCCATTTATATTATATTGTTCTCTACAATTGTGGATTTCATTCCCAGAATTTTTTACATGTTTTGTTGTGCAAGATCACTAAGTATCTGCTGAGGAAAGGATGGTGGTTCAGTTCAATTTTCAAATGTCTCCATAAAAGATAGAAACTGACTTGAGAAATAAGTTGGCCTGTGGTACTTTACCAGTGAATATTTTGGCTTGGGTAATCATATCTATTTGTTCACTGAGCCACTGGTTAGTTATCATGTCTTAAAGACACAGAATGCCTAGTTAATTTGTCCAGTTGATATCTCTCATCAAGCTGATTTTTTCACAGCAAGCTCACTGCCAAGTTCATTCTGAATATTACCTGGATAACCCATAACCTCCTGGACAGTTCTAGGGCTTTTTAAGGGGATGAGGAATTCTTGTTTCTTTCCTCTCCAGGCTTGTTACCAGCATACAACTGAAATAAAAAACCCCATTGGCTAGAAATGGATTATACGGTGTGAAATAATCTTGGGATCTTATTTCTCCTATTGCCTCAAGCTAATATTATTTTTTTAAGTCATTCTTAGCCAGTCAGTCCCAGATTCTTGTTCATGTTTGTCCTGCCTGTGGTGTGTCTGTGTATAAGGATGGCAGTCATTATTATAGCTTAAAAACTCATGTAAAAAACCAAAGAGATTATTCAACTTGAAATTCATGTACAGAATTATAAACATAGTCTATTTTTTAATGCAGACCTTTATGTTCATTGCAGCATTATTTTCAACAAATAGTGGACACTAGCATTAAATTATGTGAAATTTGAGCATAGTCTGTTTTCAATTTAATATGACAATTTGATAAAAGCAATCCACAAAAATGTACCTTTTGGAAGAATGAAAGTAAAGCTTGCCTATTATCAACATAACCAGACTGTTCGGCAAGAGATCTAAGCTTGAGGGCAATCGCATCCAGCTCTTCATTTTCAAACAAGTCAGGTATTTCCCCCAAATTAATAATGCTGTTCAAATCTTCCATAAATAACTCCTTAGGGAAAACATACATTTAATCAGGAATGAGTAAATTGGGCATGTATTCTACTCTGGACAAAGCCAATCAAGAAAGCAATAGTGTTTCAAGAGAACTTAGATCAAAAAAATAAGTTCTCTTAATGTGAACCCATCAAAAACACTTTTTCCGAGTCAAAATAAGCTTCATCTATTCACTCGTTTCTTCAAACATTAGGTAAACAGATTTTGGTACCGACAGTATGCCAAACACCGTGTTGTGCACGGGGGAAGGGGCATGGGAGGAGTGGGTACAGTAATTAAGTTGAGCAGGGACTCTGCTTCACACAGTTTATAGTAGTTCTCAGTATCTCTACTTTTGTATTTGAATACTACACAAACTATTAGAAATCACATGGCCAAAAGCTTATTTTAATCAAAACATCTCTATAAAGGATTCCAAAATGAATGAGAAGGTAACAGAAGACAAGCAGCAATGAAAGAAACTCTACCAGAGGAGTAATAAAAAATGTATGAGCATTTTGGTTTTTAGAATAAATCCAAGCTTTCTTTTAACAAAAAAGCATTATTAGCATTATCAGTGCCTCAAGATACAGTGTTCTTTAGCCACTCACGGGGACCTGGTATTTCAGCCCAGTTGAGAAAGGGCAGAGAACTGGGGGGCTGCATCCAATAGAGGCCAACAGAGGTGGCATGGGGCTAACTGCTCTCCTGTCTCACCTAAGACATGATGGAGAACCGCCAAAGATTTATTAAATACTCTGATTATTGCCTACTTGTTGAGAGTCTAGCTAAATTACTCCACAGTATTACTACCTCAGCACCCATTTTGTTTGGCCAAGCAGCCTGCTGGGGGACTTAAACTGACATTATACCTCTCACGGATGCACATGCCTTAGATAGCAACCCACAGAGTTACAAGCAAATGTAAATTCTGATATGACTTCCCAATAGCCCTTGTGTCAACAGTCTTCCCTGCTTCCCAGAGCCTTCCCTTTATGTGCTCCTTAGGTAAGACCCCCATGGAACTTACCCTTGTTGGGTTTGAATTGACCAATCTGGCCCTAGCCTGGAAACTCCAAAAGCAATGCGAAGCGCTGCACCCCCAATCAAGGCATGTGCCCTGGTCCTACCTCTCTCTCTCTCTCTCTCTGCACTTTGCCTTGACTTCCCGTGGGTTCCCTCAAAGCATGCTGTGTACCTCCTGCAGAATCTGAGTAATAAACTTCTCTTTCAGATTCTCTTGTCTTTTGTTAAACTGTAGCTTACCATCTGGTACCCTGCACTTAACAAATGTTAACAGACTTAACAAAGTCATAACACCATTTTTTGGAGTCACGTGGAAAGCAATGATGTGGCTAGAAAAAGTCTGGAAAGGAGATGCAATAACCTTAAAGTTCTGCATAACATGGAAAATGAAAGTGAAAGTCACTCAGCTGTGACCGACTCTTTGCAATTCCATGGGCTATACAGTCTATGGAATTTTCCAGTTCAAAATATTGGAGTGGGTAGCCATTCCCTTCTCCAGTGGATCTTTCCAACCTAGGGATCAGACCTAGGTCTCCCACATTGCAAGCAGATTCTTGACCAGCTGAGCCACCAGGGAAACCCCTGAATAACATGAGAGCCATGTTCAGTTCAGCTTTGAGAGTGGATTTCTGAAAAATAGTTTCTCAAATCAGAACGATACATTCTTGGCAGGGGAGAAACTACATCTTCTGAAATCTAGCAAGTGTCTGGCAGAAACCTCAACCTGATTAAGGAGCAGAATATTCAAATTTGGGAAGGGGAGAATATATAGTTAAAGCAGAGAAACTGGATATTATGGAGAATAGCAGATATGACATGGCCCTTGGATTTACTTTCAAAATACGACATGAAAAACAAACAGACACATACAACTGTAGGGAGAGAGGCCCTGTATCAGGAGAAAAAACAAAATGGGAGTTTGAAACAATACTAATAACTACACACCTTTGGATCATAGATAATAAACAATATTCCCTTGAAATTTTGCCACAAAGAAGTACATACAATCTGAGGTGGTATTCCTAATTATGCTTTGGCTGTGGAAGGGTATAACTTATGCAAAAGAATAGATTTTTAAAAAATTGAGCGATTAACATTTTTTGCTTATATATAAATAAGGCATAAGCCCCAAAGAAAGGTCTTGGCTTTGGTGAAACTTGAGCAGAAGGATAAAGGACACAAACAGAAGCCTCAAACTCTGTGAGAGTACATTGTAGATTACATGACCAGACAGTGGATACAGATGATAGGGCTACTTTTAAAAGACAGATTATAAAACTGGTTTTAATGTGAAACAGATGACTTTAGTTACACAGATAAATTACTTCCAATTAGTCAATTAAAATTATAGAGACAGAAAATTCTTTTATTGTGGTACTTATGTAAAACTCTCTAGAGAATGATTCCATATTCACAAACTCTATAGGCTATGATTGGATAAGCATAGAAAATAATGAAAAGGATTGATATGGAAGGTTAATAGGACCATAGATAAATATTTTCTTTTCAAATATTAAATTTGGAGGGCTCTACTGTGCCACCTGGGAATACCCCACATAAATATTAAACTTTAGAAAATAATAAAAACAAAAAGTACTTACTTGATCTAGGTTCAAATTACTAACTATCAGAGCAGAGGGGTTGCCTTCTAATCCTGCTTGCATAAATACTTTTTTGAAATCTTCTTTGAATTCTAAGTAGGCATAATTGTGAGATAAAGGTACCCGGTATATTTTGTGTTCTGCCAAATAACAGGCCAGAGTCGCACAAGTTTCTTTTCCACATCCATCTATTCCAATCTTGGGAAGAAAAAAAATTTACAAATTTTATTTCTAAATAGAAATAAAAAGTTTTCTACTTAGATGTGCTAGAAAGTTAGTAAAACTACCTAAGACTATTTTTAAATGCTTTGATAAACACATGAAACATAAAGTATTTTATCAAAATCTTAAAAGACACTCAAACACTTTCAATATTTTGATCTTTTCTCTTCACAGCCTCTTGAACTACATGAAATAACTGCACTGAAAAGATAACCTGGAAAAATAGCATAGATAGGCTTATAAATCATTGCAATGTGACTATCAACATTTGAGTCTTCATTTGTAAGGATTCAAAAAAGTCTTTTTTCATTTACTGTAGGCGATGACACTCAAGAAGTGCTCTTTGGGAAGTTTTACCCTTTTAAAACAGTTTATTAAGGTGCAAACTATAGACCATACTTATTTTAAGTGCACAATTAAATGATTTTTAGTAAATTTACAGAGTTATGTAACCATCACCACAATCCATTTTTAGAGTACTTCTGCTGCTGCTGCTGCTAAGTCGCTTCAGTTGTGTCTGACTCTGTGCGACCCCATAGACGGCAGCCCACCAGGCTCCTCTGTCCCTGGGATTCTCCAGGCAAGAACACTGGAGTGGGTTGCCATTTCCTATCATCCCCTAAATATCCCTCAAGCCTATTTGCAGTCAATCCTCTTTCTAATCTCCAGTCCCAGGCAACAGTTAATAGGTTTTTTGTTTCTCTATAGATTTGCCTTTGTTGGACATTTCCTATAAATGGAATCATGCAGTAAGAAGTCTTTTACATCTGACTTTCAGTTAGCATGATGGTTTTGAGATTCTCCATGTTGTAGTGTACATCAGCAATTCATTCCTTTCCCATTATTGGACTTGGGGATGTTAAACCAAACACACATTCCTAGAATAAAACTCACTTGGCCATGATATATAATATTCGTATGTTGTTACATTCAGTTTGCTGATATTTCATTAAAAAAATTAACAACTATATTCACAGGGATATTGGTATGTAGTTCTCTTTTTTTCATGATATCTATATAGTTTTGGTGTCAGGGTGATATTGGTCTCATAGATTAGCTAGGAAGTATTCCTTCTTCTATTTTCTGGAAGAGTTGTAAAGGACTGATTTAATTTTTCCTTAAATGTTAGAATTCTCTAGTGAAGCCATTTGGTCCTAGGCTTTTCTTTGTGGGAAGTTTTAAAACTCCTAATTCAATCTTTTTATTAGTTACGGAAGTACAGACTTTATTCGGGTCAGTAATTTATGAATTTCGAGGAAGGTGCACATTTCATCAAGGTGTATTAAATACTTGATTTTAATAGTTGGCGTGTTCTTGCCTTTTTTTCTCTTGATTATCCTCTCTAAAGATTTGTCAGTTTTGTTGATCTTTTCAAAGAATCATTTTTTTGTTTTCATTGATATTCTCATATTGTTTTTCTATTCTTTACTGTCTTCTCTCATCTTTTCTCTCATATAACTTCCTCTTTGGGCTTAGTTTTCTTTTCTTTTATAGTTTTCTAAGGTGGAAACTTAGGTTATTTACTTGAGATTTGTACACACTACCATATGTAATGGAGAAGGAAAAGGCACCTCACCCCAGTACTCTTGCCTGGAGAATCCCATGGATGGAGGCGCCTGGTAGGCTGCAGTCCATGGGGTCGCAAAGAGTCGGACACGACTGAGCAACTTCACTTTCACTTTCACCATATGTAAAATGGATAACCAATAAGGACCTACTATATAGTACAGGGAACTACTCAATCTTATGTGGCAGCCTGGATGGGAGGGAAGTTTGGGGGAGAATCGACATATATATGTGTAAGGCTGGGTCCCTTTGCTAGCCACTTGAAACTACCTCAACATTGTTGATCTGCTATTCTCCAATATAAAATAAAAAATTAAAAATAAAATAAAATATAGGCATTTGTAGCAGTAAATTTTCTTCGAAGCACTGCTTTAGGTATGTTGTGTTGTTTATTTTTGTTTGTTTTTTGTTTTGGTATGTTGTGTTTTTGTTTTCATTCACCTCAAAGCATTTTCTAATTTCTCTAGTGATTTCTTCTTTTACCCATTGGTTATTTAGGACTGTATTATAAAGGTTCTGCATATTTGTGAATACTCCAGATTTCTTCCTGTTATTGTGAAGTGAAGTTGCTCAGTCGTGTCCGACTCTTTGCGACCCCATGGACACTCTGTCCGTGGGATTTTCTAGGCAACAGTACTGGAGTGGGTTGCCATTTCCTTCTCCAGGGATTCTTCCCGACCCAGGGATCAAACCCAGGTCTCCAACCCAGGACTCCCGCATTGTAGACAGACGCTTTACCATCTGAGCCACCAGGGAAGTCCTGTTCTTGATTCCAGTAGTAGTTCTTTTGTGATCTGAGGACATAATTTGAATGACTAACTTAAAAAAATAGTCATAATAATGTGCGTATCATTGGCTGAATACATTGGATTTTATTTAGCCTTCTGAAAGCTTTTCTCTATTTAAGGCATTGCGGAATTTCCAAGAATTTAGCTCTCATTTGCCTTCATGATTAGTAAAATTTTGTGCAACGACTCATTTTTCTACATAAATGTTCAAGGAATTGTATTATTTTTGAAGTCAAGATTCACCTGCACAGATGCTGTTATTAATACTGAAGATATGCTAGAGGTAATGCCAGACCCATCAATGTTTTTACACATTGAATGCCTTCTAAAAACAAATAGCTGGTGAACTTTTATGCACTTTTGAGAGCACAAGGATCTTGTCATATGAGTCAATGAATATGAGCTTTCATAAATAGAAAGTGTGCAAAAATTAAATTTCTGTAAGCAGAGTAGATCTTTATTGAATTTCCTTAATTTTTATTTTGTATACTAAAAAAATTTGAAAAATTTAAATTCTTACCAGTAACATATGACTTCCTGATTGTCGAAGGATCCTTGTAGCTCTTGCAATGTGTTCTATGGCTTCCTTGAAAAATACCAAGGAATGAGAAATCTACCCGGGGAAACGAAAAAAAATAGTGATTATAGGCATAGAAAAATTAAGTGTTCATTGTGGTTTTACATACAAGATATAAAGTGAGAATGACAAATCTGGTAATCCAGTAATTTATACCTAGTAAATTAGTTTACATTTATGGAAAATAAGTGTGCACAATGGGAACTGTCCTTTTGCCAGTATTCTGATGAGCAAGATCGAAGGCGGGCATAGGCTTGAGGGAAGAGGATGAAGAGGAGAGCAGTAATATCCAGGCTAATTTTCTATTTCTCTGTCTTGTGGTAGAATAAGCCTCAGGGAATCCGTGTATGGTATCTGATTTTGTTGGTGTCTATGTTCCAAATCACCTTTGCTCATAACTATAATGGGAATGTAGTTTCCCACTGGACTTCCCTGGTGGCTCAGATGGTAAAGAATCCACCTGCAATGCGGGAGATTGGATCCCTGGGTTGGGAAGATCCCGTGGAAGAGGACATGGTAACCCATTCCAGTAGTCTTGCCTGGGGAATCCCTGTGGATAGAGGAGCCTGGAGGGCTACAGCTCATGGGGTTGCAAAGAGTCGGACACAACTGAGTGACTAAGCACAGCACAATGGGAAAAACTGTGAATTAGTCCCAGCTATCGGAGAAGGTGATGGCACCCCACTCCAGTACTCTTGCCTGGAGAATCCCAGGGATGGGGGAGCCTGGTGGGCTGCCGTCTCTGGGGTTGCACAGAGTCGGACACGACTGAAGCGACTTAGCAGCAGCAGCAGCAGTCCCAGCTATATTGCTGCTACTTGTTGCCACACCCTCTCTTGCATTTAATTCCCTTAACTTTAATAATTCAGCATTTTACCGCCTCAGTTGTGCATCTTTTATTTACATGAGGCAAAATAAGATGAACAATATAAACCTACACTTTTACTGGTCTTCACTAAAATTTGAGGGTACACTTTGTGATCTCTCTCACTCTTATATATACACATACATCTCAAAAATATTTGATTTTACATACACATATACATATGTGTAGTGACAGTTGCTTAGTCGTGTCTGACTTTTTGAAATCCCATGGACTATAGCCCACCAGGCTCCTCTGTCCATGGGGATTCTCCAGGCAAGAATACTGGAGTGAGTTGCCATTTCCTTCTCCAGGGGATCTTCCCAACTCAAGGAACGAACCTGAGTCTTCTGCACTGGCAGGCGATTCTTTACTGATTGAGCTACCAGGGAAGCCTATATATATGTGTGTGTATATATAAATATATATTTGAAAATAGTATTCCTTAGATTTTTGTATAATATGTGTCTTTACCTCCAAAGATGCTGAATTCAACTTCATTTGGAATTCAGTAAGTACTTCGGCAAGTTTAGTATAGTCATTGGTATACTGATAGGTTTTCTTTTTATGAGATTTGTTTACATCCAAGAAATCCACAAATATAATTGGGTCATTCATCAGTTTTTCTTTGGTCCATTGGATCTATTGTAAGGTGGTTGAATAGAAACTGTTAATAGCACAATTTTACTTATTATCAAAACTAAAACAATGTACTTATATCAGAGAAATTCCTAGCACAGTAGGTCTAGGTCTTGGGGATTCTTAACCTTTTTTTGTGCCATGGACCCCCTTCTGACAGTGAAACCTGTGGACTCCTCATAAGAATAACATTTTAAACACATATAGTAAAATGCAAGGGTTGCAAAGGAAACCAAATACACTGAAATACCGTTCTGTTTGAGAACTCTTTGAGAATCTACAGTCTCTAGGTTAAGAACTGCTGCTGTGGGAATAACATTTTGATACCACGAGGTATCACCAACAATCTGAAAAAGAGAATCTTTCCTTAATCAATTGTTAATCACCACCATAGATTTGCAAGCTTCTATATTTGCTTTCTTGGTTCACTTGACAAACCCTTGCCTGTCTTTCAGACCAAGTTCGTGGGCTAACCCCTTCTTTGAAGTCTGACCATTTCCCTCTTCTTAAAACCAGGGAGATAAAATTATTTTTTCTTCTTTTGTCCTACTATGGTGGTGTGTGGATGGGCCTGTAACAGCGCATACACCTGTTAGGTTGTAAGGTGCTTGGAGACAGGGCTTACATTAGTTCTATGGAGGTTTTAGAACTTACCTCAGTTGATGTCTGGCCCTGGAAATTCTTAATAGGCTCTCAGAAGGTGTTTGTTTAAGCAAAAGGCTAAAGGAAGGTCAAGGGACAATATGACATGATGGTTAAGAGACTATCTGAAGTCAGATAGCCAGGACTCCACCACTTAACTAACTATGCAACGTTGGCAAATTCTTAATCTTACTTTGCTTCAGTTTCTTCATTTATAAAATGAGGTTTATAACAAGACTTAAATCACAGAGATGTTATGACGATTTAATTGAGTAATGATGGGTAAAGCTTTTAAAACAGTGCCTGGCACATTGTAAGTGTTAACTGTTATTAGCCTATCACATTTTACTATTTAAAAAGTCAATCAGTCAAACAACTGACCAAATGGTATTGTATAAACCCAAATTCTTACAGGAATAATTTACATCCTTAAATTTTTAAAGTAGATTTGGGTAATAGTTCTTTAATTTGGGGGTACTGTAGCTGTTCTTCCTGTCTGTAGGACTAACTCCTACTAGGGAAAGACCTGTCACCCCTAAGTATATGCTTACTCATTTTCTACTGCCTCTACATCTATTCTTTGGTCTAGCAAAGACTTAAAACTAAACTGCAGTTGGAATGTACAAGGCAAGAATTTAGGATCTTCTCCCAGGACAGAAATAAGCGCTCTTTAGATGGTTATTTTAGCAAAGTCTCTGCATTTCTTCATTCATTCCTTTATCTGTTCATTCATCCCAGATGTATTTATCAAATACCAGCTAGGGGTAAGGGAGGATGTTAAACTCTGGAGATTTAGGTGGGGATAAAAAGCAATGATTTTGTTCTCATGGAACTCATCGGTTAGAGAAAGACATAGGCAATTACATTCTAATTAATTCTATGGATAAGAAAACCCCATCGTCCTATGACAATACAAATATGTTTAACCTGGAAACAATGTGGTTTAGGCTAGAGAAGACTGCAGAAGAGGAAGCATGAGCTGAATCTAGAAGGATGGTCAAGAGTGAGCCAAGGGAAGGGATCTATATGAATAAAGGAAGAGACAACAGAGATCATTCTGCACTGGCCAAAGGATGAGGTGAGGGGCTCAAATTTCTGACACGGATGGAGGCTTGAATGATAGCATCAGTATTGAGGTAGGAAACACCAAGGTGGGGGAGTCATCAGGGTAGTACATACAATGTGGTGAAGGAAGACTGGAAATTGTTTTGCAAATTGTTTTTCATGTTGAGAATGAAGTACCCAGAGTAATACAAGACAGATTTAGAAGTCAAGCCAAGCTCTAATTCTAGCATTCAGGCTCTTTCTGCCAAACCACCAGCCTGTCTTTGAACAGTAGATATAAGATCTGGTCATTTTTAATACAATGATAGCTTACATTTACCGAGCACTTATCACGTGTTAGAAACCGTTGTAAACACTTTACACAAGTTAGTGCCATTAATTATCACCACAGTCCTATGAAGTAGGTACAATTACTACCTTTTCATTAGAGATGAGGAAACCAAAACACAGAGGGGTCACTTGCTACAGGTTTCATAGCTCATAAATGGAAGGGTTGGGCTTTGAACTTGGGCAGAGCCTGTGTTTGTTACCTCTGTATTCAACTGCTTCTCAGGTTGTTAGGGAAGGAAAGTGAGAAAACATAGGACTGGAGATTCTACTGCCTGCGTGAAGGAAAGTAGGAGTAAGAGGAGTGTGAAGCACCACCAAAGAGCTGCCCCAAAGAGGGAAAAGAAGAACTGCACCCTGGCTAGAGCCCTGAGAAACTCTGGATAAGTAGATGGAGCTGTTGGTGGATGTGGAGATAGCTACTTGGTGAAAAGATTGTTTTACCAGATGCTTAAAAAGTTGGAGGGCAAAAGTGTTATGAATTAACATGAATGACGATACCAAGAAGTGCTGGGGGCCGGTGTGAGGAACTCTGCCCGTGGCAAAGGTCATGAGGAAGGAGGCTTGGCATACGCAAAGGCGTGATCAGGCCTCAGGAAATCCCCTGTTCCCGAGCATCTACCCCCAAAACCAAAGTCTGTTTTATGCTCTCACCTACACCTCTGACTTTATGGGGGGCTCTCCCCCATAGCCATTTCTCTCCGAGAAGGAGTTGACCTATAGCTCCAGTTAATAAAAATTCCTGAGCGTGACAGGAGTGTTNGGGAAGGTTTGGGAGAATGGCACTGAAACATGTGTGCTACCGTGTGGGAAATGAATCATCAGTCTATATTTGGTTTATTATTTTTATTTATTAAATTAAAAAAAAAAAAAAAAAGAAAAAGTTTTTTTGGTTATCAGAGAGAAAGGATCATAAAATGTCAGCAGGCCTCATGGCCAGAAGATGATGTAAAACCCCTAAAACCTTTTTGTGTACATTTATGCAAAGCACCTGACTTTGACAAGGGTCAGGTCTGCTGACTCCCGTGTGACTCTGTATTCATCCCTATGTGTAACAAAAGGTATATAAGCAAAACTGAAAATAAAGAAAACGGATCAGTTTCCGTAAAGACTGATTCCCTCATGTCGTTCTTTCTTGTTTTCCGTATTTCTAGCTGAATTCCCATCTGGAGCGTGGGTGCTCGCCATGTCTGCTTACTTGCCCCGGCTTTCAAGCCCACTTTCCGATATTCAAGTGGCTCCGGTGGCCCAGCGTAGATGGTGCAAATTCCTTCTCTTGGAATTTTATTGGTATCCCACGTAAACCAAGTTATTCAGCCTCTTTCTCTCCCCCAATATCTTCTACTACTTTCTGGCTGAATTCCCATCTGGCTTGGGGGTCCTCACCAAGCCTACTAATTCTGCCTGGGCTTCTAAGATTGGACCAGGGGGGCCTCAGTGCCTCCTCTCCCTCGGGAGAACGGAAAGACACCTGTGGCCTACATAGGTGGTGATTGGTATTCCATGTAAGCCAAGTTATTCAGCCTCTTTTCTCTGCTAATTTTCTAGTCCCTATCTGTAATGAAACAAGTTTTTCTTCGCCTATCCATCTCCACCTTCAAATCACCCTGGATCCACTGGGTCTGGACCCCGGCAAAGAAGGGTCTAGGCTGAGGAGCAGGAAATTTGGATTAAAGAAAAGTAATGATGAGTGTCTAGAAAAAAATTTTTTTAAAGATTTCTGAATTTGTGATTTATCTAAAAAATATATATGGGGATTCCCTTGGTGGTCCAGTGGTTAAGACTCCATGCTGGCAATCTAGGGGGTTGCAGGTTAAATCTCTGGTTGGGGAACTAAGATCCTACATGCCACATGGCATGGCAAAAAGATGAAAGGAAAAAAAAATGTGTATACAAATGTATGTATACATAAAGACAGAGATTTACATATATGTATCTGTGTTGTATGCTGGGCTTACGTGCATGTGTGTATCTCTATGTACAAAGTTTGTATTACAAATTTCTAATTCACTGTTGTAAATCAAATTGTACCTTTGAGTTTATTTCCTAGAGTGCTACAAAAGAGGAGAAAAAAGAAAAGAACCATCATTTTTGGAAAGGGATTGAGAGGAGTTAGGAGAAGGCAGTGGCACCCCACTCCAGTACTCTTGCTTGGAAAATCACATGGACGGAGGAGCCTGGTGGGTTACAGTCCATCGGGTCGCTAAGAGTCGGACACGACTGAGTGACTTCACTGTCACTTTCCACTTTCATGCATTGGAGAAGGAAATGGCAACCCACTCCAGTGTTCTTGTCTGGAGAATCCCAGGGGAGCCTGGTGGGCTGCTGTCTATGGGGTTGCACAGAGTCGGACACGACTGAAGCGACTTGGCAGCAGCAGCAGCAGAGAGGTAGGGTAATGGAGTTGAGCTCACCACTTCGTTTAGTTACAGCTGTTAGTAAATCATTTACTGAAGCACTTTCCATTGTGACCTGGACTAGAAAAGCATGCGCAAACTAAAATTCAAAGGGCTGGAGAGGGGTGAAAGGTCAAAGAGTTCATGCCTGCCAGTCCTGGAGGAAAATGAGAAATTTCAAGGCTCTTAAAAGGCCAAATACATGGGCTTCCCTGGTGGCTCAGAGGGTAAAGCATCTGCCTACAATGCGGGAGACTTGGGTTCCATCCCTGGGTGGGGAAGATCCCCTGGAGAAGGCAATGGCAACCCACTCCAGTACTCTTGCCTGGAAAAACCCCATGGACTGAGAAGCCTGGTAGACTTCCATAGAGTCCGTGGGGTTGCAAAGAGTCGAACATGACTGAGGGACTTCACTTTCTTTTACTTTCAAAGGCATCAAGACCTTATCATTTCAGTTGTTCCAAATCTATAATTATTTAGACATTTGCAAGTAAAAAATGGAATTGTTAATAAAGTTTTTAGTTAACATCATAGAAATGCCTGATGATGTTTCTAAAACAACACTTTTGCTCACGATACCATTTACAAAAATTTTAAAAATAGTTTTACCTGAAAATAATTCTCAAGTTCTTTAGAAAGAATCTGATAGAAAAGCACCCGTTCAGCCTGTTCAAGTAAGCGATCATGAAACACTCGGGTGGCTTCATGAACAAAGAACAGAGCAGCCATCTCTTTGGAGTTAACAACAAACTTGTCAGCTTGCAGCAAACCTAGAAGAAGCTATTAGGGATTTAAAAACAACAATTAAAAAACCATTATCAGGTAGATTGCAAAGTAAAGATTCATTTTATTTTTTTTTGCAGGTTTATGTTTCTATAAAAATAGAGCAATAATCCCAGGCAAGGACTGTCAATTCCTACAAGTGATAATCTGAACTTCTGATGAGATGAACAAGTTATAAACCAGAGGAAACTTGTATAGTGTCATCCTTAGAAGGAGAGGGCTCAAAAACTCCTCACAGGATTGCTGGAGATAAGTGATGCTTCTTAATGTTCTAAGATTGCCAATTTGGGTTAAAAAATGTATAACCCATTTCAAATATATGTACTATTTTGGGCTAAAGTCCCATAACATGGAAATAAAAAGCAAACCAAAAAAAAAGATTAAAAAAAAAATTTTAATCCTGAAAATTCTTTGACTAAATCAGCACTGTTGGCAACATTCTCTGGTGTAAAAGAAAGGCTTGTGAAAATTCGGCATGTTTATGAAATGCATGCATGCTCTCATTTGTCTGAGAGCTGCAATAAACTCTCAGAAATAAAGCAAAACCAAAGTCTACATTATAGCCTGGTCACTTCTACCCCTGATGAGAATCTTAGCCAGTATGTCCCCTGATGGGGACAGACCCCTCCCTCGTATTCTCTGCTTTAGCTCCTCTTTGAAGTACCTAGACGCACAATTCTTGAATTTTTATACAGATGCTAAAACCCTCACCAAACAGAATAATTTACTACTGATGACCAGGAGAACATAGGCCCCAGACCTACTGGAGCCTAAGGATTGATAATGCTAACCCCTGGGACCTGGCCTGGTTACCTCACCACCAACCAATCAGAGCACTGCGCACGAGCTGATCATAGACCCTACTACTCCCTCACTTGATCCTTAAACGTCCTTGGCTGAAACCCTCTGGGGAGCTGGAGATGCTTGAGCACTAGTTGTCTCAGATTCCTTGTATGGCGCCTTACAATAAACACTGAACTTTCATTCACCACAACCTGGTGTCAGTAGATTGGTTTGACTTTTTAACAGTCTTACAGGTTTCATCATTGAATTCTCTGCATGGAATTACTTTAATGATTCTTTTAAACTGGCTTATAGGATAAGCTGCTAACAGCAAAACTCATCAACTTGAATTGCTCTGTTTTTCCCCTTCTAACAATTAAGTGTTGACCTATCAGTGAGTAGGGAAATGGAGAGAGAGAGAAAGTCAGTTCAGTCAAACTGCATTTTCTCAAGTTGAATTTTAAACTTAAGTTAGAGAATGAAAATTTAAAACAAACCTTAAATATATCTCGAAGATTAAACATGTAGTGACATTTTGTTGGAGTTGGTAACATAGTCTGACATACTTGACAGTATACAGCTAGACAGCAAGATATTATTTGATCCTTGGCTTTCTGAACTTCTGGTGCAAAGTTATTGATAGAGAAATACCTTCCCAAATGAACCTTTAAAGAGGAATTTTATAATTTAGTTTGCCAAAACTTTTAAGAACAGACGATTTTTAGTTAATCCCTACTAGAAAGGAGATGTATATGCTATAATGGAAAGTCAATTTTGTTTAAAATGTTAGTAATCAGAATTCATTTCAACCAAATGCCAGACTAGTACAAAGACATTCTGGATGTTGAGAACTGAGGAAAATTTCAATCGGTCCTAGTTTGGTGAAAGATTTAGAGGCCTGTGTTATGTGTTTTCTGGGGACAACTGATGCTCCACCTGTGTGTATAATACCAGTATACTGAAAATTCTTCCATATCCTTGTTGCTCAGGAGATGTTACTAGAAGAAATATAAACTGATAGAACTATTATCTCAGTTAAGATTGGTATATGTATATATTCTATACCAGGTTTTTTGAAGTGTAGATTATTTATCACCTGTAGAATTACTAAGTACTTTTTGAAAAATAGATTAAAAAATAATCTTTAAATTTTGTTATAAAAAAGAAAAAGATATAATTAGTTTTGAAGAATTTAGTAAACTTGCATGTGATATATTTTTCTCATCAAATTAGGTTTCAAATTGAGGCATTTTTCTAATAAGATATTTCAGAATTTCTTCTCTCAATTTTTTATTCTATAAGGAAAGTACTCTTGCCTGGAAAATCCCATGGACTGAGGAGCCTGGTAGGCTGCAGTCCATGGGGTCACGAAGTCAGACATGACTGAATGACTTCACTTTCCCTTTTCACTTTCATGCATTGGAGAAGGAAATGGCAACCCACTCCAGTGTTCTTGCCTGGAGAATCCCAGGGACGGGGGAGCCTGGTGGGCTGCCGTCTATGGGGTCACTCAGAGTCTGACACGACTGAAGCAGCTTAGCAGCAGCAGCAGCAGCAGCAGCAAGGAAATAAAAAAACAAATATTGGCAAAAATCCAAGTGTACTTGTTGGCAATGCAGATTGCTGAGCTCCATCTCAGATATTAGAATTAGATTAGAATCGCTGAGAAAAAAAGACTTGGAATTTGTTTTAAACATTCATTAAACATGCCTCACCTGTGTTTCTTATGCACAATAACTTACATTTTTTATATTTAGAGACAAATTATAATAGTAACCCAGAAGGGAAAAAAATCCATCNGGCAATGCAGATTGCTGAGCTCCATCTCAGATATTAGAATTAGATTAGAATCGCTGAGAAAAAAAGACTTGGAATTTGTTTTAAACATTCATTAAACATGCCTCACCTGTGTTTCTTATGCACAATAACTTACATTTTTTATATTTAGAGACAAATTATAATAGTAACCCAGAAGGGAAAAAAATCCATCCCCTTAAGAGAATTTTCTCTTAATATTAGTGGTTTTAATTTCTCATAGTTTCCCTTATACTATAGAATTAAATTTGTTTTTTACTAGAAAATAAATTAGATGTATTACCTGGAAAATAGTTTTTATGGCAGTTTGTGGGAGATGAGGCAATACCAGAATGGAAAAATGTTTGAGCAGACGTGGGCTAATATACCTCCTACTAACTGGAAAAACACAAGCTGCAACTAGAGAGAGATCTTGGATATTCTGTGGGAAGAGTAAAAAGGAAGAGTAACTGAATGTATCTATAGAAAGTGAAACATATATACTATTTCCCAGCTCCAAAAGGACAAAAGATTTTTAATGTTTAGGTACATTGAGGGATCTGAGGAGCTCTGGTTCTTTATGTCTCAGTGCAGAAAGAATTTAACAAGAGGCAAAGTGATAAGAGTGATTTATTAGAATAGGATGCTTGTGAGGTTAATAAGCAGGTGAGCAGGAGGATGCCTCACCCAGAACTTAGTAGGCTATAGTTTTACAATCAAGGGAAAAGTGGGGAGTGGGAAAAGACCACATTCTTCCTCATTCTTGAGTAGATGTCAAGCTACCATCATCAGTTCCTCCTCCACATCAGGTGTGGGAGCTTTCTTGTCCCTACATGGTGAAAATGGGACTGTCATTGCACTATTCAAATCAGCAGAAAGGTGGTCTATGTTAAAAATGGTAAATCATATGAGGTTTTGGTATAATGTCACCTTGTCTTTATATTTTTGTTATTAGTGTGCACAGAGAAACATGTCTTCGCAATCAACAACTTATTGTTTTGTTTGGGGGCATGTCTCACACTTCTGTTACATGGCTTTGTGGTTAAACAAACCTGCTTTCTCAAATGATCATGAACTTCCAGGGGTCTCCCATACTTTTTCCTTTATTAATGCTTATGATTCCTTAGTGGGATTAACTATTAATCATCTTACCTTATCACTTTACTCTGTCCTTATCAATGACAGTATTAGTCTGTCTTCTTAGAAGTTGTTGCTGTTGTTTGGTTGTTAAGTGGTGTCTGACGCTCTAAAACCCCATGGACTGCAGCACACCAGGCTTTCCTGTCCTTCACTATATCCCGGAGTGAGCTCAAACTCATGTCCATTGAGTCGATGATGCCATCCAACCGTGGCGTGTCGTCCCTTTCTCCTATTGCCCTCAATGTTTCTCAGCATCAGGGTGTGGCTCTTCACACCAGGTGGCCAAAGTATTGGAACTTTAGCAACAGTCCTACCAATGAATACTCAGGACTGATTTCCTTTAGTATTGACCAGTTTGATCTCCTTGCTGTCCAAGGGACTCTCAAAAGTCTTCTCCAACATCACAATTCGAAAGCGTCAATTCTTCAGAGCTCAGCCTTTTTTATAGTCCGACTCTCACATATGTACATGACTACTGGAAAAACTATAGCTTTGACTATACAGACTCTTGTCAGCAAAGTGATGTCTCTGTTGTTTAATATGCTGTCTAGGTTTGTCATAGCTTTTCTTCCAAGGAGCAAGTGCCTTTAAATTTCCTGGCTTCAGTCACCATCTGCAGTGATTTTGGAGCCCAAGAAAGTAAAATCTGTCACTGCTTCCACTTTTTCCCAATCTCTGCCATGAAATAATGGGACCAGCTGCCATGATCTTACTTTTATGAACGTGGAATTTTAAGCCGGATTTTTCACTCTCTTCTTTCACCATCATCAAGAGGCTCTTCAGTGCCTCTTCACTTTCTGCCATTAGAGTGGTATCATCTGCATATCTGAGGTTGTTCATATTTCTCCAGGCAGTCCTGATTTCAGCTTTTGAAACTGTAATGCCAGAATACAGCCCAGAATTTTGCATGATGTACTCTGCATATAAGAAGTAACCCATCCTAAATATAATTCCAAGACATGTTACTTCTAGGAGGCCTTCTAAATGTTATCTGGAAATAGCCCTGTTTTCCGCCCCGAGTCATTAGAAAATAAAGAATATGTTACTGAGGCTAGTGAAAAGGATTCTGGTAATAAATGAGAAATGAGGAGAAAAGCCTGGTGAATGTGCCTGTAGAGAAGATAGCATTAGCTGGGTGAGAAGAAGTTTGACTGCTTACATAGTATTTTGACATATTACAACATGGCACTGTAAAGCTGGAATCATAATGAAATAATACAGTTTACGCATGATGGGGTATTTTCAGTTTTTTCCTGCATATGTTCATGCCCAAGGCCTTAGAAATACCATTAAGAGGCTGCCTCATTATTTTCATGTCACTTCAAGAAAATTCTTTAGGTTGTGCATTTCACACCCGTTTCTTGCCTTCTTTTTATCCCAGTCTCCTGGACTCTTCCTGGGGGCCTGCATCTCCATTCTGCTCTCTGCCTTGGGTTGATGGTTGATTTAGACAGTTTGAGTGGTATCTGAGTTGATGTCACTCACCAGCAAGTGTATGTCAGCCAGGATCCTAGGACCAAGGTTATCTGAGGCATGAAACAACCATCTAATTTTACAGATGAGGAAACAAGGCTCAGGGAGTTGAAATGATAATTAAAGTCGGTTCTAGAAACCAGGGTTTCCAGTGAAGGAACCAAATAAGGAGAAAAGTACATTTACTTTTTAAAACACTAAACCCTTCTGACTGAGTTCAATGAACAAAAAATAATTACATAAAAATATCTCTTTGGAATTTTTTTGACCCTGTATGTAAGGTCTGAAAATTCTTTATGTTCTTGAAAATAAAGATGTCAAAGAGTCTTACATAGAGATTAAGAATGTATTTCTTAAGCCACATTGTCACTAGCTTTTCTCATATGCAGTAGTTGCTGAGGCACTGAACAATTTGAATAACTATTAGTGTGTTTAACAATAGTGAGCATTTTTTTGACTCAGAAACCAAACTTATTGCAATTTTTATTAAGATTTAATCCTACTAAAAGTAAAATTTCTGTGAACCCATAGACTTGTGCTGAATTGCAAGATGTAATTACAATTGTTAAATTAAGATCTCAACTTTATGTCCATTTGACTAGATTTTCTAAATATCTTGTTTAACTCACTCAACATTGTTAGAAATATTTAACTTATTGTTACGTAACAACAGTTAACATGAAGAAAATCTTAGTATAAACTATACCTTCCATGTAACTTTCTCAGTATCATAAATTCCTCCCATATCTAATAGTTGTCTGATTAACTCCAGGGGCGGCTGTGTTCCATACATATCTGATTCTGGCATAGTCAGATCATCAATAAAAATTACAATCTTAAGACAAAAGATTTTAAAAACACATATTAAACTCGATTTATGAATTAGGAATATTAAATATGCTATGCTAAGAATATACTAAGAGGAAAATTAAGTGTAATGACGTGTAGTTTTCTATTAAAAAGCAGATGACCAAATTCTATTTTGAAGATATGATTTTAGAAAACAGTAATCTCTCAAAATAGTGGAAACTACTCATTCTCTATAGACTTCCAATAATTATATCTAATTATAGTTAGAAATGTATTTGATGGTGGACAAAGTAATCTTGTCAAGGCTATTACACAGGAACGTGGATATTATTCATGCATTCATACCTATTGCATGCCTGCTATTGGCAAAGCACTGTTTTAGGTATTTCATTATTTATTTAACGTGTGTCCTGATTTAGGAATAAAATTGTTATCAGGAACTAGACTCTTGAAATTCTGCTACAAATGCTGTTGTCAGGGGCAACCAGCAGAAAAGTCAGGTACATTTCCAGTTTTCAAACCTGTGTTACTTTCTACCTTTGAAACTATTATGCATTTAAGTGTACTGATTGTATTAATTATTTCACACGAATTAGCCCCTTTAGATTGCATTAATCTTTGTAAAACAAGTAAAGATTNCTGCCAGCATCTGATTTTTTATTTATTTATTTATTTTTATTTTTTTCCATCTCAGGTGTTAGCGTCAGGTATCACGATTTTTTTCAAGTTACTGCCTTATTTATAGGTACTAAAATCTATATTAATTATGATACAAGTTCTGTCTGCTCTAGTAAGGATACAAATATAACAATGGTGTTTTAAAGGTGCAATTTTATTCTTCTCTTACAGAACAGTCCAGGGCTTATATGTAAGCACTACAGTATCAGGAACCCACACGTGGCTTCTTTCATCTTTTTTCTTCCATTGTTAACAAGCACTTCCCATATTCAGGTCCCAGATGGTTATTTTAGGTCCTGCCACCATATTTGCAACTCAGAAGCCAGAATTTGCAACTCAGAAAACATTAATATTAATATATTCATTTCTTTTTTAAATTGGAGGATAATTGCTTCACAATATTATCTTGGTTTCTGCTGTACAATGACACAAATTAGCCATAAGTATATATATATATATTCCCTCCCTCCTGCACCTCCCTCTCACTTCCTCCCATCTCACCCTTCTAGGTCGTCACAGAGCACTGGGCTGAGCTCCCTGTATTATATTGCAACATTCTACTAGCTATCTCTTTTACACACGATAATGTTCATGTTTCAAGGCTATTTTCTTCAATTCATCCCACCTTCTCCTTGTGCCATTGTTCACTTCTGTTCACATTTCATTGTCTAGAACTGGGTTACACGGCCACATTTAGCTACAAGGAAGGTTAATTGGAAAACCAATTGACCACATGAATGCTTTATTCACAGAGAGACAGGAAAGCATGGAGATGATTGACAAGAAGCAGTTTACGCCACACATGGAATTAACATGAGAGGAATATGGAAAGAAAAGTAGGATCAACTTGGCATAATAGTCCCAAATTGTGTAATATTACTAATTAACTTTACCACCACCAAAGTCCTATTACTCCATCTTGTTATTGAAGAAGGAAACATAATATGTTTTCCTATATCCCTACTCAAGATTCACTAGAAATTGCTTTATTAATAAAAATGAATAAGTATTTATTGAATATTAATGAATGTTGAGCTTCAGAATACATCCCTGGTGACCACAGATTTGTTGTTGCAGTTGTTAAGTCATGTCTCACTGTTTGCAACCCCAGGGACTGCAGCACACCAGGCTTCCCTGTCCTTCACTATCTCCTGGAGTTTGCTCAAACTCATGTCCATTGTGTTAATGATGCCATTCAANCTTCAGAATACATCCCTGGTGACCACAGATTTGTTGTTGCAGTTGTTAAGTCATGTCTCACTGTTTGCAACCCCAGGGACTGCAGCACACCAGGCTTCCCTGTCCTTCACTATCTCCTGGAGTTTGCTCAAACTCATGTCCATTGTGTTAATGATCCCATTCAATCATCTCAGCCTCTGTTGTCCCTGTCTCCTCCTGCCTTCAATCTTTTCCAGCATCAGAGTCTTTTCCAAACAGTTGGTTCTTCACATCAGGTGGCCAAAGTATTGGAGCTTCAGCATCAGCAACAGTCTTTCCAATGAATATTCAGGGTTGATTTCCTTTAGTACTGACTGGTTTGATCTTGTTGAGCAAGGGACTCTCAAGAGTCTTTTTCAGTACCACAGTTCAAAAGCATCAATTCTTTTGCCCAACCTTCTTTATGGTCTAACTCTCACATCCATATATGACTACTGGAAAAACCACAGCTTTGACTATACGGACCTTTGTTGGCAAAGTGATGTCTCTGCTTTTTAATATGCTTTCTTGGTTTGTCATAGCTTTCCTTTCAAAGAGTAAGAGACTTTTAATTTCATGGCTGCAATCACTGTCTGCAGTGATTTGGGAACTCAAGAAAATAAATCTGTCACTGTTTCCACTTTTCCCCCTTTTACTTGCCATGAAGTGGTGAGACTGGAAGCCATGATCATAGTTTTTTGAATATTGAGTTTTAAGCCAGCTTTTTCACTCTCTTCTTTTACCTCATCAAGAGACTCTTTAGTTCCTCTTCACTTTCTGCCATTAGAATGGCATCATCTGCATATCTGAGATTGTTCATATTTCTCCTGGCAATGTTGATTCCAATTGTGATTCATCCAGCCTGGTATTTTGCATGATGTACTCTGCATATAAGTTAAATAAGCAGAGTGATAATATATAGCCTGATGTACTCCTTTCCCAATTTGGAACCAGTCGGTTGCTCCATGTCCAGTTCTAATTGTTGTTTCTTGACCTAAATACAGATTTCTCAGGAGACAGGTAAGGTGGTCTGGTGGTAAGAGATTCCCATCACTTTCAAAATTTTCCACAGTTTGTTGTGATCCACACAGTCAAAGGCTTTAGCATAGTCAATGAAGCAGAAGTACATGTTTTTCTGGAATTCGTTTGCTTTTGCTGTGATCCCACAAATGTTGGCAATTTGATCTCTGGTTCCTCTGCCTTTTTAAAATCCAGCTTATACATCTGAAAGTTCTCGGTTTACGCACTACTGAGGCCTGGATTGAAGTACTTGAGAATTATCTTGCTAGCGTGTGAAATTAGTGCAGTTGTATGGGTTTGAACATTTTTTGGCATTGCCCTTCTTTGGGATCGGAATGAAAACTGACCTTTTCCAGTCTTGCAGTCATTGCTGAATTTTCCAAATTTGCTGACATATTGAGTGTAGCACTTTAGCAGCATCATGATTTTAAATAGCTTAGCTGGAATTCTGTCACCTCCACTAGCTTTGTGTGTAGTAATGCTTCCTAAGGCCCACTTGACTTCATACTCCAAGATGTTTGGCTCTAGGTGAGTGACCACACCATCGTGGTTATCTGTATCATTAAGACCTTTTTTGGTAAAGTTTTTCTGTATATTCTTGTTACTTCTTTATAATCTCTTCTGCTGCTGTTAGGTCCTTGATGTTTCTGTCCTTTCTTGTGCCCATCCTTGCATGAAATGTTCCCTTGGTACCTCTAACTTTCTTGAAGAGATCTCTATTCTTTCCCATTACATCATTCCCATTCTGTTTTCCTTTATTTCTTTGCACTGTTCACATAAGAAGGCCTCTTTATCTCTCCTTGCTATTCTCTGGAACTCTGCATTCAGCTAGGTACACCTTTTCCTTTTTCCCTTGTTTTTTTCTTCTTTCCTCTGCTATTATAAGGCCTCCTCAGACAAACACTTTGCCTTCTTGAATTTCTTTTTCTTTAGGATGGCTTTGGTCACCACCTCCTGTACAATGTTATGAACCTCTGTTCATAGTTCTTCAGGCACTCTCTCTACCTAATCTAATCCCTTGAAGCTATTCATCTCCTCCACTGTATAAACATAAGGGATTTGATTTAGGTCATGTCTGAATGACCTAGTGGTTTCCCCTACTTTCTTCAGTTTAAGCCTGAATATGGAATGAGGAGTTCATAATCTGAGCCACAGTCAGCTCCAGGTCTTATTTTTGCTGACCATATAGAGCTTCTCTATCTTCAGCTGCAAAGAATATAATCAGTACAATTATTGTCATCTCTCACATTGTTGAAAGGTGTTTGCTATGACCAGTGTGTTCTCTTCACAAAACTCTATTAGCCTTTGCCCTGCTTCATTTTGAACTCCAAGGCCAAACTTGCCTGTTACTCCAGGTATCTCTTGACTTTCTATTTTTGCATTCCAATCCCCTACGATGAAAACGATGTCTATTTTTGATGTTAGTTCTAGAAGGTCTTGAAGGAATGGTAAACCACTCGAGCATTCTTGCCTCGAGAACATCACAATCAGTATGCAAAGACTACAGATTAGGGGTACTCTTTTCAAACAAAAAATGCTTNAATGTATAATAAAATATTCACCAGTGCTCCTGTGATAGATATTTATGGCATTTCCAATCTTTTGCTATTACAAATAAAGCTAAATTTATGTCATTTTTGGACATATGTCAAATAATTTCTTATAAGTAGAGTTGCTGGGTCACTATAAACTTACATATGATTTATAATTTCGATAGATATTGACAAATTGTCCTCTAATGTTTGAAAGTCTTTCAGGCCTTACCCCTTTGCCAAAAGTATCAAACTTTTTGATCCTCATCAATATTATAGGTTAAAAAAATGTATCTAATTCTAGTTTATTTTGCATTTATTATGAGTCAACTATATCTCAGAGCCATTTGTTTTTCTATGAACTATTTATTTATATTCTTTATCCATTTTTTTCATAGAAAATGGGCAACTGGTCTTTTATTTTCAACTGTAGAAGCTACTTACATATTACAAAAATTAGCCTTTGTAATACACGACTTAATGGCTGAACAACAGATTTGGTAAGCATGTGATGTGCTCCCAAGATATGACAGGTAGCAGTTTTGCCAAGTGGTTAGCCATGGCATAACAGGGGTCATGAGCATTCAAGCAAGACTTCTACACTGAGTCTTTGCTACCAACATCTGATTTTTTATTTATGTATTTTTATTTTTTTCCATCTCAGGTGTTAGCGTCAGGTATCACGATTTTTTTCAAGTTACTTATAGGTACTAAAATCTATATTAATTATGATACAAGTTCTGTCTGCTCTAGTAAGGATACAAATATAACAATGGTGTTTTAAAGGTGGAATTTTATTCTTCTCTTACAGAACAGTCCAGGGCTTATATGTAAGCACTACAGTATCAGGAACCCACACGTGGCTTCTTTCATCTTTTTTCTTCCATTGTTAACAAGCACTTCCCATATTCAGGTCCCAGATGGTTATTTTAGGTCCTGCCACCATATTTGCAACTCAGAAGCCAGAATTTGCAACTCAGAAAACATTAATATTAATATATTCGTTTCTTTTTTAAATTGGAGGATAATTGCTTCACAATATTATCTTGGTTTCTGCTATACAATGACACAAATTAGCCATAAGTATATATATATATATATATATATTCTCTCCCTCCTGCACCTCCCTCTCACTTCCCCCCATCTCACCCTTCTAGGTCATCACAGAGCACTGGGCTGAGCTCCCTGTATTATATAGCAACATTCTACTAGCTATCTCTTTTACACACGATAATGTTCATGTTTCAAGGCTATTTTCTTCAATTCATCCCACCTTCTCCTTGTGCCATTGTTCACTTCTGTTCACATTTCATTGTCTAGAACTGGGTTACACGGCCACATTTAGCTACAAGGAAGGTTAACTGGAAAACCAATTGACCACATGAATACTTTATTCACAGAGAGACAGGAAAGCATGGAGATGATTGACAAGAAGCAGTTTATGCCACACAGGGAATTAACATGAGAGGAATATGGAAAGAAAAGTAGGATCAACTTAGCATAATAGTCCCAAATTGTCTAATATTACTAATTAACTTTACCACCACCAAAGTCCTGTTACTCCATCTTGTTATCGAAGAAGGAAACATAATATGTTTTCCTATATCCCCACTCAAGATTCACTAGAAATTGCTTTATTAACAAAAATGAATAAGTATGTATTGAATATTAATGAATGTTGAGCTTCAGAATACATCCCTGGTGACCACAGATTTGTTGTTGCAGTTGCTAAGTCATGTCTCACTGTTTGCAACCCCAGGGATTGCAGCACACCAGGCTTCCCTGTCCTTCACTATCTCCTGGAGTTTGCTCAAACTCATGTCCATTGTGTTAATGATGCCATTCAACCATCTCATCCTCTGTTGTCCCCGTCTCCTCCTGCCTTCAATCTTTTCCAGCATCAGAGTCTTTTACAATCAGTTGGTTCTTCACATCAGGCGGCCAAAGTATTGGAGCTTCAGCATCAGCAACAGTCTTTCCAATGAATATTCAGGGTTGATTTCCTTTAGTATTGACTGGTTTGATCTTGTTGAGCAAGGGACTCTCAAGAGTCCTCTTCAGTACCACAGTTCAAAAGCATCAATTCTTTTGCCCAACCTTCTTTATGGTCTAACTCTCACATCCATACATGACTACTGGAAAAACCATAGCTTTGACTATATGGACCTTTGTTGGCAAAGTGATGTCTCTGCTTTTTAATTTGCTTTCTTGGTTTGTCATAGCTTTCCTTTCAAAGAGTAAGCGACTTTTAATTTCATGGCTGCAATCACTGTCTGCAGTGATTTGGGAGCTCAAGAAAATAAAATCTGTCACTGTTTCCACTTTTCCCCGTTTTACTTGCCATGAAGTTGTGAGACTGGAAGCCATGATCTTAGTTTTTTGAATGTTGAGTTTTAAGCCAGCTTTTTCACTCTCTTCTTTTACCCTCATCAAGAGACTCTTTAGTTCCTCTTCTCTTTCTGCCATTAGAATGGCATCATCTGCATATCTGAGATTGTTCATATTTCTCCTGGCAATGTTGATTCCAATTGTGATTCATCCAGCCTGGTATTTTGCATGATGTACTCTGCATATAAGTTAAATAAGCAGAGTGATAATATATAGCCTGATGTACTCCTTTCCCAATTTGGAACCAGTCGGTTGCTCCATGTCCAGTTCTAATTGTTGTTTCTTGACCTAAATACAGATTTCTCAGGAGACAGGTAAGGTGGTCTGGTGGTAAGAGATTCCCATCACTTTCAAAATTTTCCACAGTTTGTTGTGATCCACACAGTCAAAGGCTTTAGCATAGTCAATGAAGCAGAAGTACATGTTTTTCTGGAATTCGTTTGCTTTTGCTGTGATTCCACAAATGTTGGCAATTTGATCTCTGGTTCCTCTGCCTTTTTAAAATCCAGCTTATACATCTGAAAGTTCTCGGTTTACGCACTACTGAGGCCTGGATTGAAGTACTTGAGAATTATCTTGCTAGCGTGTGAAATTAGTGCAGTTGTATGGGTTTGAACATTTTTTGGCATTGCCCTTCTTTGGGATCGGAATGAAAACTGACCTTTTCCAGTCTTGCAGTCATTGCTGAATTTTCCAAATTTGCTGACATATTGAGTGTAGCACTTTAGCAGCATCATGATTTTAAATAGCTTAGCTGGAATTCTGTCACCTCCACTAGCTTTGTGTGTAGTAATGCTTCCTAAGGCCCACTTGACTTCATACTCCAAGATGTTTGGCTCTAGGTGAGTGACCACACCATCGTGGTTATCTGTATCATTAAGACCTTTTTTGGTAAAGTTTTTCTGTATATTCTTGTTACTTCTTTATAATCTCTTCTGCTGCTGTTAGGTCCTTGATGTTTCTGTCCTTTCTTGTGCCCATCCTTGCATGAAATGTTCCCTTGGTACCTCTAACTTTCTTGAAGAGATCTCTATTCTTTCCCATTACATCATTCCCATTCTGTTTTCCTTTATTTCTTTGCACTGTTCACATAAGAAGGCCTCTTTATCTCTCCTTGCTATTCTCTGGAACTCTGCATTCAGCTAGGTACACCTTTTCCTTTTTCCCTTGTTTTTTTCTTCTTTCCTCTGCTATTATAAGGCCTCCTCAGACAAACACTTTGCCTTCTTGAATTTCTTTTTCTTTAGGATGGCTTTGGTCACCACCTCCTGTACAATGTTATGAACCTCTGTTCATAGTTCTTCAGGCACTCTCTCTACCTAATCTAATCCCTTGAAGCTATTCATCTCCTCCACTGTATAAACATAAGGGATTTGATTTAGGTCATGTCTGAATGACCTAGTGGTTTCCCCTACTTTCTTCAGTTTAAGCCTGAATATGGAATGAGGAGTTCATAATCTGAGCCACAGTCAGCTCCAGGTCTTATTTTTGCTGACCATATAGAGCTTCTCTATCTTCAGCTGCAAAGAATATAATCAGTACAATTATTGTCATCTCTCACATTGTTGAAAGGTGTTTGCTATGACCAGTGTGTTCTCTTCACAAAACTCTATTAGCCTTTGCCCTGCTTCATTTTGAACTCCAAGGCCAAACTTGCCTGTTACTCCAGGTATCTCTTGACTTTCTATTTTTGCATTCCAATCCCCTACGATGAAAACGATGTCTATTTTTGATGTTAGTTCTAGAAGGTCTTGAAGGAATGGTAAACCACTCGAGCATTCTTGCCTCGAGAACATCACAATCAGTATGCAAAGACTACAGATTAGGGGTACTCTTTTCAAACAAAAAATGCTTTTGGGAAAAAAATTTAATCATAAAAGGTAATTTTTGAAGTGTGATGCTCAAACAATCTTTTATACTATGGGTTATCATGGGAAAAATGATATAGATATCCTTAAATGTTATGAGTTAATGATGTTAAATATTTAGTCTTTTACTTTAGATTAAAATTGATGCATATTATTTATACATAATAAACTGATCCTATATCATATTTTAATACATAATTGTACCTATACTTTCACATATGTATATTTGTTGCTATTGTTGTTGTTCAGGTGCTAAGTTATGTCTGAGTCTTTGCAACCTCATGGACTGCAGCATGCCAGGCTCCCCTTTCCTTCACTATCTTCCAGAATTTGCTCAGATTCATGTCCATTGAGTTGGTGATGCTATCTAATAATCTTATCCTCTGCTGCCCCCTTCTCCTTTTTCTTTCAATCTTTCCCAGCATCAAGGTCTTTTCCAATGAGTAGGCTCTTTGCATTAGGTGGCCAAAGTATTGGGGCTCCAGCTTCAGCATCGGTCCTTCCAGAGCAAAATTAAAAAGGGAGTTTAAAAAGGGAGGTGGCAAAGCTTCTCTGAAGAGAGAAGTCTTGGAACTTCTGTCCATTGTCTTTATGTACTTGAAGTGCGCTCCTTGCCACCAAGATCTGCAGTGACCTCTCTGCAAGAACCAAATCAAGCTGTTCTTCATTCAACAGATTGGATCTAACTGCGTATGAGTTTACAGTGGGAGAGGCAATGGCACCCCACTCCAGTACTCTTGCCTGGAAAATCCCATGGATGGAGGAGTCCATGGGGTCACTAAGAGTAAAACACGACTGAGCGAATTCTCTTTCACTTTTCACTTTCCTGCATTGGAGAAGGAAATGGCAACTCACTCCAGTGTTCTTGCCTGGAGAATCCCAGGGACGGGGCAGCCTGGTGGGCTGCCATCAATGGGGTCGACAGAGTTGGACACGACTGAAGTGACTTAGCAGTTACAGTGCTCCTGACCCTGGAACTTGCTATCTTCCCATAGACCAGAGTAGCCTGATCTGACACCAGGACTTCTGATTTGCATTATATAGTGGTGAATCAAAAATGATACTGTGATACTAAGATTACTGTTATGAGTTTGGGTCTGAAAGCTTGGAGAGTTTGNCAATGGGGTCGCACAGAGTCGGACACGACTGAAGTGACTTAGCAGTTACAGTGCTCCTGACCCTGGAACTTGCTATCTTCCCATAGACCAGAGTAGCCTGATCTGACACCAGGACTTCTGATTTGCATTATATAGTGGTGAATCAAAAATGATACTGTGATACTAAGATTACTGTTATGAGTTTGGGTCTGAAAGCTTGGAGAGTTTGAGTTTCTCCTAAACCCTTGCCTACAATTAGTGTAAGTTGGGGCCAGAGGAAGCAATGTCTTAGATTTGGAGAAAACACCTCTATAGTTTCCCATAAGTGTGGAATGGTACACTAAGACACTGAGTTATGTGCGTTGATAGTTCAGTATTTTTTTCAAGCTGAAAACTAAGGATAAAAATGACCAATATTAACATTACCATGTAATACACAATTTGGGGTTTCAAATAACTGTAATACTGTGGTAAATACTGTACACTAGAACCTTGTTATTTCCAATGAAATTAATTTAGATTTAGAATTTTCTGGATGCTTCATGTTTCTGAGATTTCTGGTTGTTTTCTGTCAAAAACTCTTATAACTAAATTTTGAAACTCTCTGAGAGAAAGCTCATCTCAAAGTAATTAAATTCAATTAGCATTCATTGAATCTTTTATGTTTGCAAGAAATCTACATGAAGCATATTAGTCCATATTAAACTCTTACCTCAATTTCAACTAAACTCTCGAAATACAACAATTTTCTGTTATCTTTTTCTGCTATACATAGATGAAGATTGAGAATAAAAATGATTTAGCACATATGCATATTTGTCCAACTATGATTATTTACTTTTAATTAGCAAGTTCCTTTACAATCTAGTTGCTACACATATGTTTTACTTGTTTTAGAAGAGGTCCTTTCCCTTTTTCCTTTCAATAATCTTAATTAAAATATTGAGCACTTCCACTAGCAAGATTTTTAGTTAACTAAAACTTTAAAATGTACAACGGTCTCAATCAAATACTAATACATTTAAACTTGCTCAAAAAGCAATATTCAAAGGTTNTAGCAAGTTCCTTTACAATCTAGTTGCTACACATATGTTTTACTTGTTTTAGAAGAGGTCCTTTCCCTTTTTCCTTTCAATAATCTTAATTAAAATATTGAGCACTTCCACTAGCAAGATTTTTAGTTAACTAAAACTTTAAAATGTACAACGGTCTCAATCAAATACTAATACATTTAAACTTGCTCAAAAAGCAATATTCAAAGGTTATTTTTTAAAGATCTTGTAAACAGATCCAAACGAGTTCCTGGATAGACTTGGAATACATCAGTCCTCAAAGTTGCTGATATAACCACTTTTATATATAAAATAATATCAATAATTTATAGAAGTTAGAGCATGGTTCTTAAAATAATTCTTACCTCTTTGTACTAGTGTCTGAATATTAGGAAGTAATTCTGACCATGGTATAAATTCACATTGCTGTATGTCCACAAAATACCCAAAGATAGAATGTTCACCATTTGGAAGGTCGATACCTACATTTGAAAATGATAAATAAATAAAGACTCTCATTCATGGAATGTTTAACTAAGAATATGATCTCTATCTGAGAGATGTGATTGTTTGGTCAGAAATAATAATTCTTCATTAAAGGTATAACCAAACACATAAAACAGGCCTATCATTTTTCCTTCTAATCTTTAATTGTATAAAAGCAAAGCTTTATTATCTCTGACTTATTGGGGATCCAGAAGGTAAGATGAATCATTCATTATCTGATATTGTTTGAAATCTTACCCAGAAGTTCTGATTATTATCATGTACTGNTATTTCAACTCATGTTCTTACAAAGCTATGAACCATGTATAACATATATACTTTTTTGGTAAAGAAATACTTTGTAAAAGGGTAAAAAATATTCTTTGAAGTATTTCACAATAAAATATTTTAAGGGAAAAAATGATGCTTATTAAATGAATATAACAATAAGCAATGCAGGCTTGGAGTATGGATAGGATTTTGCGGGGATGAGAGGGAGAAAGAATTCCTAATGAGAATCTGAACAAGGGCAAAGGCGCAGTGGCAGGGACAAGCAGGGCGAGAGGAGAAATCCCAAGCTCTGACAGTGTGTGCAGTGGCGGAGGGCAGGGCCTTTAGAGTCGGGGACAGGCTTGTTTCTGTGCCCAGCTCTAGGGTCCACATTGTGTGGTCGTGTGGAAATTGAATCTGGTGCACAGGAAAGGTCTGAGCCCCGCGCTCAGACCTCCTGAGCTTCCCCCACAAGTGGCCATTCCTGTGGCCATGGGAAGGGCAGGGGAGGGCGGAGGAGGGAGGCAAAGGCAGCTTGGGGCCAGATCCTCAGCCTTGATCCTGAAGACAGTGGAAGGCCACTGGCGGCATCTCAGTAAGGAAAGAAGCTGAGGACACCATGGTGGCCACACAGGGCTGAGGGGATAGGGGACAGGAGACCTTCCTCAAGGGGGCAGTCGGGGTTTCATGACAGAAAGGGAGACGGGGAAGCTGGCCAAGGATGCCAGCATTTTAAGCCCGAGTGAACGAAAGGTATGGTGCTGTTAGCACAGATAGAAAGGAGCATGGAAAGTTAGTTTCAGTGTAAAATCTGTTTCACAAGACATGAAAGAGTTTCAGTGGTCCAGTCCAGCCATCAGTAAAGCCGCTGAGTACTCTCATCCTTTCAGCTTTCCATGGTAGGCAGTGCGTCCCTGTGAATGNGGTGCTGTTAGCACAGATAGAAAGGAGCATGGAAAGTTAGTTTCAGTGTAAAATCTGTTTCACAAGACATGAAAGAGTTTCAGTGGTCCAGTCCAGCCATCAGTAAAGCCGCTGAGTACTCTCATCCTTTCAGCTTTCCATGGTAGGCAGTGCGTCCCTGTGAATGGTGTATGACTTAGGTAGGGAATATCTGGATTTTAAATCTTGACTCTGCTAACAAGTTACCGATCTCAACATGTTCATCTGTTGAATGGGGATAATAACACTTAATTTGCAGGAAAGATGAAGTGCATTTTGCTCAGGCCCGTGATTCTGCTTAGAAATGTGCACTGGGCCTTAAATCAGAGAGGAGGATGAACTGTTGCCAAAAACTCTGAAGTGAATGGGCTCCCAGCTGATTGCAGGTTTACAGAAAAATGATGAAAATTCCTGGCTTAGACAGTAATGAAGAGGTTCAAAACAGCAATTCTTCTTTCACACAAGGTAGTAATTTAGCTTGAGTAAGGTAAAGCACCGGTGAATAATTGATTGCAAAATATGCATTATTATGTGCATAATTTAGTCAAATAAAAGCTCATGAAAAAGTCAACTTCAAAAAGAGGCGCATTAACTCAGGCTATAGGCACCGTGTTTCTATCTAGAACATTCTTTAAAATTTTAGAACATAAGTGGATTCAGGGAAATTGTCAATGACTTATTTGAGAAGAAACAGTTTTGTGTGCATATGAAAATATGTATGCTACATAATTAAATACTATTATATATTCTATTAGCATAGACACCACATGTCCAATATATTTTATTGAATAGTTACCTTGTAGTCAGTAGAAATCATATTTTTGCAAATACTGTATGTGATATGCGTGAGTGCCAAGTGCCTCAGTCATGTCAGACTCTTTGCAACCCCATGAACTTCAGCCCACCAGGCTCCTCCAGGTGATTCTCCTTGGAGGAGTCCATGGGATTCTCCAGGTGGAGTGGGCTGCCATGCTCTCCTCCAGGGGATCTTCCTGACCCAGGGAACAAACCTGTGTCTATTATGTCTCCTGCATTGGCAGGCAGGTTCTTTACCCCTAGTGCCACCTGGGAAGCCCACTATATGTGATATAGAAATAGAAATATACTTAAAATAGGCATCATATATATTATATGTTATATAACCAAATGGAGTACATATGTTAGGTAGTGCTTATACACAGGCTACTGAATATATAAGATATATATATCTTTAAATCAATATCTCTATAGGTGTGCTGTGCTGTGCTTAGTCACTCAGTCATGTCTGACTCTTTGTGACCCCAGGGACTGTAGCCCAACAGGCTCCTTTGTCCATGGTTATTCTCCAGGCAAGAATACTGGAGTTGGTTGCCATGCCCTCCTCCAGGGGATCTTCCCGACCTGGTGATTGAACCCAGGTCTCCCACATTGCAGGTGGATTCTTTACCATCTGAGCCACCAGAGAAGTCCATCAATACTGGAGTGGGTAGCCTATCCCTTCTCCAGGGGATCTTCCCGAGCAGATTTTTACCAGCTGAGCTACCAGGGAACCCCCATCTCTATAGATACTATACATTAAAATATCTACTTGGTATATAGAAACCAGTGAAAATATATAAGTAAAAGCATTTTACTTACTTTAAGATATTATATCCACCTTACCATGCATACAAGTCCCAATCCGCCAAAAAGACTGTAGTAGGGAAGAACAAATCTGAATCTATATTAAATCTGTTTCTTTTTCTTTAACCTTTGTGCTCTGTTGCCTGGGCTTCATTATGCTGACTCTGCACCGTTTGTAAAAGAATGTTGCCTATTGCTTGAAATACACAAGATAGCCCATTTTCAAGCTCTGACCTTTAAAGGTATAACACTTTTCCATTCGTATAGAGATAAAAAGTTGGAGAAGAGAGAATAACATTTGTCTTGCTGGAGATTTACAGGAACATCATGACCTGATCTACCTGGATATCTGCAAGACCAAAGGATTCTGACATAGGAAATTTGCAGCCACTTACAATATATGCTCAAAGAGACGGGAATACCAGACCACCTTACATGCCTCATGAGAAACCTATATGCAGGTCACGAAGCAACAGTTAGAACCAAACGTTGAACAATAGACTGGTTCCAAATTGGGAAAGGAGTACGTCAAGGCTGTATGTTGTCACCCTGCTTATTTAACTTCTATGCAGAGNGATATCTGCAAGACCAAAGGATTCTGACATAGGAAATTTGCAGCCACTTACAATATATGCTCAAAGAGACGGGAATACCAGACCACCTTACATGCCTCATGAGAAACCTATATGCAGGTCACGAAGCAACAGTTAGAACCAAACGTTGAACAATAGACTGGTTCCAAATTGGGAAAGGAGTACGTCAAGGCTGTATGTTGTCACCCTGCTTATTTAACTTCTATGCAGAGTACATCATGAGAAATGCTGGGCTGGAAGAAGCACAGGCTGGAATCAAGATTGCCAGGAGAAATATCAATAACCTCAGATATGCAGATAACACTACCCTTATGGCAGAAAGTGAAGAGGAACTGAAGAGCCTCTTGACGAAATTGAAAGAGGAGAGTGAAAAATCTGGCTTAAAATTCAGCATTCAAGAAATGAAGATCACGGCATCTGGTCCCATCACTTCATGGCAAACAGATGGGGAAACAGTGGAAACAGTGTCAGACTTTATTTTTCTGGGCTCCAAAATCACTGCAGATGGTGACTGCAGCCATGAAATTAAAAGACGCTTACTCCTTGGAAGAAAAGTTATGACCAACCTAGAGAGCATATTCAAAAGCAGAGACATTACTTTGCCAACAAAAGTCCATCTAGTCAAGGCTATTGTTTTTCCAGTGGTCATGTATGGATGTGAGAGTTGGACTATAAAGAAAGCTGAGCACTGAAGAATTGATGCTTTTTGAACTGTGGTGTTGGAGCAGACTCTTGAGAGTCCCTTGGACTGCAAGGAGATCCAACCAGTCCATCCTAGAGGAAATAAGTCCTGAGTATTGGAAGGACTGATGCGGAAGCTGAAACTCCAATACTTTGGCCACCTCATGCAAAGAACCAACTCATTGGAAAAGACCCTGATGCTGGGAAAAATTGAAAGCAGGAGAAGGGAACGACAGGATGAGATGGTAGGATGGCATCATCAACTTGATGGACATGAGTTTGAGCAAATTTTGGGAGTTGGTGATGGACAGGGAAGCCTGGAGTGCTGCAGTCCATGAGGTCGCAAAATGTCGGACGTGACTCAGTGACTGAACAGAGCAATACCTCTTTCCCTTTTACTATAAAAGAAGCCTGAATTCTAACTTGGGTAACATGGTTCTTTGAAACATTGGTCTGCTATCTTCTCGGTCTGCTGGCTTTCAAATAAAGTAATTATTCTTGCACAACTCCTCTCCTGATTTACTAACCTGTTGTGTGGTGAGCAGAATGAGTTTGGACTTGGTAGCAAGACCAGAAATATATAGAAGAATTACATACTAGGGCTTTTAGTGTTAGTTGCTCAGTTGTGTCCGACTGTGACCCCGTGGACTGTAGTCTGCCAGGCTCCCCTGTCCATGGGATTCTCTAGGCAAGAATACTGGAGTGGGTTGCCATTTCCTTCTCCATGCGATCTTCCCAACCCAGGAACTGAACCCGGGTCTCCTGCAGTGAAGACAGATTCTTTATCTTCTGAGTCACCAGGGAAGCCCTTTTAACACATTCCTAATATAAAACTGATCTACTCCCCTCTTCACAATTATTAATTTGCCATGGTTCACAATCTCCAGTGAACCCCATCTATGGGTCACAAATATTCTGATCAAAACCAAATAATTTTTTTAAAAAGAATATAAACTAGTTCACTTAAACCAGACTTTAAATTTTTTTTAGTTTATAGATTTTTTCATTTATAAATGTTCATTAAACACCAGTAATTTTACAAAGAAAATATTAATAGAGGTTGTTACAACATTTTTGCAAAATATGTACAAACGTAAAAAGCCTTGATGACTAGCAGCTCATTTTATCAAATCAAACCATCCTTTCTACTTTCAGACCTNAGGACTGGCATGCTGCAATTCATGGGGTTGCAAAGAGTCGGACACGACTGAGCGACTGAACTGAACTGAACTTTCCCCTTTGCCTTTTCTTCTCTTGCCTTGTGCTTTCTCAGCTATTTGTAAGCCTCCGTAGACAACCAGTTTATCTTCTTGCATTTCTTCCTTTTTTGGATGATTTTAGTCACTGCATGCTGTAAAATGTTATGAATCTCTATCTGTAGTTCTTTATGCACTCTGTCTACCAGATCTAATCTCTTGAATCTATTCATCACCTCCACCGTGTAATCATAAGGGATTTGATTTAGGTCAGAATGAATGGCCCAGGTTAAGCCTGAATTTTGCAATAAGGGCTGATGATTTTAGCCACTGTCGGCTCCAGGTCTTGTTTTTGCTGACCGTATAGACCATTATCTTTAATAATTGTCTATAATGTCTTTAGAATGTTGTATAAACCATTCAGCATCACAGTAATCCAAGTCTATGGCCCAACCACTAATGCCGAAACTTAAGTTGATTGGTTCTATGAAGTCCTACAAGATCTTCTAGAACTAACACCAAAAAAAGATGTCCCTTTCATCACAGAGGATTGGAATGTGAAAGTAGGAAGTCAAGAGATACCTGGACTAACAGCAAGTTTGGCCCTTGAAGTAAAAAGTGAGTTGGGCAAAGACTAACAGTTTTGTCAAGAGAACACACTGATCATAGCAGCACCCTTTTCTTACAACACAAGAGACAATTACACATGGATATCACCAAATAGTCAAAACTTATGCTTATGAATGGATGAATGGGCAAATTGTGACATATTTTCACAAAGACATATGCAGTGAAAATGAATGAAGACCCCCTACATGTACAATGGATTAATCAGAGGGACATAACTTTGAACAAAAATGCAAGTCACAGAAGAACATAGTGATCCCACTAAAGTAAAAACATGCAAAGTTGAAAATATACTGCTTAGGAATATATTAATAAACACAAAATTCAGTATAGTAGTTATCTCAGATGATGGGATGGCATAAGGTTTAGATAGGTACACTAGGGAACTTCAAAGATAAAGCAGTACTTTTTAAAAATAACTGAGTGGTGTATATATGAATGTTTGTGTATTATTATTTATATCTTGCACACACTTTATAAATATCCTTTTATGGCTACTTGCTATTTCATAAAAATTAAAAATAATATATGGTTGTCATGTTAGATATGGACTAGAAAACTGGAAAAATTTAGGAGGTTATAGCAACAGTATAGGAAAGAAATAATAAACTTTGGTCTAGGATGCTGATGATCAAGATGCAGATAAATGAATGAATTTGAAGGCAGAATTGACAGGTAAAAACCATATTTACAATGCTCTACCATTTAAAAGCAAATGTGGCATAAATGTCTCAGGATCTCATAAGGAGATATAGGAAAGCCTCAACAGTGAAACCCTGTCCTACAAAACTGTGGCAGAATTGTGGGGGGAGCACAACTATATCGCTATAGTTTCTGTGATTATAATTATTGAGCATTTATTCTACACCAGCTACTACTCTAGATATCTGGCACATCACAGCATTATTCCAGTTTTATTTGTAAATGAAAAAAATAAAAGATCAAAAATATTTAGTAACTTGTTCAACATTTCTCAGCTCATAAAGGGCAGATTCATAAAATAAATTCACATCAACTTTATTCCACTCTCAAATATGTAGTGTCTGGACAAACGTATCCATATTACTTAGATAACTTACCAAAATCTGGTGATATTGTATTAGATATACGGAGACTCTAAATTGGAATAAAATTAATTGAATAGAATTTTGATATTAGGAAGTCACAGATGATTGGTTTATTGACAGATAATCCTGTTTCTATTAGGGTGTTTTGGCACTTAGTAATTAATAAAACATAACTTTGAATGAATGTAGCTGACCTGTTTTCCACATCTTTGAATTTGACAGAAACTTTTGAACGTGAAATTATCTCCTCAGATGAAGTGTCCTTCAAGTCTTCATCTTAAAAAAGAAAGAGAATTTTTCCACAATTAACAACAGACCTAAAATTTAGCTGGTTAATTAATGAGGTGTTATCTTTAACACGGGCTTCCCCGGGGGCTCAGCCATAAATATCCACCTGCAATGCAGGAGCCGCAGGAGACACAAGTTTGATCCTTGGGTCAGGAAGATCCCCTGGAGGAGGGCAAGANAAAGAGAATTTTTCCACAATTAACAACAGACCTAAAATTTAGCTGGTTAATTAATGAGGTGTTATCTTTAACACGGGCTTCCCCGGGGGCTCAGCCATAAATATCCACCTGCAATGCAGGAGCCGCAGGAGACACAAGTTTGATCCTTGGGTCAGGAAGATCCCCTGGAGGAGGGCAAGACAACCTACTCCAGTATTCTTGCCTGGAGAATCCCATGGACAGAGGAGCCTGGTGGGCTACAGTCCACAGGGTCGCAAAGAGTCGAACATGACTGATGTGACTTAGAACACACACATGCAACCTTGACCACTGTTTACTTCGTGAATTGTCATAGAACATCCTTATTTCACATCAGTATCTTAGACTTACCAAACCAACTAGTTATCTTATCCCATCAAAAGTATGTTATTTTTTCTAAGATGAGAGGAGCAGAGAATGTACTTGCAATTTTGAACTGATAACTATTTGAAGAACAAATCTGTATACATATGTTCCTCATTTTATTCTAGCAGCTTTTTGTAAGTTTGATTATTCCAAAATGAAAACTTTAAAATGTTCAGGTCACCACCATCAAATATGGTGTGCATTACAAAGTAAATAATAAATGAGTTCTAATACATGAAACATTAAAAAAGAAAGCTGTATGTTTCAAAGAAAACTGTATCAAAGTAAACATCACACAGGTACAGTTCTTAGTTGTCTCTTTTCTATTCCATCGTTCATTTTTTCCTCAAGTCATCCATTTCACGGAGGAACACAAAGAGTGAATGATTATTCATTATTCCTTCAAGCTTTTTTTTCTTTTATAATATTTGTCTTCTTTATATTGAAATAACATAGGGAACTTCTGGGAGAATGAACACAGGAATATGCTGGAAGAGTGATGCTCTCAGAGAGAGATGGAAGCTTCCCATCCCCTTCCCCTTTGCTTTGCGCATTTCTCTCACTTGGCTGTTCCTGAGTTTTATACACTGTAAGAAACAGGTGAATGGTGCTCTTGAGTGCCTTCTGTGAATATCATTCACACATGTTCTGAGGACACTTTCTTCAAAGGACCAGAAAGCATCCAGTTTAATCCCTGATGCATGGGCTTGTTGCAGACCAGATACTGCTTGTCTCACTAAGACAAGAGGCAAATCCACCATCAAGTATGAACTTTCAGTTCTCTATGTCTATACTGTCAAGACTCACAAGTATAAGATGGTATCTTTGTTTACTTTATAACCAGCAAGATAAGACATGTGGTACCTTCTCCATAGAAAGAAATTTAAAGGGAAATGCATCATTGCAAAGGCTAAAAGTTATATTGTTTTTATCAGACTGTGGAAGACTCTACACTCACATTTGAAAAAATTACTGTTTAAAACAGTACAAACTGATGAGACGTTGGTGTGGTGAGAAGAGGGGGGACCAGTATGGAATTGTGGGAATATTCCTAGTCTGGAAGATAGAACTCATGGATTTTGAGCCCATGTGGAAAATTCTTAAAGAGATGGGAGTATCAAACTACCTTACTTGTCTCCTGAGAAACTTGTATGCAGGTCAAGAAGCAACAGTTAGAACCAGACATGGAACAATAGACTAGTTAAAAATTCAGAAAGGAGAATGACAAGGCTTATATTGTCACCCTGCTTATTTAACTTATATGCAGAGTTCAGTTCAGTTCAATCGCTCAGTCATGTCCGATTCTTTGCGACCCCATGAAGTGCAACACGCCAGGCCTCCCTGTCCATCACTAACTCCCAGAGTTCACTCAGACTCATGTCCACCGAGTCAGTGATGCCATCCAGCCATCTCATCCTCTGTCGTCCCCTTCTCCTCCTGCCTCCAATCCCTCCCAGCATCAGAGTCTTTTCCAGTGAGTCAACTCTTTGCATGAGGTGGCCAAAGTACTGGAGTTTCAGCTTTAGCATCAGTCCCTCCGAAGAAATCCCAGGGCTGGTCTCCTTCAGCATGGACCAGTTGGATCTCCTTACAGTCCAAGGGACTCTCAAAAGTCTTCTCCAACACCACAGTTCAAAAGCATCGATTCTTTGGCGCTCATCTTTCTTCACAGTCCAACTCTCACATCCATACATGACCACTGGAAAAACCATAGCCTTGACTAGACGGATCTCTGTTGGCAAAGTAATGTCTCTGCTTTTGAATATGCTATCTAGGCTGGTCATAACTTTCCTTCCAAGGAGTAAGCATCTTTTAATTTCATGGCTGCAGTCACCATCTGCAGTGATTTTGGAGCCCAGAAAAATAAAGTCTGACANGACCCCATGAAGTGCAACACGCCAGGCCTCCCTGTCCATCACTAACTCCCAGAGTTCACTCAGACTCATGTCCACCGAGTCAGTGATGCCATCCAGCCATCTCATCCTCTGTCGTCCCCTTCTCCTCCTGCCTCCAATCCCTCCCAGCATCAGAGTCTTTTCCAGTGAGTCAACTCTTTGCATGAGGTGGCCAAAGTACTGGAGTTTCAGCTTTAGCATCAGTCCCTCCGAAGAAATCCCAGGGCTGGTCTCCTTCAGCATGGACCAGTTGGATCTCCTTACAGTCCAAGGGACTCTCAAAAGTCTTCTCCAACACCACAGTTCAAAAGCATCGATTCTTTGGCGCTCATCTTTCTTCACAGTCCAACTCTCACATCCATACATGACCACTGGAAAAACCATAGCCTTGACTAGACGGATCTCTGTTGGCAAAGTAATGTCTCTGCTTTTGAATATGCTATCTAGGCTGGTCATAACTTTCCTTCCAAGGAGTAAGCATCTTTTAATTTCATGGCTGCAGTCACCATCTGCAGTGATTTTGGAGCCCAGAAAAATAAAGTCTGACACTGTTTCCACTGCTTCCCCAACTATTTGCCATGAAGTGATGGGACCAGATGCTATGATCTTCATTTTCTGAATGTTGAGCTTTAAGCCAACTTTTTCACTCTCTTCTTTCACTTTCATCAAGAGGCCCAGTGTTTCTCATGAAGTACTCTACATAAGTTAAATAAGCAGGGTGACAATATACAGCCTTGATGTACTCCTTTGCCTCTTTGGAACCAGTCTGCAGAATACATCATGAGAAATGCCAGGATGGATGAATCTTAAGCTAGAATCAAGATTTCCGTGAGAAATGCCAATCTCAGATATGCAGGTGACACAATCCTAATGGCAGAAAGTGAAGAGGAACTAAAAAGCCTGTTGATGAAGGTGAAAGAGGAGAGTGAAAAAGCTGGCTTAAAACTCAACATTTAAAAAACTAAAATCATGGCATCTGGCCTCATCATTTCAAGGCAAATAGAATGGGAAACACTGGAAACAGTGACAGATTTTATTTCCCTGGGCTCCAAAATCACTGTGGATGGTGACTGCAGCTGAAATTGAAAGACACTTGCTCCTTGGAAGAAAAGCTATGACAAACCTAGACAGGGTATTAAAAAGCAGAGACATCACTCTGCTGACAAACACCTGTATAGTCAGAGCTATGGTTTTTCCAGTAGTCATGTACATTTGTGTGAGTTGGACCATAAAGAAGGCTAGGAGCCAAAGAATTGATGCTTTTCAACTGTGGTGCTGAAGACTCTTGAGAGTTCATTGGACAGCAAGGAGATTAAACCAATTAATCCTAAAGGAAATTAACCCTGAATATGCATTGGAAGGCTGATGCTAATGGTGAAGTTCCAATACTTGGGCCACCTGATATGAGGAGCTGACTCATGGAAAAGAACCTCGTGCTAGGAAAGACTGAGGGCAGAAGGAGAAGGGGTGACAAAGGATGAGATGGTTGGATGACATCACTGACTCAATGCACATGAGTTTGAGCAAACTCCAGGAGATAGTAAATGACAGGGAAGACTGGCATGCTATAGTACATGAGGTCGCAAAGAGTCAGACATGACTGAGCAACTGAACAACAACAAATATGCCAAAAATGCTTCTTTTGTCTTCCATCTTCAATATTAAAATGGTTACACACACAAAAAGGCTTAAGATTTATATGATCTGAAGAGAAACCAGAGTATAAAATGGCTACACACCAAAATTCACTAATTTTGATAAGTTTTTTAAAATGCATGCTCTTATGACAGCTGTCACAGTACAGTCTAACAAAAAAATTTTTAAATTAAGTTAAAAGATAATTAAGTGCAGAAAAACAGAACAAACTTTTTGGCCAACCCCCAAAATGTTTTTTTGCTTTCTCCCCAGTTACTCAAGAAAATGGTTGCACTTCCCTTTCGAGAAGGACTAATAACTATTTTGTAACTACTTTCCCTGACTGTGCAGAGGGTCCCAGCTTCCTCTATTCAGTGAGTTCTGTTCCTGTAAGCTATGTCAGGTTTGGAAATGAGCAAGGGATCATGACTTTTTACTGAGGCAGCTACCCTCAGGCTTCTGGTCATTCATCCTTGACTTCTTATAACACAAACTAATGGACCTAGTTTGTTGCCCATATATTTTGCCCCTAGAGATACCATATACTGACCATCTTATATACTAACCATCTATATATACTAACCATCTTAACAACTCTTTGAGAATCATCTCTGTTCCTTTGCCTACTGCTGCTTCTAGTTATGCTGTGGTTTGCTAACTGGCAAAGGGAAGAACAATAGCCCATTCAGAACCACGAGGAGCAGGGGAAAGAGAAAACCTGAATATTCTCCTCCACTTTGTCTCCCACTCATGGTAGTATTCAGTTCTCTTCTGTTCAGGATTTCTGTTTTCCCTCACAGGAACCTTAGCCATCTTGTCATCCCAGGGATTTCTCACAATTTCTTTAATTCAACAGATCCTAACTGGGTTGGCATTTTGTGCTAATTTGCCATCTCACCAGGAACCAAATATAGCTTTTCTGATGGCTCAGCTCGTTAAAAATCTGCCTGCAATATAGGAGACCTGGTTCAATCCCTGGGTGGGAAAGTCCCCAAGAGAAGGAAAAGGCTACCCACTCCAGTATTCTGGCCTGGAGAATTCCATGGACTGTATAGTTGATGGGCCCGCAAAGAGTAGGACATGACTGAGCGACTTTCACAGGAACCAGATAGAATCAGTATTTGAATGTAGACATTCTGACTCCAGAGACCATGCCTTTAGGCATAATGCTATACAGTTTTCCGAACTTTTTGATTTCTTCTTACATATATTTTAACTACTTTCCATGTATATGTTTTTGTATTATTACAGCTTACACCTAGGATTTTGGACCCTTTTCCCCCCACTATTTTTATCTCTGAGCTCTTTAAAACATAATAAAAACTATTATCCCCTGATAGAGACCTACAAGGATTCCTTCTTCCATTTTTTCTTGTTACCCTTCAGCACTTATAGATATCAATTTATTGATATACTCTTTTATAAATGATTTTTAATGTGTTCCATGTGCAAGTCTGCTCTTGGTTCAAATGGACTGAAAACTTCTGGCTTTCCTTTCTTTCTTTTATAATCAAATAGAATGTGATAAATAACTGACATTGACTAAGATAACATATCACTGATATGACTTAGGGGCAAAAACTCACGTAGTTCAAAGATTCCAGTTTTACTCATGAATTCGAAGAATGCATCAAGAATTCTGCAGAGAGTTGTAACAATTGTTATGTCTTGTACAGGAAATGGCTGAAATTTCTGATGTTTCTTTATAAACTGTAGTCCATCTGGGACACTACTTTTAATCATGAATTCAAGACAGTCCACTTCTGTTTTATTCATAATTTTAGAATTTTTCAGAAGCCATGACTTAACATAAGGCTCCCATCCCAGATCAACAGGATTCTAATAATAGAAAGCACAAGGTAATTTAATGTAAATAAATAAAATTACAGTGTCCACCTACTTTCTTACTATCTCCTTATTTCACTACTGCCCCTGCCAAATAATGGTTTAGAATTAGCATTCATTAAAGGGCAAGTGATCAAAAACACCTTAAAGAATTACTCTTCCTGATTTTAACCACAATCCTACATAACAAGAAGCAACTGGAGGATTATGTGTAGGGAGCTGTGTTGAGGCTATGCACATGTGGTAAGAGGAACTGCTTACCCAGAAAATCAGCAGTTTAGTTTAGTGGTTACACTGAGCTAAGGAGATTAGAACACAAGGCTAATCATGGCTAATAATTAATTTCATGTATAGGGAACATTTATTCTTTGCTGTATCTTCTATTCCTTACCACTGCATTGGTAATGCATTTCATAAGTCCTGAGAGCCATGGAGGGGCTTCCCAAGTGGCTCGGTGGGTAAAGAAACCACTTGTCAATGCAGGAGAGACAGGAGACTCGGGTTCAATCCCTGGGCTGGGAAGATCTTCTGGAGGAGGGCGTGGCAACCACTCCAATATTCTTACCTGGAGAATCCCATGGATAGAGGAGCCTGGTGGGCTGTAGTCCATAGGGTTGCACAGAGTCGGACATGACTGAAGCGACTCAGAATGCGTGCAAGAGTCATGGAATGGGCATGAAAAGCCTTCAGGGCAAACGTTCCTTGATGGAAAAATAATTCCTATCAATTAACTTAACCTATTGAAAGCAGTACTTATGCATGGCTGTGGAAAATACTGACGTTCAAATTACTGAGTGGACTGACTAAGCATATTAGTAACAGTAGTAATTAACATTTGTATTTACTTCTGGGTTAGGAGGCTTTGCTGCTGCTGCTGCTAAGTTGCTTCAGACGACAGCCCACTAGGGGACATAAAATTTCGTAACTACTAGGATAGCCCTGCTGAATCCAGAGGAAACAAAGTAAACATAAAATGCTGCAGATAATGACTAAATAAGAAATTTTCTTTGTTAAGAAATTTGTATCAGAAACTTACCATATAGACCATTGCACATCGGCTGACAATAGCAGGACTAGCTTGAGCTAGACTGTCCACTTCAAAGATCACTCTGATTTTACTAGTCAAAGTTATTCTCTCGCTGTTTGCTAAGCACAACGTCCTAGTGTCATCTAGCATAGAATTTAGATTTTCTACCCAGAAGCTATCCACTGGACCATCTAAGACAATCCACTGCCAGTCAAAGTCTGGAAAGGAAAATATTTGTAATGTAATTGAGAAAAACCTCATTCTCCTCTCCTTACAATCTTGCTAATTTTCTCTTTTAATTAGAAACTACTTTCTAATTAAGATGAAGAATGAGGTCCTAGAAAACCCTAGAATGAATGTGCTTAAATGAGTCTCATATATATTGTGAATATTCATAACACATACTTAGCAATACTTTAAACATTGTTTTGGTATTCTTAGTTTGCTGAATTGTATAATTAACCCTTAAAATTTGAGTTAGAGAAAGATCCATGAATCTAGTTTTTCCATAACAATATGGTTTGTTTCCCCTTTCAACCCAGGAATATTTTTTGGATATGCTGCCTCTGGGAAATAAAGGGAAATAGGATGTCCTTTGAAGAAAGAATCAAGTAGACAGATGTTAAGAATATTTCACTTGGGGAACTCATTTTCTTCACTTTGCACACTCTGCACCCAGCACTGCTGCCGCTGCTGCTAAGTCGCTTCAGTCGTGTCCGGCTGTGCGACCCCGTAGATGGCAGCCCACCAGGCTCCCCCATCCCTGGGATTCTCTAGGCAAGAACACTGGAGTGGGTTGCCATTTCCTTCTCCAATGCATGAAAGTGAAAAGTCAAAGTGAAGTCGCTCAGTCGTGTCTGACTCTTTGCGACCCCATGAACTGCAGCCTACCAGGCTGCTCCATCCATGGGATTTTCCAGGCAAGAGTGCTGGAGTAAGATGCTATTGCCTTCTCCCAGCACATTGCTCCACAATATTAGAAAATCAATTGGTCAGGATACACGGATCATTAGAGAGATTAAAAAAATAGTTAAACACATGAAATACAAAAGCATTCCAGAAGAACAGGAGAGTAGAGCTGGGATCCAGAAAGCCTCCCTTGGGCTGAAGTAACTGCCTTGGATTCCCCGATGAAAGAAATATTATGCTCAATCTTTGTACTCTCCCACATTGAATACCAAAACTGATACACAAAATTCAGGAATCCTAAAAATGTAGAGACAATAGCAGAAATCTCTTTCAAAGTCAGGAACATAACTATACTACTGGTGGATATGTTGATATGATGTTCAACATGGAGTAGAGAAAGCCATGACTGGGGCTTCTGCAGGAGACTGTTGGCTCTTTCGGAGCAGGGATCTTTTCATACTCTCTGTCCCTCTGGCACATAGTAAACTGGCAGATAATGGGTATGCAATTCATTTTAGATGAATATGCTTGGGTTGTATGATTTGGCCCGGGAATGTTTAGATTGTCTGAAAATACTATTGTAGGTTGCCATTGCTACTTCTAACCCGGTATTTATCCCTACCTTTAGTATTTACTTGGTTCTTGTGAGATATTAATGGTCATTTGTAAAATGAATGGGCTATGTAAGTGCTAGTATTTATATATATAATTATATATGTACATGAATATATACAAGTTTCAAATAAACACATGAGGAAAAAATAAATGGTACAAGGACAAAATATCACTCATTAAAAATGTTTTTAAAGATGTAAATAGAGCTCATGTTGGTTCAGTTTTTCTTCTATGTTAATCAATAATCTTTACTGAATTTATTAATAATACTTACTTTGACTTTCTGGAATTTTAATATCTTTTTCCATTTCCTTCTCAAAAATATGATAATCAGAATCTGCTGCATCAGAGAAATCAAGCTTGAAAACCTAAAATATGTAATAATAATGTTTAAACTTTTATTTGATCATACTTTGTACTCAAATGGTCTATACGTCAATATACTTTTTTGAGTAATAAAAATATAAGAGGTTTTACGGCTGAACGGTCAACATGTAAACCAGCACAGTATAAAAGAATTGAGTTATGATTACTGGTCATTTTCTTTCAGAAAATTCTTTTATTTTAGTTGTCTTCATAAAGATAGTACATATTTTTATAACATTCAAGTACTACAGCAAAGCTCAGAGAATAAAGAAAAAGTTCTCTGAACTGCCACCACCTATTAAAAAAGAAGACAGATGACATTTTGGTGTATATTTTTCTTAGACCTTCCTTCATGACGAAGTTTTTATATTTTAAGGGACATAAGAATTATCTGCAGGGTTATTAAATTCTAACAACTCAACTTTGGAGATTCAGATTGAATAGGTTTGGGATGGAGCTCAAGATTTCCATTTTTAATATACTCCCCAGGTGATTCAAATACAGGCTGTTTTCATGTCAATCTCTGAGGAATTCTGATCTTCATCATCTGGGGGTGTGGCGGGTGTGGGGAATGTCCTATTTATCTCCCCAGTGAGGCTGAGTATTATACCATCAGTTGACTGGCACTGGCTTCCTTTACTACCAAGTGCAGAGGAAGAGAAGACCAAACTCTAGAGCTGTGCTAGGGGTACAGTAAGGGTTCTGAAGAGAGAGACCAAACATTGGTGTGAGCACCATGTTTCAATCAGGTCTTAGCAATGCAACAAATTATAGTCAGGTGCTTCCAATTCCCTGGAGAAGGCAATGGCACCCACTCCAGTACTCTTGCCTGGAAAATCCCATGGATGGAGGACCCTGGTGGGCTGCAGTCCATGGGGTTGCTAAGAATCGGACATGACTGAGCGGCTTCACTTTGACTTTTCACTTTCATGCATTGGAGAAGGAAATGGTAATCCACTCCAATATTCTTGCCTAGAGAATTCCAGGGATGGGGAGCCTGGTGGGCTGCCATCTATGGGGTCACACAGAGTTGGACACGACTGAAGCGACTTAGCAGCAGCAGCTTGTAATCCCCAAGTCTCATTGGGAAGAAGAAAAATAAGTCCAAGGATATTTCCAATTATTTTTCCTGTTACAAAAGTCTGCAATTATCTTCCCTGTAGATATGACATTATGCTCTACTTCATTTTTTCTCCTTCTAGATGGATATTTTAAAATGTGAAATTGTGGGTCCAACGTTACATATTTTAACCTTTAATAAATTCTACTGAATTTCAGTCAGACACTACTTAGCGACCAACAACAACTAAAATTCTTTCTGAAAGTTTGTGGCAATAATACTCCATCAATGAGACAAAAGAATGTTTGTTTCTTCACATTTTTGTTAACAGTGAATGTTTTGGTTTTCTATATTCTTAAATATTGAAAATTTGATGAGAAAAAATGTGTCTATCATTGTCATACTTTTTATTCGTTTTTGTCTAGTGCTTAGGCTAAACATCTTTACATATGTCTATTGGTAATTTTTATTTTTCTATCAATTTTATACTCATAGCCTTTCCTCATTTCCTTATTTAGTTGCCTAATCATTTCGTATTCATCTTTGAAGTTTTTTCTTATATTAGGAATAGTAACTCATTGCTTATAATATATACTGTAAATATTTTCTTCCAGACTGTGGTTTGTTTTAATGTTGCTTGTTGCAATCACTGAAAAAATATTTTCTCATTTATATTTGAAGTCAAATGCTTTTATCTTTTGATTTATAAGTTTTAGGTTCCAATATTAATTATTTCCTAACTCTGAAAACATGTCCCTCAATTTTATTATATTTTAATTATTTTACTTTATATTAATTAATTCATCCGGAGTTTTATTTCTGTGTGTGTGTAGGGGGGGTAAAAGTCTTTCTATTTTCACACAGTAAAATGGAAAATTATATAGACAGTGGATTAAATAAAAAATGCTTTTACTGCTGATTAGAATTATTACTTTAGCTGCATACTAAATTCCTATCTATGTTGAATATGCTTCTATTTATTTCCATTTATCTATCAGCTCCATTTCGGTGTGAGTGCCTTACTTTAAAAAAATTTTTCAATTTAAAAAATTTTTTAAAATTAAAAAAATTTTTTTCAGGACTTGAGTACAATCTTTTCAACTTACTTCTTCACACCATACACAAAAATTAATTCAAAACAGACCAAAGATCTAAATATAAAAAATTATAAAAATCTTAGAATAAAATAAGAGAAAGTCTTTCGACTTTGAATTATGCAAAGTTTTCTTAAGTTATGATACCAAAAGGACAAGTGATAAAAAACAAATTGGATTTATCACAGTTAAAAACTTTTGTGTTTCAAATGATACCATCAAGAAACTAAAAAGACTCACAGAATGGGAAAAAATAATTTGTTAATTGTATAAGGAATTTGATGGGGCTTTCCTGGTGTCTCAGCGGTAAAGAATTTGCCTGCGATGCAGGAGACCTGGGTTTGATTCCTGAGTCGGGAAGATTACCTGGAGGAGAACAAGGCAACTCACTCCAGTATTCTTGCCTGGAGGATCTCAAGGACAGAGAAGCCTGGTGGGCTACAATCCATAGGGTGGCAAAGAGTTGGACATGATTGAGGCAACTTAGCACACATGCAAGGAATTTGATAAGGGACTTATATCCTGAATATATTAAAAAAATTTTTTAATTCATTGAAAGATAGATAATCAAACCAACAAGAAGATACAGTAATTGTAAATATATATGCACCCAACATAGGAGCCCCAACATAGAGCAAATGATAATAAATGGAAAGAGAGAAATTGGCAGGAATGCCATAGTTTGACACTCCACCTACATCAATGGACAGATCATTTAGACAGAAAATCAAGAGGAAAATGTGTTTTGTGTGTGTGTGTCTAGTTGCTCAGTCATGTCTGACTCTTTGCGACCCTTTGGACAGTAGCCTGCAGGCTCCTCTCTCTGTGGAAATTTTCAGTCAAGAACACTGGAGAGAGTTGCCATTTTCCTGCTCCATGGGATTTTCCTAACCTAGGGATAGAATCGGTGTCTCCTGTGTCTCCTGCTTTGCTGCTGCTGCTGCTAAGTCACTTCTATCGTGTCTGACTCTGTGCAACCCCATAGATGGCAGCCCACCAGGCTCCCCATCCCTGGGATTCTCCAGGCAAGAACACTGGAGTGGGTTGCCATTTCCTTCTCCAATGCATGAAAGTGAAAAGTGAAAGTGAAGTCGCTCAGTCGTGTCCGAATCTTAGCGACCCCATGGACCGCAGCCTACCAGGCTGCTCCATCCATGGGATTTTCCAGGCAAGAGTACTGGAGTGGGGTGCCATTGCCCTCTCCCTCCTTCTTTGCAGGTGCATTCTCTACCAGCTGAGCCATCAAGGAAGCCTAGTAGGAAAATATTGGCCTTAAGTGATACATTAAACCAATGGACTTAATAGATATATAGAGACTATTTCATCCCCAAAGAGCAGAATTCACATTCTTTTCAAGTGCACATGAAACTTTATCCAAGATAGATTACATTTAGGCCGCAAAACAAATAACAATAAATTTAAGAAGATTTAAATCATATTTAGCATCTTTTCTAACAACAACAGTGGGAAGGAGATGAATCAGTCAATTTTGAAAGAACAATTTTGCATTTGGAAAAAAATTAAGTTAAACACACACACCAAAATAAATTATATTAATACACAGATGAAAATTTTATAAGGTTTAAGATCATTACATCTGGTCCCATCACTTCATGGGAAATAGACGGGGAAACAGTGGAAACAGTGTCAGACTTTATTTTTCTGGGCTCCAAAATCACTGCAGATGATGACTGCAGCCATGAAATTAAAAGACACTTACTCCTTGGAAGAAAAGTTATGAGCAACCTAGATAGCATATTCAAAAGCAGAGACATTACTTTGCCAACTATGGTCTGTCTAGTCAAGGCTATGGTTTTTCCAGTAGTCATGTATGGATGTGAGAGTTGGACTGTGAAGAAGGCTGAGCGCTGAAGAATCAATGCTTTTGAACTGTAATGTTGGAGAAGACTCTTGAGAGTCCCTTGGACTGCAAGGAGATCCAACCAGTCCATTCTGAAGGAGATCTGCCCTGGGATTTCTTTTGAAGGAATGATGCTAAAGCTTAAGCTCCAGTACTTTGGCCACCTCAGGCGAAGAGTTGACTCATTGGAAAAGACTCTGATGCTGGGAGGGATTGGAGGCAGGAGGAGAAGGGGACGACAGAGGATGAGATGGCTGGCTGGCATCACTGACTCGATGGGTGTGAGTCTGAGTGAACTCTGGGAGTTGGTGATGGACAGGGAGGCCTGGCGTGCTGCGATTCATGGGGTTGCAAAGAGTTGGACATGACTGAGCAACTGAACTGAACTGAACTGAACTGATGTTTGTTATTAAGCAACCAGTGATACAACAATAATATTAGAATAGGGAAAGGTATTACTGAAAAGTTAGAATGTACAAAATAATATATTTGTAAACTTATTTTCATTGATTGTCAAAAATAAGCATGCACATATGACAAATACATTTTTAATTCTTTTAAACATACCATTCTCATATCAATGTGAAAATAGCAATAATACAAAATTTTATTTCCTTAAGACAAATTACTAGGAACAGATTTCTAAATCAAACAAAATGACAAGTTAAAAATATCAATATGTATTTCCAAAACTACCACCAGACATGTATGAATCTCTACTTCACAACCTTATAATTATGGAATATTAGTTCTCTATTTCTAAAAATCTCTTCTTAATTTGTTTGGTTTAAAATATTATCTTTTTTGTTATTACACTTTAGTATAGGGTAAATACGGAGAAGAAAACAACAACCCACTCCAGTGTTCTTGCCTGGAGAATCCCATGGACGGAGGGGCCTGGTGAGCTGCAGTCTATGGGGTTGCAAAGAGTCGGACACGACTAAGCAACTAACACACACACATACACACACACACAGATAGGGTAAATATAGTATATTGTAAATGAAATTCACTACTAATCTCTACTTATTACTAACGAGAATATAAACTTACGGTTTTTTTGCTATTCATATTTATTCTTTGATGAATTTTGGATTAAATTGTTTATGCTTTTTACTCAAGTATTTGTGAATCTTGTTAGTTTGGAAGTTATATTGGTGATGCTGGGATCATTAGGTTATCCTCTACTTATGCTTAATCCACTATGTTTTTCTTTAAAAGCAAGTATCTTTAACTTCATTTTATCATTTATTAATCATTTTAAAACACAATGGTACACGTACACAATGGGAATGTAAATTGGTACAGTCACTATGGAGACCAGTATGGAGTTCCAAAAAAGACTAAAAAATAAAACTACCATGACCCAGCAATCCCACTCATGGGCATATACTTGGAGAAAACCATAATTCAAAAAGATACATGCACCCCAATGTTTATTGCAGCACTATTTCTAATAGCCAGGACATGGAAGCAACCTAAATGCCCATCAACAGAGGAATGGAAACAGAAAGATATGGTACATATATGCAATGGAATATTACTCAGCCATAAAAAATACCATCTGCAGCAACATGGATGGACCTAGCGACTGTCATAGTGAGTGAAGTTAAGTCAGAAAGAAAAAGACAAATATACAATATTGCTTACATGTGTAATCTAAAAAACAGTGCAAAATGAACTTTTCTACAAAACAAAAATAAAGTTATAGATGTAGAGAACAAACTTATAAATATCAAGGAGGGAGTGGATGGGTGGCATGAATTGGGAGACTGGAATTGACATATATACACTACTGGGTATAAAGAGATAACTAATGAGAACCTAATGTTCTCAGTGCTCTGGGAACTCTACTCAGTGTTCTGGGCAAGCTAAATGGGAAGAAATCTAAAAACAAGGCAATATATTTATATGTATAACTGATTCACATTGCTGTATAGCAGAAACTAACACAACATTGTATTCCAATAAAAATTAATTAAAAAAACCCCAAATCCACAAGGTATATTTTCTGTTTTTTAATAGCTCATTCAGTTCAGTTCAGTTCAGTTGCTCAGTCGTGTCCGACTCTTTGCGACCCCATGAATCGCAGCACACCAGGCCTCCCTACTTTTCCCTTTTTTAAACTGATCATAATAATTTTAAAATTTACGCTGCTGCTGCTAAGTCGCCTCGCTAGCAAGTATCTAATGAAACTTTGATATCAAACATTAAACAATGAAATAATCTATCATAGTGAAACAAAATAAACGTTCCATACTGAGCTTACATTAGCGGAATCTGAGATTTTTGATTCGCTGTCTTTGTTTGAGTTTTTTGTAGTGTTTAAATATACGTAATTCCGAATTGTTGCTGATAATAATCCATCAGCCCATTCCATAGTATTAGGATCCAGATGTCCATATAGTTCACTGAGAGTGATACACTTTGGATTTAAAATACAAATATCTATTTTTCCTCTTCTTCCTGAAATCTGAGAAAAATCCAGTGTGATTTTTCAAGACACTGACTATAGAACAATTGTCTAATTTTTTGTATCATTGCTACTAGAGGTTTTAGGAGAGATCTTTTCCTTCGAAGAAGGATTCTTTATAAAGGTAGCACTTTGCAAGAAATAGTAAAAATTGACTTATTAAAATTAGCCATTATATCCAAATAATTATTTTTTAAAATTACGAATACTACAAATAAGGGTTCCCTGGTAGTTCAGCTCGTGAAGAATCTACGTGCAACGCAGGGGACTCTGGTTTGATTTCTTGGTCAGGAGGTTCTGCTAGAGAATAGGCTACTCATTCCAGTATTCTTGGGCTTCCTGGTGGCTCAGATGGTAATGAATCCGCCTGCAATGTGGGAGACCTGGATTTGATCCCTGGTTTGGGACAATCCCCTGGAGAAGGGAATGGCAGCCCACTCCAGTATTCCGGCCTGGAGAATTCCATGGACAGAGGAGCTTGGCAGACTACAGTCCATGGAGCCGCAAAAAGCTGGACCCGACTGAGCAACTTTCACAGACACACAAATGAATCACTAGGAAAAGAATGGGAAAAAAGAAAACCCATCATGCTTCTAAATGGACTTAGTAGATGTAAGGAAGGGATATATCTGGAGATGGGAAAATTATCCTGATGAATTCAGACTAATTGCATGAGTTAAAATTGGAAGAGGAAAGCAAGGGAGCAAATTAGAAACAGGGCAGTACAGAAGGATCTAGAGGTACAGAGAGTGGACAAAGATCTGAGAGAGGCCTCTAGAAGGTAAGGGCAGCTTCCCGCTGACAGACAGCAAGGAAATGGGACCTACTTATTTATGCCAGCACCTGAATGCACAAGGGAAAGAGTTCCTCCCTAGAGCCTCCAGAAAGGAACTCAACCGGCTGACATCTGGATCATAGCCCAGTGAGACCCATACTGGACTTCTGACTCCCAGAACCGGAAGATAATAAATGAGTGTAGTTTTAATCCATGTCATTGTGGTTATTAGTTATAGCAGTAATAGAAAATGAACATTTTCTATTTCATATATATATACACAATGAAATATAAATATATTATATATTATATAATTATATACTATATATTATATAAATATACTCAGCCATAAAAAGAATAAAATAATGTCAGGAAGCATTTAATAGGAGGCTTACAATGTGCTGTTTTGGATCTGTCAGGAATTCTTTGCTCCTTATTAATTCCTGAATAGGAGAGGCAAGCCTCTCCTGGGGTCTGAGGAATCCAGGCATTTCCTTCATTAGTTTTTCTATGTGGTGATAAGTACCATCTTCCTTTTTATGAACCATATGGTAACAGTGATTATTTACAACCCTCTCTCCTTCATATGGATGAGCTCATGTTTCCTTGTAAGTTTTGATTTTATCTCTGCTGAAAATAGCTATCTTGTAAGACAGTATAAATACCTACACAATGTTGAATAAAACACCTCTGCTCCATCAGAGCTTTGATCCCTGTGTCTTGCTTTCTCTCTCTCTTTTTTTCAGGCTGATCCCCTGGACCGCAGAGGCTCTCTGAGTTCAATTTCCTGCCCGGGCTTCTAAGACCCTCTCAAGAAGGCGCTCTGTGCCTTCACCCCATCGAGAGGGCACCTGAGGCCTCCGTGAACAGAGCAAGCCCTGTGCCAGGGGCTTTATTGGCTTTATGTGTTAACCAAAGAAAATCAGCCTCTTTCTCTCTCCTTTACTTTCTTATTGGTCGACTCCGGACCACCAGGTTCCAGTCCATTGAAGGACTTCAACAAAATAACCTCATTTACAGCAACAGAGATGGACCTAGAGACTGTCATATTAAGTTAAGGAAGTCAGAGAAAGACAAATGATATCATATGATATTGTTTATATATGGAATCTTAAAACATGATACAAATGAACTTATTTACAAAACAGAAATAGACTCATAGATATAGAAACAAACTTACGGTTCCCGACTAGGAAGCGGGGGCAGGGATAAGGACTTTGGGATTAAAATATACACACTAGTATATATAAAGGGCTTCCTGGTGGCTCAGGCAATAAAGAATCTGCCAGTGATGCAGGAGACCTGGGTTCAATCCCTGGGTCAGGAAGATTCCCTGGAGAAGGGGATGGCAACCCACTCCAGTATTCTTGCCTGGAAAATCCCATGAACAGAGGAGACTGGTGGGCTACAGTCCATGAGGTGGCAAAGAGTTGGTCATTACTAAGTGACTAACACTTTCACTGTATATAAATTAATCAACAACGACTTACTATATAGCACAGAGAAATAAGTATCTTGTAATAACCTATAGTGGAAGAGAATGTAAAAAGGAATACATATATATACACACACGAATGTAAAAAAAGAATCCACACACACATATATATGACACACACGAATGTAAAAAAAGAATCCACACACACACATACACACACACATATATATAACTGAATCACTGCTGTACACCTGTAACTAACCTGTAATTAACAACTCAATTATAAATTGAGTAAATCAATTATATTTCAATTAAAAAAAACTTTCCATTAAAAAATTCCCATTATGCCTCATCCAGGAACACAATCAATATTTGAGCTAGGATGTGTTCTGTCTGGAGTCAGAGTTGGATATAGAAGTCAGGAAGAGTAAGATATAGTTTTAAGCTTCAGGTCATAATTGGTACTCAGACTTTATTTACAACATACTAATTTCCCTGATGCTGGGAAAGATTGAAGGCAAAAGGAAAAGGAGAAGGCAGACGATGAGACAGTTACATAGCAGAACTGAATCAATGGACATGAATCTGAGCAAACTTCAGGATACAGTGAAGGACAGAGAAGCCTGGCATGCCGCAGTTCATGGGGTTGCGAAAAGGCGGACATGACTTAGTGACTGGACACACAGTCTGGTGGCTACTAGAATAACAGATGTCTGGGTCATGATTATGCCTTTCAAGCAGGAAGAGTGGCAGGCATTACTTGTGAAAGCTGCAAGAAGGCTACAGACCCACAGAAGCCTAAAATAAGAAATTTCAGATCAAGATATACAATAGACCATCTAAGGCTCTAGGGAGAAGCTAAGGTAAGAATGTTTGAGATTAAAATATTCAAAAGCAGCTGCATATACAAGGGAATTGTGAAAGTCAGATGCAGATCCAGTAGATATGCAGCCACAGTGGGTGGAAAAAAGTGAAAAGACTTATACTTTCATCTCAGGCTGATCCTTAGGCTTAGATCAGTGAAGAACTATCCCAGTAGATAGCAAGTCTGTGAAGCCTGAGAAATGTGGCTCTTTTTACAAATGCTCAGTTTTCAACAACAACAAAAAAAAAATCACAAGGAATACAAAGAAACATGAAAACCTGTTCATTCAAAGTAATAAACTAAACAGAAAACATCCCTGAAGAAGCTCAGATATTGAACATAATAAAAAAAAATTTTAACTGTAGTAAATATACTCAAAGAGATGAAGAAAATCATAGCCAAAAACTAAAGGAAATGAGTAAAATGATATGAGAAAAAGTAGGGAATATAAGTAAACAGAAATTATAAAAAGGAACCAAATAGAAATTACAGAGCTGAAAATACAATAGCTGAAATAAAAAATTTCAGCAGAGGTAATCAGTTAATTTGAGCAGCCAGGAAAAAAAATCATCAAATCATCAAATTTGTAGATAGGACTATTAAAATTACCTTGTTTGAGGTCATAAAATAACTCTCAATACATTTTAGAATATTGAAATCACTATTCTAAATATTCTTCTCCAACTGCAAATGAATAAAAACAGAAATCAATAACAAAAGTTGGAAAATTTTCCAGTACATAGAAATTTAAAAACATACTCCTGAACAACCAATGAGTCAGAGAAGAAATAGGGAATTGAGATGAATGAAAATGAAAACGCAACATACCAACACTTATGGAATACAGTGAAATTAATGCAAAGAAGAAAAAGTACAGCTATAAACACCCACATTAAAAGAGAAAAAATACCTCAAATCAACAGTCTAATTTAAACTGTAAGGAACTAGGAAAAGAAGAGCATGGTAAATTCAAGACCAGCAAAAAGAAGGAAATAATGATCAGAGAACAGACAGAGAACAGAAAAACAATAGAGAGAACCAATATGACCAAAAGCTGGTTGCTTGAAAAGATCAATGCAATGGACAAACTTTTAACTAGACTGCAAATAGAAAACAAATAACAGAAATAAAAGCATGGACATTACTACTGCCTTGCAGATTTAAAGGATTATAAGAAAACATTATGAACAATTGTGTGCCAACAAATTATATAATCTAGATGAAACAGGCAAATTCTTAGAAACACAGATAATTACCAAAACCTGACTCAAGAAGAAACAGAAAATCTCAACAGATCTATAACCAGTAAGGAGTCTGAATCAGTAATCCAGTGAAGTGAAGTTGCTCAGTCGTGTCTGACTCTTCGCAACCCCATGGACTGTAGTCTACCAGGCTCCTCCATCCATGGGATTTTCCAGGCAAGAGTACTGGCTTTCATTTCCTTCTCCAGAGGATCTTCCTGACCCAGGAATCGAACCCGGGTCTCCCGCATTGTGGGCAGATGCTTCACCGACTGAGCCACCAGGGAAGTCCATCAGTAATCAAAAATCTCCTACAAAGTAAAGTCCAAACCTAGATGTTAGATGAGCTTGATGAAACATTTAAAGAAGTATTAACATCAAAGCAAAATGTAAAAAGGAGGGAACAGGTTCTAACACATTCTATGAGGCCAGCTACGTACCTTGATTCCAAACCCAGACAAAGATACCATAAGACAAAAAAACTACAGACCAGTATATATATATATAAAGCACTGGCAAAATGAACTCACCCAAATATCCATCAAGAGATGAACAGATAAACAAACTGTAATGAATGGGCAAACAAATATTCCAAATAATGGAATATTACTCAGCCATAAAGTAGGATGAAGTACTGATACATGCTACATCCTGGATGAACCTCAAAATCATATGTGAAAGCACCCAGAATAAGAGGTCTCATATTGCATGATTCCTTTTATATGAAATAATCTGAATAATCAGAAGAAGCAAAGGCTAATAGAGTTTTGCCAAGAGAATGCACTGGTCATAGCAAACGCCCTATTCCAACAACACAAGAGAAGACTACACATGGACATCACCAGATAGTCAACACTAAAATCAGATGGATTATATTCTTCATGGCCAAAGATGAAGAAGCTCTATACAGCCAGCAAAAATAAGACCAGGAGCTGACTGTGGCTCAGATTATGAACTCCTTATTGCCAAATTCAGACTTAAATTGAAGAAAGTAGGGAAAACCACTAGATCATTCACATATGACCTAAATCAAATCCCTTATGATTATACAGTGGAAGTGAGAAATAAATTTAAGGAACTAGATCTGATAGAGTGCCTGATGAACTATGGACAGAGGTTCATGACATTGTACGGGACACAGGGATCAAGAGCATCTCCAAGAAAAAGAAATGCAAAAAAGAAAGATGGATGTCTGAGGAGGCCTTACAAATAGTGGTGAAAAGAAGAGAAGCAAAAAGCAAAGGAGACAAGGAAAGATATAGCCATTTGAATGCAGAGTTCCAAAGAATAGCAAGGAGAGATAAGAAAGCCTTCCTCAGTGATTAGTGTGAAGAAATAGAGGAAAATAACAGAATGGGAAAGACTAGAGATCTCTTCAAGAAAATTAGAGATACCAAGGGAACATTTCATGTGAAGATTGGCTCAATAAAGGACAGAAATTTGATGGACCTAAAGAAAGCGCTGAAGAACTGATGCTTTTGAACTGTGGTGTTGGAGAAGACTCTTGAGAGTCCCTTGAGCTGCAAGGAGATCCAGCCAGTCCATTCTGAAGGAGATTGGCCCTGGGATTTCTTTCAAAGGAATGATGCTGAAGCTGAAGCTCCAGTACTTTGGCCACCTCATGTGAAGAGTTGACTCATTGGAAAAGACTCTGATGCTGGGAGGGATTGGGGGCAAGAGGAGAAGGGGACGACAGAGGATGAGATGGCTGGCTGGCATCACTGACTCAATGGGTGTGAGTCTGAGTGAACTCCGGGAGTTGGTGATGGACAGGGAGGC
>SJYA01002202.1:138997-207722 GCA_006410615.1 Neotragus moschatus | reverse complement strand
GGAGAAGAAGGGGACGACAGAGAATGAGATGGCTGGATGGCATCACTGACTCAATGGACATGAGTTTGAGTAAACTCCAGGAGTTGGTGATGGACAGGGAGGCCCAGTGTGCTGCAGTCCATGGGATCGCAAAGAGTCGGACATGACTGAGTGACTGAACTGAACGAAACTGAATCTGAATACACAAATCCATACAGACAGAAAGTCAACCAGTGGTTTCCAGAGAATGGAGAGAAAAGGTAATGGGGAGTGACTTTTTAATGGGTAGAGAGTGTTCTGGAAAATCTGAAACCAAAGTGAGGTGGTAATTGCACAATGTTTTGAATGTACTAAATGATACTGAAATTGTACATCTTAAAATGGTTAATTACATGATATATGAAATTCATTTGAATTTTACTTTGCAGTGCATGATGAATTTATACCCACCACAGAACAATCCAACTCGAGGTATAGACATTTTTTAAAGGATGTTTGTGTGCTTAGTAGTTCAGTTTTGCCCAACTCTTTCCGATTCCATGGACTGTAGCCTGCCAGGCTCCTCTACGCATGGAATTCTCCAGGCAAGACTACTGGAGTGGGTTGCCATGACTTTGTCCAGGGGATCTTCCCAACCTTGGATCGTACCCAGGTCTCCTGCATTGCAGGTGATTCTTTACCATCTGAGCCACAATGATACCAACATACGTAAGGGCATCTAGTACAAGCATTATAGAAGTTTCCTATGATGAAGAGGGAAAAGAAGTGAAGATAAGGAAATAAAGTAATCTAAACTGAACTAAGATAAATATAGAAAAGGTCCTGAACAGATCAATTAGGAAACGTTTTGAATCTAGGAGGAAGATCAAAACAATTCTATTACCTAAGATCTTGCCATTAGTCTAAATATTTTTATTATATTTTAAAAGCCTCATATATAAAATGGAGAAGGAAATGGCAACCCACTCCAGTATTCTTGCCTACAGAATCCTGTGGACCCAGGAGCCTGGGGGGCTGCTGTCCATGGGGTCGCACAGAGTCGGACATGACTGAAGCAACTTTGAAGCAGCAGCATATAAAAAATATTAAACATGAAAGAATCATTAAGTAAATTAAATTATAGGATAGTCATACACAGTGCTTCCCTGGTGGCTCAGATAGTAAAGAATCCACTTGCAATGCAGGAGAGACTCAGGTTTGGAAACCTGTGACAAAACTAGTGCATGCACGCGTGCTAAGTCGCTTCAGTTGTGTCAAAATCTTTGCGACTCTGTGGACTGTAGCTCTCCAGACTCCTCTGTCTGTGGAATTCTCCAGACAAGAATACTGGAGTGGGTTGCCATGTCTTTCTCCAGCAGACCTTCCCAACCCAGGGACTGAACCCACATCTCTTAAATCTCCTGCATTGACATGCAGGTTCTTTACCACTAGTACCAACTGGGAAGTCCCGTGATAAACCTAGACAGCATATTAAAAACCAAACACATTAGTTTGCCAACAAAGGTCCATACAATCAAAGCTATTGTTTTCCCAGCAGTCATGTACGGATGTGAGAGTTGGACCATAAAGGTTGAGCGCCAAAAAACTGATGCTTTTGAAATGTGGTGTTGCAGAAGACTCTTGTGAGTCCCTTAGACTGCAAGGAGATAAAACCAGTCATTCCAAAACGAAATTGATCCTGAATATTCATTGTAAGGACTGATGCTATAGCTGAAGCTCCAAAACTTTGGCCCCTAATGGGAACAGCCANTGGATGTGAGAGTTGGACCATAAAGGTTGAGCGCCAAAAAACTGATGCTTTTGAAATGTGGTGTTGCAGAAGACTCTTGTGAGTCCCTTAGACTGCAAGGAGATAAAACCAGTCATTCCAAAACGAAATTGATCCTGAATATTCATTGTAAGGACTGATGCTATAGCTGAAGCTCCAAAACTTTGGCCCCTAATGGGAACAGCCAACTCATTGGAAAAGACCCTGGTGATGGAAAAGACTGATGGCAAAAGGAGAAGAGAGTGGCAGAGAATGAGATGGCTATATAGCATCACCGACTCAATGGACATGAGTTTGAGCAAACTCCAGAAGACAGTGAAGAACAGGAAAGCTCACTGTGCTGCAGTCCATGGGATCACAAGAAGTCAGACACGACTTAGTGACTGAACAACAAAAAAACAACAAATAGTCATATATGAGCTTCCCAGTGGCACTAGTAGTAAAGAATCAGCCTGGCAATGCAGGAGATATAAGAGATTAGATGTGCATTTGAATCCTGGGTTAGGAAGATCCCCTGGAGGAGGGCATGGCAACCCACTCCAGTATTCTTGCCTGGAAAATAACATGGACAGAGGAGCCTGGCGGCCTACGGTCCATAGAGTCACAGAAGAGTTGGACATAACTGAAGTGACTTAGCAGACATGCACACACATAGTCATATATACAGAATATACTTATTGGAATGATGTTGCGAGTTTTTAATGACGGGGTTAATTCTCAGCATATAACATTAGGTGAAAAAGCCAACATTAGAAAATTTGAAATCATTTATACATAGTACTATCTCAATTATCTATAAATGTATTTTGTTTAAAAAGTAATGAAAAGAAATACAACAAAGTATTTTCAGTTGTTATAAATTTCTCACAATCATACATATTTCTTTTGCAATATAAAAAATATTTTTAATAAAACAAATTTCTGTCCACTGAGTTGTAAGGATTGAATGAGATAATTCAAGTAAAGGTGTTTTCACCAGTATTTGGTCCATATTTAGTACTGCATGAATATTATTTATTTTTATTATTGATGTGATAATTTACCTATTACTAATTATAATAATTGCTTGAGAATTAACAGTTATTGATAATGGATAAAGAATTATGAGCTGCCACATGAATGATTTTGAAGCAGGATATTGCATACTAAAAGAATCCACATAATTGAGTACCTGAGTTTCTTAGACTTTTGGACTATATTACCAACAATGAATCTTTAAGTAAGATAATTAAAATGCATACTATTTATTAGTGTCTAATTTTATATTGAATAAAAATATGTCTCGAAAAGGTAGGAGTTATTCTAGGTATCTAAGTATGATTCAACATTAGTAAGTCTATCAAGATAAGTTATAAATTAACCAGATAAAAGATTAAAATTACATGCTGAGAAATCATTTCATAAATTCTAGGAGTCAAAAACTGAAATGTAATGAGACTAAAAGGTAATTTCCAATGTGTGATGGAGAATACCCATTATAGACTGAGAGCAAAATCATATTAAATACAGACATAGCAACTGCATTTTAGATAATGTAAGGAACAAAGTATTACAGTTAACATTGTCTTGGAGAGTTAATCAATTTAATAAGATAAAAATATATAAATATTAGAAAAGAAAAAAAATTATAGTCATTTGAAGATATTTCAAAACAACTAGAGGAATAACAAGTGAAACCAAAAGTTAGTAAAAGGAAATAAACCATAAAATCAGCTAGACATAAATGAAATAGAAATGAAATGTGATACATCACATAAACTGAAGAATGAAGATAATTCAATAGATTACCTAAAAAAAAATTAAAACTATTAGTCAACTAGGTAAAATGACTAAATTCAACATATATATTTTATACTTTTATTTTACACTAGCATCTATCAGTTTGAGATTCAGATGGAAAAAATCTTGTTCATTTCAATGATTCCCAACTACATAATTCCTAGCAAGAAATTTGACAAGTAAAAAAACGTACTTCTGTAAAGAGAACAAAAAATGTTATTGAAGTATAAAATAAGACCTAAACAAAAAGAGAAATATTTTATTTAGTAGAATATTTACCTGTGAAATAGAGTCCCTTTCTTCAATCAGTAAGAATTCTTCAATTGGTAATAGTGTTAATGCTTTTTCTAAAATTCTTCTGACTGTTGTTTTTCCTCCACCTGTTGGACCCACTAACATCACACCAACACAAGCCTAAAACAGAATTGCAGATTTATGGCTTAATTCTAGTTTACTGATTATTCAACAAAGCTGAAACCTCAAAGTTCTTATTTACAAATACATCTCTGACTATATCCATGGACCATTCATTCAAATTATTTTTCAATAGGTTGTAATCTGGGTTCCGTTTTATTGACTAGGCAAATATTAAAATCATCATAAATCTCCCAATTTTAAAATTCAAAGAGTGATTTTCATTCTTGATATTTAATAGTTTATTTCACTTTCTAATTCTCATTTACTCCTGTGCCTTTCTCTGTGATTGGCTTCTGTAGTAAGATTTATCTGGGCTTCCTGTTCTCTATTTTTTCTCTTTTGAGTTCTGATTGTCCTTTCCATGTTAATCTTCCCTAATTCATCCTTATCTCTCTCCCTCCACATTGTCCCTATTCAATTTCCTCTATTTGAGTATCTTTAACTATCATCTGAATTCTAATGACTCCTTTTAAAAAATGTACGTTTTTCTCAGTCATTCTAAATGCCAGAGTGAAATTCAATGTGCTACTAAATACTTCCATTTGGATGTCACGCATCGTTTTCAAAGTCAACATAATCTAATCTGTATTTTTCCCCCCTATATTTGTTCTTTCTGTTATTTCCCTGCTGCTGCTGCTGCTAAATCGCTTCAGTCGTGTCTGACTCTGTGCAACCCCGCAGACGAAAGCCCACCAGGCTCCCCGTCCCTGGGATTTTCCAGGCGAGAATACTGGAGTGGGTTGCCATTTCATTCTCCCTAATCTAGTCAATAAAACCATTAGGTACCAATTGTCTGGGCTTCCCTGATAGCTCAGCTGGTAAAGAATCCACCTGCAATGCAGGAGACCCCAGGTTTGATTCCTAGGTCAGGAAGAAGGGATAGGTTAACCACTCTAGTATTCTTGTGCTTCCCTGGTGGTTCAGATGGTAAAGAATCCTCCTGCAATGCAAAAGACCTGGGTTGGGAAGATCCCCTGGAGGAGAGCATGGCAACCCACTCCTATATTCTTGCCTGGAGAATCCCCATGGACAGAGGAGCCTGGTGGGCTACCGTCCATGAAGTTGCAAAGAGTCGGGCACGACTAAGTGACTAAGTACAGCATAGCACCAACTGTCTAAAGTAGAATACTTGCCTTTTTCATTCTCTTATCTCTGAAAACTTTTGCATGATATCATCTTTTCTTTATCCCAACCACAATAGCCTGCCTTATCTTGGTGTTGTGAACTGAATTTTCGTGTCCTCCTAACATTCAAATGTTGAAGCCCTTTCACCCAGTGCAGTAGTATTGGAGATGGAGGTCTTCAGTAGGCAAGCAAGTTTAGATGAGGTCATGAGGGTGGACTGCATGTTGGAATGGTGTCTTTATAAGAAAAGGAAGAGAGAGGAGAGTTTGCTCTCCTACTATGTGAGGACAGTGTGAGAAGTGTCCTGCAGCTCACCATCTGCAGGTAGAAGGTTCTCACCAGAAATAAAACCTGCCAGCACTTTGATCTTGAATATCCCAGTCTCCAGAACTGTGAGAAATAAGTCTGTTGTGTAAGCCATTCAATCTATTGTGTTTTGTTAGAGCAGTCCAAATGGACTGAGTAGGTCAGATGCTAAACATCAGAGTGGGCCCCTCACCATCTCCTTTGAACTATTGCAAGAACATTGAAGAAATAACTCTTTTTTAACAATGTCTCACATATACACATTAAAATTTAAATATGGATAAAGTTAAAACATCTTTTTACTTCCATTTCAACCCCTATACCTTCATGAAGGCTTTGTGATTCTCTGGTCTGATAGTCCCATTCTATCTTTGAGAAAGATCCAAAAAGCCTTGCTTGTCAAATGGAAATTATATATTCAGGACTACAGCTAGCTTGGTCCTGGGACATCATGGCTTTATATGAAAGAATGGCAGCTATTTCTCTGGGAGCAATTTTATACACCACTTAAACTCCTAAAGCAAAGCTGATGGCTCAGTTGACCCTTGATTCACAAAGATTTCCACAAACACTTTGGTCTGGTTTACTGATGGTTCAACTAAGCTGAAACCTGAAGTCACTTGATGTCCAGCCTCAGAGTCAGCTATGAAGAATCAAAAGAAGTCTTGCTTATTTTGCTCCCTGGGAAGAACTCCAATTCTTGGGTTTTTGTTGATGGCCTATTTGGCATGCCATTTGGAAAACTACAGAACAGAAGATTAAAGATAATCCTATATGGGGCTTTGTACTGTGGAGACAAATGGTAGCTGCTGATCAAGCTACCTGTCATTCAAGGGCCCATTGAGGCTGGGCCCATTCTAATGAGATTACCCAGAATTAGAATTAAGCTGCTGATCAATTTCTCGTCCCAGGTTGCCGTGACAGCTTTCTGGATGCAACATCACACTGGATGTTGTAACACGTTCACCATCACAGATTGCACAAAATAAAGAACTGTGTGCTTCTGATGCTACCACTGAACTTCAGACTGGTGACTCCTACCAAAAGTTGACACAGTTGTTTCAGTGAGAGAAGCCACACTGCATAGGGCATGAATGATCCCCACTTACACCTGGCAGATCCTACATCAGATCTTTGATCCCCTTCTTTGATCCCCTCTATTGGGTCTACTGGTGGTTTTTCACTGATATTAATGCTATTCAAGCTATGGCCTTGCTATTTCATTACGACTGACTAACTCTAGGCACACCATCACATCTGTTGAAAGTAGTTTGTGTCATGTGTTCGAATACCTGGACCATTTGCAACGTGCCAATGGTGTCAACCTTTTAATGCAAGAGTCACTCAAAAATGAGCTGACTGTCAAGGAATTCTATGGATCTTCTACACTTCCTACCATCCACAGGCATCTGGTATTATTGATCACTGGAATAGCCTTTCAAAAACTGACTCAGAAAGATTTCTGACTCTATCTCCCTTACTTTCTTTTTGTCCAAACATTTTACCAAGAAAATTTGTTCATTGAATGTGAGTTTCCCCAAAAAGGAATTATTTCTTTTCATTTGCTTCCTGAGTAATTATCAGCATGAAACAGATAAGGGATTATATAGAACTATTTTATAAATTTGGAATTCAGTCCTGATGACCATTCCTGTACTTCTTATGTAGAAGCCAACCATTAACTTGCCTCGGTCCCTAAACCAATGCAAACTGCACTTCAGAGAAGATTATATGGCCTCTGAGTGTCAATTTTTCACAAATTTACATTTCTTTGCCTAAAAGCTAGAAGAGCTTCGTGTTCTGATCATTTTTTGAGGTCTTCATTGTTTTGTGAAGACTTTCGTGTACATATAAAAATTCAACAAAATGTGTATGTTCTCCTGTTTATCTGTTTTTGTCAGTTTAATTTTCAGACAGAGTCAGCAACTCTAAGTGGTGCCAACAGATATAAAGACTTGTTATAAACCTATGATAATTAAGACTGTGCGGTGTTGTCACAAAGATAGAAATACGGGACAAATAATAAAGTATAGAAGAAATCTATCCTTTATATATGAAAACTTACTATATGACAGAAATCATATATGAGTAAAGAAGTCTTAGGAACACTGGTTATCCATTCAGGGAAAGGGCTTCCCTGGTGGCTCAGATGGTAAAAAATCTGCCTGTAATGCAGGAGACCCAGGTTCAGTCCCTGGGTTGGGTTTGATCCCTAGCTTGGGAAGATCCCCTGGAAAAGGGAATGGCAGCCCTCTTCAGTATTCTTGCCTGGAGAATTCCATGGACAGAGGAGCCTGGCAGGCTACAGTCCATGGGGTCACAAAAAGTCAGAATGAAACTTCCTCTTTCTTACAGGGAAAACTAAATTTCTACTTAACATTTTAATGAAAAATAAACCACAGACAACTTAAAAGTAAGAAATGCAAGTATCTAAAAATTTCAGAAAACTTACTGACAAAACCTTGATGAGACAGGATAGAAAACATTTCTAAAAATAGAACACAAAAACACAAGCCATAAAAAAAGATCAATAGAGATTACTGCATTAACAAAGTTTCCTGTACAACTGTATACCATGAATATTTCTGAACAGTGTGAAATGAAAATACCTGCTGCCACATCAACAAGCAAGAAATGTCATAGCCATCAGTGATTTCTGGCCTTCAAATGTGAATGATGGCTCCCCAAATTGTGATCTAGTGGATGCTGTGACCCCACCCTGCCCCACCCCCCATGGTGGCTGCTGAGGAGCTGGGAAATGCAGGAAGCGGCCAGTGGCCACTGCTTAAGGTGAATGAGGGACCAGGATTGGCCCCAGATAGCTGGGGCTCACGTGGAATGAGTGAGCTCAGGGGGCCCAGAGGCCTGCATCTTCCCATACACAACGCTAAGTCCCTTAACTTGATAGCTGATCTTTCATGTTCACACTGCCTGCTCCCCTTGTTGCAAACTTGTATATAGCCTGATATCCCTTCCTGCCTCCTTGGACAGAAATGGTATGGACCTAACAGAAGCAGGAGATATTAAGAAGAGATGGCAAGAATACACAGAAGAACTGTACAAAAAAGATCTTAATGACTCAGATAACCATGATGGTATTATCAGTCACCTAGCCAGACATAATGTAGTCTGAAGTCAAGTGGGCCTTAGGAAGCATCAATATAAACAAAGCTAGTGGAGGTGATGGAATTCCAGCTGAGCTATTTCAAATCCTAAAAGACAATGCTGTCAAAGTGCTGGACCTGCCAGCAAATTTGGAAAACTCAGCCACAGGACTGGAAAAGGTCAGTTTTCATTCCAATCCCAAAGAAAGGCAATGCCAAAGAATGTTCAAACTATCACACAATTGCACTCATCTCACACACTAGCAAAGTAATGCTCAGAGTTCTTCAAGGTAGTCTTCAACAGTATGTGAACCAAGAACTTCCAGATGTTCAAGCTGGATTTAGAAAAAGGAGAGGAACAAGAGATCAAATTGCCAACATCCACTGGATCACTGAAAAAGCAAAGGAGTTTCAGAAAGACACCTACTACTGCTTCATTGACTATGCCAAAGCCTTTGACTGTGTAGATCACAAGAAACTATAGAAAATTCTTCAAGAGATGGGAATACCAGACCACCTTACTTGCCTCCTGAGAAACTTGTATGCAGGTTAAGAAGCAACAGTTAGAACCAAACATGGAAAAACAGACTGGTTCCAAATTGGAAAAGGAGTACATCAAGGCTATATATTGTCACTCTGTTTATGTAACTTATATGCAGAGTACATCATGCCAAATGCCCAGCCGGATGAAGCACAAGCTGGAATCAAGATTGACAGGAGAAATATCAATAACCTCAGATATGCAGATGATATCACCCTTATGGCAGAAAGCAAAGAGGAACTAAAGAGCTTCTTGATAGAACTGAAAGAGGAGAGTGAAAAAGCTAGCTTAGAACTCAACATTCAAGAAACTAAGAGCCTAACATCCTATCCTATCACTTCATGGCAAATGATGGGGAAACAATGGAAACAGTGACAGACTTTATTTTTCTGGGCTCCAAAATCACTGCAGATGGTGACTGAAGCCATGAAATTAAAGGACGCTTACTCCTTGGAAGGAAAGTTATGGCCAACCTAGACAGCATATTACAAAGCAGAGACATTACTTTGTCAACGAAGGTCCGTCTAGTCAAGGCTATGGTTTTTCTAGTAGTCATGTATGGATGTGAGAGTTGAACTATAAAGAAAGCTGAGTGCAGAAGAATTGATGCTTTTGAACTGTGGTGTTGGAGAAGACTCTTGAGAGTCCCTTGGACTGCAAGAAGATCCAACCTGTCCTTCCTAAAGGAGATCAGTCCTGAATATTCATTGGAAGAACTGACGCAGAAGCTGAAACTCCAATACTTTGGCCACCTCATGCGAAGAGCTGAGTCACTTGAAAAGACCCTGATGCTGGGAAAGATTGAGGGCAGGAGGAGAAGGGGACCACAGAGGATGAAATGGTTGGATGACCTCACTGACTCGGGGAGTCGGCGATGGACATGGAGGCCTGGCTTGCTGTGGTTCATGGGGTTGCAAAGAGTCGGACATGACCAAGCGACTGAACTGAACTGAAAGTTAGGGATCAAATAACAATGTTTAGATAGTTAATTAACAAACCACTTTACTTTGAAGAACATTATAGTAGATATCTTTTATCATAATTTTCTTTTCTCCTTGATCATACCTATTTAAACACAGGAGCAAATTGGTAACATGACATTCTACACTTACNACAGAAATGGTATGGACCTAACAGAAGCAGGAGATATTAAGAAGAGATGGCAAGAATACACAGAAGAACTGTACAAAAAAGATCTTAATGACTCAGATAACCATGATGGTATTATCAGTCACCTAGCCAGACATAATGTAGTCTGAAGTCAAGTGGGCCTTAGGAAGCATCAATATAAACAAAGCTAGTGGAGGTGATGGAATTCCAGCTGAGCTATTTCAAATCCTAAAAGACAATGCTGTCAAAGTGCTGGACCTGCCAGCAAATTTGGAAAACTCAGCCACAGGACTGGAAAAGGTCAGTTTTCATTCCAATCCCAAAGAAAGGCAATGCCAAAGAATGTTCAAACTATCACACAATTGCACTCATCTCACACACTAGCAAAGTAATGCTCAGAGTTCTTCAAGGTAGTCTTCAACAGTATGTGAACCAAGAACTTCCAGATGTTCAAGCTGGATTTAGAAAAAGGAGAGGAACAAGAGATCAAATTGCCAACATCCACTGGATCACTGAAAAAGCAAAGGAGTTTCAGAAAGACACCTACTACTGCTTCATTGACTATGCCAAAGCCTTTGACTGTGTAGATCACAAGAAACTATAGAAAATTCTTCAAGAGATGGGAATACCAGACCACCTTACTTGCCTCCTGAGAAACTTGTATGCAGGTTAAGAAGCAACAGTTAGAACCAAACATGGAAAAACAGACTGGTTCCAAATTGGAAAAGGAGTACATCAAGGCTATATATTGTCACTCTGTTTATTTAACTTATATGCAGAGTACATCATGCCAAATGCCCAGCTGGATGAAGCACAAGCTGGAATCAAGATTGACAGGAGAAATATCAATAACCTCAGATATGCAGATGATATCACCCTTATGGCAGAAAGCAAAGAGGAACTAAAGAGCTTCTTGATAGAACTGAAAGAGGAGAGTGAAAAAGCTAGCTTAGAACTCAACATTCAAGAAACTAAGAGCCTAACATCCTATCCTATCACTTCATGGCAAATGATGGGGAAACAATGGAAACAGTGACAGACTTTATTTTTCTGGGCTCCAAAATCACTGCAGATGGTGACTGAAGCCATGAAATTAAAGGACGCTTACTCCTTGGAAGGAAAGTTATGGCCAACCTAGACAGCATATTACAAAGCAGAGACATTACTTTGTCAACGAAGGTCCGTCTAGTCAAGGCTATGGTTTTTCTAGTAGTCATGTATGGATGTGAGAGTTGAACTATAAAGAAAGCTGAGTGCAGAAGAATTGATGCTTTTGAACTGTGGTGTTGGAGAAGACTCTTGAGAGTCCCTTGGACTGCAAGAAGATCCAACCTGTCCTTCCTAAAGGAGATCAGTCCTGAATATTCATTGGAAGAACTGACGCAGAAGCTGAAACTCCAATACTTTGGCCACCTCATGCGAAGAGCTGAGTCACTTGAAAAGACCCTGATGCTGGGAAAGATTGAGGGCAGGAGGAGAAGGGGACCACAGAGGATGAAATGGTTGGATGACCTCACTGACTCGGGGAGTCGGCGATGGACATGGAGGCCTGGCTTGCTGTGGTTCATGGGGTTGCAAAGAGTCGGACATGACCAAGCGACTGAACTGAACTGAAAGTTAGGGATCAAATAACAATGTTTAGATAGTTAATTAACAAACCACTTTACTTTGAAGAACATTATAGTAGATATCTTTTATCATAATTTTCTTTTCTCCTTGATCATACCTATTTAAACACAGGAGCAAATTGGTAACATGACATTCTACACTTACCTGAAGTTGATTATAAAACTGTATGATTCTTTCTTTTTGAGCTGGCCACTGTTGTAAGCCCAATTGTTGTGTTGCAATCTCTATTAGTTTCTTAAAGAAAAAAAATACATTAATTTAAATTTCATTGCAAATTAAACTCTTAATATGTAATCCTACAACTTAACTAGGTAGCAAATACAGCACTTTATGATGGTATTTCTTAATTTTTTAGTTTACCAACTCCAAAATAATGAAAACATTACTTCCCCCACCAAAGTAAAATACACAGAAAATTTTATGATCACAGACCCCCAGGTAGCAAATTCATAGATCCTCTCCCAATTTAAGTCATGCTTTATGATACATTTAAGAACTAGCTATTACCACAGTATAACTGTCTAATTATCCTACAGTGAAGAAAAGGTAAAAGATTCTATATCTTTGCGGAATTTTTTGAAAGGAGAACATTGATAAGTATTTTTATTTTCGCTTATTTCTTAATCTGTGTTTAATCACCATTAAAGTTGATTTTCAATTTCGTAATGACTGTTTTACTGTTTCAATGTTAAGAATATTCTTTTTTTTTTTTTTTAGGAGTATTACTTTATTATATCTTTGAAAAGTTTTGTAGAGTTGTCATGCTTTCTTCCTTCAGTGTATGATAGAATTTATAAGCAAGACCATCAAGGCCTTGTTTAGAAACTTCTTAGCTACAAATTTAATTCCTTTAATAGATATCAGACTAATCAGNATTTATCCTTTTTCTCACTAGCCTCTCCTACACCATTTCTCATTCCTTGCATTCCTACAACAGGAAACAGCCAAAGAAAACAGACACTCAGCAAGACTGTGCAAACAGAGGAAAAATAGAGTCTATGGAAGGCTAACTAGAGGTAGGAAATTATTTTTGAAAAGCAACCTCTTCCAAAGTTGATGAGACTGCCCACTTATGACCTGCACTGCCTGTAATTTCAGATGTAGAAACTAGGAATCTCTGCAGTTACTAATACAAACCTAGATACTGCCTGGATACAAGTGAAAAGTCATACAAGTGTGGAATAAAGATAGCACTGGATGTACAGAAGATCAGAAGACCTAGGATAATAAAAGAAGACATATTCAGATATACTTGGGTCATCCCACTTGGTGAAGGTTTTGAAATAAAATCATAATCCTGACCTAAAATATTTATGGCTGTATAAGATGTTCATTCTGAAGAAGATCAGCCCTGGGATTTCTTTGGAAGGAATGATGCTAAAGCTGAAACTCTAGTACTTCGGCCACCTCATTCGAAGAGTTGACTCATTGGAAAAGACTCTGATGCTGGGAGGGATTGGGGTCAGGAGGAGAAGGGGATGACAGAGGATGAGATGGTTGGATGGCATCACCAACTTGATGGACGAGAGTCTGAGTGAACTCCGAGAGTTTGTGATGGACAGGGAAGCCTGGTTGCTGCGATTCATGGGGTCACAAAGAGTCGGACACGACTGAGCGAATGAACTGAACTGAACTGAAGATGTTCACTGTAGTTAATTGGATGACAAAATATATGTAGTTCTTATAGCATGATATGGTTTTAGTAATTCTCAGGTTATCCTTTGATTGCTCTGAGAAAATAGACTCCTGATGCTAAAGCTGAAACTCCAGTACTTTGGCCACCTCATGCGAATTGGCCACCTCAAGGCTCTGAGCCAATTGGGGGCAGGAGAAAAAGGGGACAACAGAGGATGAGATGGCTGGATGGCACCACCGACTCGATGGACATGAGTCTGAGTGAACTCTGGGAGATGGTGAGGGACAGGGAGGCCTCACCTGCTGCAATTCATGGGGTTACAAAGAGTCGGACACGACTGAGTGATTGAACTGAACTGAACACACGTTGAATACTGCTAAAGACAGTAATGTGAATAAGTTGAACAGATTCCAACTTATTCCACATGCAGTTCAGATTCTTGTATCACAAATGAACAAGTATAAACAGCACACCTACAGGTTATTTTTTTAATAATGTGTCTTCCTATGTGGGTGTGTCATATATGATTGATTGGTCATTGTGTAAGCCATCAAAAATACACCATTAAATAAGAGACTGAATTATTCCACACTTAATATTAAAATCATAACTTTAAATTATCTTTGCGCCATTTCCATGAGCCATATACTACAACTTGGTAACATTTTATTAAACAGTTGAGAGCGTGCATATTTATCAATGTAAAAATTATACAAAGGAGGAAGTAGCTGAATAAATTAATATTCTCATATATAAAACTTTTCCATAAGCTATAAATTAACTTGTAAAACTGATGAAAAGGTGAATAAATAATGAGGTTCACAAATAAAATCATTAATCTACATGTAGAAATGTTATTACAATGCAAGTTATTTGTTTTAGCTGTGTCTTGAAAAATGTTAAAGGTAACACTGGAAGGACTTAAAACTTGTAACTGTAGGAAGGAGAGTCGGGAATTTGCACACTCTCTCTGAGAAGAATAGAAAGATGTTTACATAAGACAGAGAAGGAACACTTGTCAACTGATATTTTTCTCCTTTTTTATAGCAAAATGAAAATCTTTAAAATGCAAATGAAATCTTCAAAATGCAGGCAAAACTTAGATGCAAATATCCACTGTCTTTCTCCTAGAAACCACACAGCAAAAAGAAAAAAATCAAATTGCATTTTCATTAAAATAATGAAACAAAATTTAAAAAATGTAAAACAAAGATAAGTGCTATGAAAAAAACTAAGCATGGTTTAGAGTCTGGACCTGCGACTTGTTGGTCTGGAAAAGTCTAACTCATTTAATCATGTGGAACAAAGAATCTTACACTGTATGTCTCCTTCAAAATTACATATTTAAAGGGCTTATAGAATGCCAGAATTCATAACAAGAGAATTTATACTGAAATTAAGAATACAAAGGCAAATGAAAAATTTTAAAGCTTCTGGAGAGAAAGAACAGATACACTACAAAAGAACACTTACTAAGATGATACTGACCATTTCAAGAGAGCAAGAGAAATGCAGTAATATTTTAAAGATATTAAATATTTTAATAGATTAAAGGGAAAGAACTTTAAACTTAGAATTTTATAAGCAGCCAAACTGTAATCTAAATATAAAGGCGTATGAGAAATAGTTGCCAAAGTTTTGTCACACAAAACCTACTTGAAAAACACTGTTGGAAGAAGTACTAAAAAAAAAGGAATACATTGAAGTCTATAAGAGATATGAAGAGAAAGTTTTATAAAATACCTTGTTAGTTTACAGTATTCTAAACACATGCACATGCCTGTAAGGGCAAACATATGTGTTTACAAAAACTAGGCCCAAGGAAAAGGAAAAAAATTCCCATAACAAACATTTATGATCTGACATATATAAGGATGATAGTATGGGGAAGACCAAAGAGTAAGCTAACGTACTTTTTTTGAAAGGGAAAATATATATTGAAAAAATTAATAAATAGGAACAAATAATGCTGGATGTCAGTTTTCAGTTAAGAGAGGAACCATAGAGAATAAACATAAAATAAACACAGAAGAAAATTCAATCTATCCCACAGAGAGCAGGGCAGGAGAGAAAACAATGAAGAAAAATAAATAAATATTATAACAGTAATGAATTTTAAGATAACAGAATCTATAATGAATATAAAAAGTTAAAATCAACACAGGACAGACAATCACAGACTGAATTACAAGAAAACAAAGTCCACTGATACATTGCCCATAAGACTTATAGTTCAAACAGAGAAACCTAGAAAGTCTGAGAAATACAAGAATGGAAAAAGAGAATATGAATCCACATAATTGGATAGAAATCTTAATATCTGACTAAATAGGTCTTAAGGCAAGACAGCATATAATCCAGAAAAAGACATAATGGTTAAAGAATAAACAAACATATACGCAACTTATAACGTCAAATTATATAAAGTAACAATTAACAGATATGCAAACACATAGATAAATCAATAATTTCAGTTAAGATTTTGATATACTCCTTTAAGAAACTGATAAATCAGTAAAAATAGATATCAACCTCTGAAAAATATAATTAATAGGCTATGTATATAACTTTATATTCACTAAGCACAAAATATATATATGAAACCCTTACCAAAAAAAAGCCGTTTTTTGGTGAGATGGGCAATCTGAAAAAAGGTTATCTCAAAAGGATACATACATAAATTATAGGATATAATCTCCAATTAAAACTATAAAACCATTTGGGTCTGAATTTTGAGAGGAGGGGATGGGAAGAAGTTGCTTTGAGTATCTTTAAAAATTGTTTTTACTCAGTGATCACTTCCCATTCCCTGTTGCTTAGTGCAACATGTCAATAGCTTTGTATTTATTAACTTAGGTTTTTCATAATGCTCTCATCACTTTTAAATCTTAATATCATTGTTTCTTTTTCAATTATTAATCATTCTTGTTTGAGGTCTGTATATAATCAAACTGATAACTTTGGTTTTGTTGTTTTTCCTATAGTTTTTATTCTTTATTTGGTTGATTTCTGCCCTTTCCTTCATTACTTTGATTGGTTTCATTTCAGAGAACTTGTTTTATTGCTCATTTTCCTAGTTTTTTACTTTAACGCTCAGTATGAGAAAGATAATCTGGTCGGACGAAACTGTGGAAGGCATTATGGCCAAGATAATTAATTTGACTGTTGTACTAGAGGCAACATTGCTTCAACAGCTGCTTTGCTGATGTGATCAAATATATGTGTTAGGGAAGCAACTCTGGTGACCATATGACAAGATATTAGAATGGAGAGAGTAGCAGGAGGTTGTTATCATAGTAACAGAAGACACTGAGAGCCTACCTAAACTAAGGCAATGACTGTATGGTTTTATATATAAAAGAGAAAGTATAAAGGGCTCTGTTTCTTTACCATTTAAACCACCATGGAAGCCCCATAAATGACTTTGAAATTGTGTCATTTTAATCATCACAAAGTATTTACACATTAAAGTCTAATATAATTTGATTCTCTAAGCACGTTTTGAAAGTAGGAAGAGCAGACAGTATCATTCTCACTTGAAAGATGAGAAAATTGAGGAGCAAAATATGTGTTAACAGCCTTCCTTCCTTAAAGGTACACAATCTGTTCTTGTTTCCATTATGCCAAGATGTACTGAAAGTTCTTCATTCATGGGAAATGTATATCTCCAAGTATTTTTATGTCCCAAGTTATAACATGTATAGAGACTTTCAGGAATAACTAACATTTTAAATTCACATCTGTTATAGTTTCTTATCTTAACTGATATTCTACATATAAATGATTTGTAATGATTTTCAAAGGTGTTATTACCTCCAAGACAATCTGATTTACTTTTGAAACTGTTGCTCCACAAAAAATATCTCTCATAATCTTTTCAAAAAGTAGGACGTCTTTAGGAAGAAACTTTGGTAAGCTAGCTTCTCTCATAGCTTCAATAATTATCAGAGTTTCCTCTGTTTCAGAAATGTCACTGATGTTACTTTAATGGTAGAAGAAAGCAAAGAACAAGTTAGCAAGTTTGTTTTGTTGATGTTAAACACCATTAATATTCTTTTTTGGTGGTGGCTATCCCAATACCTTTTCCTCCTCTCCCCACTGCAAAGCAGCTATGTGGTTTGGGTGAGGTTAATCTGGTTCCCAGCTCCAGGGGTGGGCCCTGACTGACTTAGAACTCAGGGTAATGCTGTTTCCCAGCCAAAAGAGAAATGTATTCAGGTTAACATCAAATAAAAAATAAAATGATTTATTAAAAATCTCTAGGATGACGAGAGAACTAGTCTTGCAGGCTATGTAGCTGGGAACAAAGTTGAGCTACAGAACTGGTTCTGTGAAGACAGGGCTGCCACCAGAGAGCAGTGCCTGTTGCATCTAGAGCCTGATGCTTGCACTCGAGCTGCTTGCTGTCTCTGCTAATTTTTGCTAAATGTCTGCAGCTATTGCCACTGCCATCACCCTTGCCAGAGTGGACTCTGTATATCGTATTTCTTTTTCCTTTAGTTTCAGGTTCAGAGTCTAGGGTAACTATCTCTGATTTGCCAAGGTTGTATGTCTGAGAGAGTTTCGGAAAGCAAGCATATGACATAACAAATAGTCAAGAAGTGAATATAAGCCCAGCTCTAATCAATCAATGCATAGCAGTCACTTGGACACAGCGATTCAGGGGTAGACGAATGAATTGTCCTCTCTGAGTGGTTTGGGACTTCAGTTCAATGGTGTAGTTAGCGCCATTTATTATTAGAAGGCATCCTGCTACCAAAAAGGAAGCCAGTTTAAAAATAACCCAGACACGGAGGACTGCAGTGCTTAGAATATCTCAGAGAAATAAAAGGGAAACTCAAATCAAAGTAATTATATCCTGCCCCACCTCTGGATTTTCTGATTAGGTGAAACAGTAAATTCCTTCTACTGTTTAACCCAACTTAATATTTTTGTTAATTGTAACAAAAGTTTTTGATATATTATCACACAGTTTATTGCCACATATAATATTTTGTATACTAAACACTCCAGTATGCATTTTTATACATTAAACATGCAGTCAAAAGGGGAAAAAGTAACTACATGTGGTATAGTATGACTTTGGAGATAGAAAGGAAAAAAAGTTTTCCCTGCCCTAGCATCCCTCCCATACTCTTGTCTAGACACTGACATCTGAAATTCTTCATTTTGGTGATAACTTTTAAGCCTTTGCCCCATAATAAAAGAGCTAATAGATAACATTTATTGAGTATTTTTTTTTACTAGGCCTTTTGCTTAATTGTTTAAGAAATTTCATTAATCTTTTCAAAAGCTAAGAAGTAAGAAAAGTGACACTAAGAAAAATGAAATAACACACTCAGTGTCATATAGCTGGTAAATGTCTGAACTGGCATTTAGTCAGGTCTCTCTGACTTCAAAGTCCATTTCTATAAGCACTGAAAACTCACTAAGTTGGCATCAGCTATTTACACATTCCTCTGTAAACACATCAGTGAAGGTGTTTTGCTGGAGAGGGCGAGAGTCGACCAGAAGTCAAAGTGAGGGGCCACACCAGAGACAGAAAGGGTCCCACACATCCCTGCTGGGGATCTAGTAAGTAACCTTGACCTTTCCCACTTTTTTCTCAAGACAGATTTTCCTTTACATTAAAAGAAATTCTAAAAATAGGGATAACAGTATGTCTGGCTGGGGAGTAACAATTAGATATAGACAAGGAGAGATAATAGCTTATATAAAATACGGTAAAATTTTTACAAAACCATGTTTTTCACTAAAATTATACAAAAGAATAACTTAGGGGGTGGCATCTGAGATTCCTGTGGGGACTGTCTTGCAATTTAAGAATAAAAAAGAAAACTTCTAGAGTAAGGTCAACTAAAATTGAAGACAGATGAAACAGATGGGAATACCAGACCATCTGACCTGCCTCTTGAAAAACCTATATGCAGGTCAGGAAGCAACAGTTANGAGAATTGGACTCTAAAGAAAGCTGAGTGCCGAAGAATTGATGCTTTGAACTGTGGTGTTGGGAGAAGACTCTTGAGAGTCCCTTGAACTGTGAGGAGATCCAACCAGTCCATACTAATGGAATCAGTCCTGGATATTCATTGGAAAGACTGATGCTGAAGCTGAAACTCCAATATTTTGGCCATCTCATGTGAAGAGTTGACTCATTGGAAAAGACTTTGATGCTGGGAGGGATTGGGGGCAGGAGGAGAAGGGGACGACAGAGGATGAGATGGCTGGATGGCATCACTGACTCGATGCACATGAGTTTGGGTGAACTCTGGGAGTTGGTGATGGACAGGGAAGCCTGGTGTTCTGTGACTCATGGGTCGCAAAGAGTCAGACATGACTGAGCGACTGAACTGTACTGAACTGAAAGTTGAAGAAAAGTATAGTTAAATGTAACTTTTTAAACTCGTTTTGATTGTTTTCATGATACCAGTTGTTTGGAATTAGTTAAGACATTTTGCGGCCCAAAACTGTGGTCAGTTTTGCAGTTTATTTTCTAAACAAAAGGGGAGATTTAGAGAAAAACAGATAAGGCTGACTGTAGTAGGCAGAAAATTTTCCCCCTCTTCCCTACTCCCTCAACCCCGCCAATATATTAACTTCCCAATCCCTAGAACTCTGTGAATATTATCTGATAGGGCAGAAGATCTAACTGAGTTAAGAATCTTAAAAGACGTTTATTCTGAATCATTCAGGTCTAAGTGTAGTCACATGTTCCTAACACCAGAGCAGACAGAGACATACAGTTGAGAAGGTGATGCAAAGATGAAGGCAGAGGTTGGGGCGATGTGACCTTCCACCAAGGAATGCTGGCAACCACCAGAAGCAAAAAGAGGAAAGGAACAGAATCTCCCAAGAGACTCTAGAAGGAGAGCAGGTCTGTCCACAACCTTGGTCTCAGACTTCTGACCTCAGGTGCCACAAAAATATTCATTTCCATTGTTTTTGGACATCTTGCTTTTGTAGCAGTTTTGTTATGGCAGCAGCCCTACAAAACTAACACATCTTTATTATTTTCTTAAATGTAAACACCTTTAAACTCTATTTGGGGGTTAGAGTTAGGCTGCATCAACACAATCTAGAAAGAGAAGGCAGAAAAAAGGGAGGGTTGAATCACCATGTATAAAGAAATGAGAGAAATCTGTAGTATTCTCAAACCTAAGAGACAAAATCAGAAACCTTACAAAGCACTGGGTGGAGTCAAGGGAGGGGAAGGGACAGAGAAGGGAAGAAGAGAGAGGCAAGAAGACCAATTAAAGTTTTAGGTATTAGGAAGGGTCAAGGGACTTTTAAAAAGCAACTTGTCTAATATTCATTTTTAAATTGTTCACTGTGCTTTCCTCTGACAAAAAAAATAAAATAAGTTCCCCAGTCCTTTTCATAACACAGTCAGCTTCACTTAATCACATCATGTTTGTGAAGGTTTGGGAGAATCAAAGAAGGGTGGCTGTTACCCTTGGAACAGAGAAAAGAGAGCTACTTTCAGTGGCAGGAGACAGACAGAGGGTACCCTGGAAATGGGAACTCCAACAGCAGGCAGCTGTGAGAACTTTGAGTTTTCTGAGATTTGCAGAGAACAATGAAGGACTTTGAAATGAAAAGAGTACCACTGTCCTTGGAATATTTATTCACACACAGAATTAAGTGAACGTAAGAAAGTCTGAGGACTTGAAAGTTCCCTGTCCTAGTGTTTAGGATTCTGGGCTTTTACTGGTGTGCCCTGGGTTCAGTCCCTGGTCAGGGAGCTGAGACTCCACAAGCTGCATGGTGTGGCCAAAAAAAAAAAAAAGACTAAGGACGTGAGGACATCAGGGAGCTGATTACTTGGTACTATTTATCTTTAATTTTATAAAATTACAAGACATTTCATAATAGAGACCCATTTACATTGCATCTATATTATACAGCCATTTTGCAAGATATGCTACTGTTCTTTTAAGAAATAAAATATTACAGTGGAGCTATAGCCTATTCCTATTGTTTTCTCCTCCCATGAAACATTTTGTACTTTTTACTGTACCTATAAACAATCTATAACATTTATTGTTTAAACATTTCATGTAAATAGTATATTGATATGCCTTTTTGTAACATATTAAAAAATTTTTTTTAATAGGTGATACATGAATACAGCCCCAAATCAAGGCAATACAAAAAGTACACACCTCGCCAATAATGAAAAGGAATGCCTGCTTCCGTTTGGTCTCACCAGTACAAAGTCCTGAAAACTTAAAAATTTTTGCCCATCTGATAAGTGAGAAACAATTTTCAGAGTAACTGTAATGTACTTTTCTCTCATTATGGGTGGGGTTGAGTGTATTTTCATATATTTAAAGGACTTTTATGTCTTTTTTTCTGAGAACTGTCTGTTGATTTCCTTTGTCCATTTTTCTACATGACTGTTTTTTCCCCAATTTTCTAGAAATCTTTATATACTAAGAGGATGAGTTATTTAACTGCAACAGGAGCTGCATATATCTTTACTCTAGTTTTTAATTTGTTTTTTGACTTCACAAAAAGTAATTTTTGACTATTATAAATTATTTCTTTTATGGCTTCTGGATTTCGAGTCTGGGAGCTCAGAATTATTTTATTTTATCTTGTTGTCGTTACTTAAAATTTCACACAGTATTTTCCCAGTATTGTGTAACTCCCTTTTGATCTACACTCAGTTCAAAATTCAACTGACCATTTAAGCTCCCGTTTCTTCTTCCCAGCCATCACTAATATTGTCTTCAGAGACCTCAGGCCAAAATCGTAATGATCCTATCAAATATTAAAATATTTGAGTTATTAAGTTTCTGGAGAAAAATGAACAACTTGGAAATAAATGCATATAGTATACTGTTAAATCACTAATTATCTATGCTATGAAGAGAAACAGTGTTATGAATTCAAGAGGCCCTCAGTTTTGGTTCTAATGTTCTCACTTCTTTCCCAAACTTGTCCTTCTAAAAGTCTCCTTCTCAAAAAACCAAAAAGATTAACAAGTTTTAAAGGAGTTAAAAAATCATTATCTGAGTTAAGTTTTCTCTAAAATGGAGAGCTGGATTTAAAGAATATATTGTAAAAATGAACGCTTTGGAGATAACCTGGTTAGCTGCCCAAACCATTCTGGGTTATAAACAAACACAGAGTTGGGATGTCCCAGAACAATAATTTTCAAAGTGGAGCTTTCAGACTAGCAGTATCATGAACTCTGAAAACTTGTTAGAAATGTAAACCCTCAAGCCCCACCTCAGACAGCTAGAAAGTTGGTGGTAAGGTCCAGCAATTTATGTTTTAAAACGTCCTGCAAATTATTCTGATGCACTATAAAGTTTGAAAACAATTGCTCTAGACATAATCTTCCTTGCATGGAGAAGGTAGCCCATAATTTAAAATTAGAGCTACTTGACTGCTTTCTCCAGATCAGATCCCAGGGAAAGCTTGGAACTCTGATGTACATATTGCCTTATATACAAGTTGCATGGACTTGGTACACTGATAGGAATTTTAGTTCCAGGTCATTCTTGGACTAACACCTGAAAAGTTATCATTTAATGCTTCATGTAATCAACTTTACTTTGATAAAAAACAGTTTGTTACCTGTTGTGAGAGTTGCTTGCTAGCTAATTCATAAATGTTAACTAGTTTTCCAGAAAGTAATTTTGCAGATTTGAAACCAGTAGACAAGAGCATTACTTCAGCAATCATTTGATAATGGGGAGCCATCATTGCCACTGGGCGAAACAGAGATTTTAAGTTATCTGGGAGTTCCACTCGACCTTTGTATCTTAAGAGGATAAGAAAAACAAAGAAACAGGAAACATCATGTTTCAGTTTTTCAAATAAGAACCACATACATTTCTCCCAAATAGTAATTCTATTGCCTTTCTATGTGACCTTTATCTGAAAACAAAAAGTTTACAAGATGGTTTCTATTGTGCTTTTAACTCACAGAGCTTCCCAGTTTATGTGCTTTTCTTCCTGTGCCTCCTCCCACAGTTTACCTCACATCACTTCCCTGATTCCATCAACATTCCACCAACACATATTTATTGAGTCTGCCCAGTCTCCACTCCCTGTAAACTACCATGTTGCTACTCCTGCTACTTTCATTAGTTTTTCTGCCTGTGTCCTCTTTGTGACAGACTACCAACCTTTTCATTTCTCTCTGGCTATTCATAAAGTGGAAATTTCTCTTGGTCAGAAGCTTAATGTGATATCATCCATATGGACAAATACAGAGCTGTAGCTGCTTATAAATGGTGTGGGCAGTGGAGGGGTTCAGAGGCATGGTGGAAGGTGAGTGATGAATATATGACGTCAGCCAACTCTGTCTATGGATAAGATTTAAAAAAAGGATTTTTGCCTGTGTCCATTCCTACCACTTTGGGCACCTGATGCGAAGAACTGACTCATTAGAAGAGACCATGATGCTGGGAAAGATTGAAGGCAGGAGGAGAAGGGGACGACAGAGGAAGAGACGGTTGGATGGCATCACTGACTCAATGGACATAAGTTTGAGTAAGCTCCAGGAGTTGGTGATGGACAGGGAGGCCTGACATGCTGTATGTAGTCCATGGGGTCATGAAGAATTGGACACGACTGAGCGACTGCACTGAACTGAACTCCTACCACAGATGTAACTGATACTTACCCAGGATTTAGGGTGACAAATACTGCACAAGACATATTTATACGAATTTCTTTTCCTTCCAGTACAAACCTACAAGACATTACAGTATTCATCATTAAGACAACTGCTTTCTGTAAGCCAAAGAATCTTAAAACTACAAAGGAGTTTGCAAAACTTCCTGAGACTGTGCTACAATTAAATCTAAACAGAAAAGCACCAATATAGTATACTAACTCATATTTATGGAATCTAGAAACATGGTGATGATAACCCTGTATACGAGACAGCAAAAGAAACACAGATGCATGGAATGGACTTTTGGACTTTGAGGGAGAGGGAGAGGGGGGAAGGTTTGGGAGAATGGCACTGAAACGTGTGCTGTCGGGTGAGAAATCGTCAGTCTATATTCGGTTCAGAATACAGGATGCTTGGGACTGGTGCACGGGGATGATCCAGAGAGTTGGTGTGGAGTGGGAGGTGGGGGGTGGTTCAAGATTGGGAACTCATGTATACCTGAGATTAAAAAAAATAATAATTAATTAATTTAACAAAAAATAAATCTAAACAGAACATGCTGGAGAAAAAAAAAACAATAGGAAGGGAAATAAGAGGTTTTTTATGCCAAATCATGAGCTCTGCTGGGATTCAGATTTATTTGATCATGTCTGATGATGTCTGGAGAGTTTTGTGAGGCTCAAGGTAAGCGGGTACCCATCTGAATGAACTGACTTACACAGAGAAGAGAATCTGAGGAGACATAAAAAGCTCCACCTGGATGACAAGTGGAACACAAAATGGCCTCAGTAGAGCTCTTGCTTTAAAATAAAACACAGCCCACTTCCCAACACTCAAGTAAATAATTCTGGGAACACCGTGAAGTTGAACCTTGCATGGATAGTATCATGCTGCTGGCACCAGAAGAAGAGACAATGGAGAGAAATCCCCTAGTGATTTTATGGACAGCTGAACCGACGAAGGTGGTCAAACAGGAATGGAAGAACAACTGGAACAAAACCTAAGGACTGTCTAGACACAAATGAGGAAAACTTTGCAGAAGCTAAGATGTGGTGAAGAATTGGTGAAGTGTGAATTACTGTAATCCTAGTCATATCCACAGACTTGTGAAGCCTCATAATATTGAAAGTAAAGCCAGAAGTGAGTGCCCATTAGCTTGAGTTAGAATTATTAGATTGCAATTGAAATTTTACACCCACAAATCCAAGTATGCTCAAAAAGATAAATCATGTAAGTTCCTAAATTTATCTGAAAAGAAAAAAAAATTTGCCTGGATTAGTATACATTAGTAATCCTAACATATAAATATTGTTATTAAAGGATTTTTAAAATAAAAGTATATTAATCCAGAGTAACGGAACAACAGAAGGGTTCCTGGGAGTGGTTAGTATAACTTTTTTTTTTTTTAATATGTAGAATTAAAGAAAAAAAAACCCTTTGATTTCTTCAAATGAAATATCATCAAATGAATAGTTATTAAGAGAATTTAAACTCAAAAAGAAAAGTAATTAGAACATATTTGCCTCCTTTTCCTGGTAGCCAAGAATACTGTTCCAAGCTTGGGAAAGAGTCTGCAAGCTAACTACTCATATTTTCACATTATTTGCCAAAACAAAGGAAACATTCAAGTTAAGTGCCATTCCTTTTGGTGTGTGCTTAGGAAAACAAAAGAAACAAACCCAGACACTTATGGTAGAAAACATATTAAATAATAATTAAGCAGTATGTGTACATCAAATTTCCATTCCCAAAGTATAAACACATTTAGCAAATACCTGACAGAATAGCTGTCTTTTGCTGCCTTAATTGTTAGCATCTGTGAGGCAATCACAGAAAGAACTTCCACGTCAATTCTATTGAATTCATCGAAACAACACCAAGCTCCTGCCTCAACCAGTCCAAAGAAGAATTTCCCCATTATCTTAAAAAAATGATTAATGAAATTATTATTTAGATGAGCATTTTAACTGGGACATTAATTTCTGCAAGTTCTTCCCATTTTACCCAAACCAAGCAAACACTGTTTGCATGTCTCCCTCTCAAGCATTTGTGTAGGGCTGAAAGCAGCAGTATTTATATTCTAAGACCACTCGACTACTCTGCCTGTCTCCTGTAAAAGTCTAAATGTGTGTGCGTGCTAAGTCACTTCAGTCTTGTCTGACTCTGTGACCCTATGGGCTGTAGCCAGCCAGGCAAGAATACTGGAGTGGGTTGCCATTTCTTCCTCCAGGCCACCTTCCCAACCCAGGAATCGAACCCTAATCTCCTGCATTGCAGGCAGATTCTTTATTGCTGAGCCACCGGGAAAGCCCTAAAAATTTAAACACAGCAGTAGGAAACTGTTGCTCACAAGAGTGAGAAAGTAGAAGCACAATTCACATTTGCATAACTGAGCAATCGCCTGGGTGCCATGTTCTCAGAACCACGCACTGGCAGTAAAAATCTTCAGTACAGTTTTCCGGCAGATGGTTGGAAGAATTCTCCTTTCTAGGTCTGGCCAAGCCTCAAGGGTTAGTGGTCAATGCCTGGTAGTAATGCAGACGGTTGATGTTTAGTCATTAGGTTGTGTCCGACTCTTTTGCAACTCCATGGTCNGGTGCCATGTTCTCAGAACCACGCACTGGCAGTAAAAATCTTCAGTACAGTTTTCCAGCAGATGGTTGGAAGAATTCTCCTTTCTAGGTCCGGCCAAGCCTCAAGGGTTAGTGGTCAATGCCTGGTAGTAATGTAGACGGTTGATGTTTAGTCATTAGGTTGTGTCTGACTCTTTTGCAACTCCATGTAGCTTGCCAGGCTCCTCTGTCTGTGGGATTTTTTTCCTTCTTCAGGGGATCTTCCCGACCTAGGGATGGATCCTTTACCACTGAGCCACCAGGGAAGCTCAGTAACGCAGATTTCTGAACTAATAATTTAAGAGGAGTGGAAGATTGGGGCCAGGCTGGAGGAGGGACAGCAAATGCAAGCAGCTCTTACTCTGCTTCTGCCATTTACAACGGGCAGGTGGCTAGATCCTCCAGTGTCCTTGTGAGAGACCGAAAGTCTGTGTTGAAATCTGTTGATCTGTAAATGTTATAAATTGAAATAAACACGCCAGATAAAGTGTCTGTGGACTGAATACCTGTAGAGGAATGCTTGAACTCTAAGAGGAACTTTTGTTAGGTGCTGCAGAGGGGCAAGATGTGAGAATCGGAGAGAGCCCCTCTGGCTCAGAAGCCTGAAAAAGTCGGTTCCTCCAAATGACTGCAGCAATCAGATCTTGTCTTCATCTAAAACTTTGATATTTTGTTTATCACGTTTTCTGGGGGGCATTTACCTTGATTCTTTAAAAAAAATACATTGCACTAAAATACTATTTATTTTGATGCCTGAATTTTTTGGCTCCTCATTGAACTTTGCTTAGCAGGTAAGAGCGTCACTCACCTTACCCTAGTTCCAGTCCTGCAGAGCCCCAGGAAATGTAGTTTCCAGGGAGGACAGAGAGGCTATTTGGTAAGTGTTTTAAGAATAATAGTTCAATCAGCTTATTTATATTTACTGATATCTTTAATGTGCCAGGTGAATACATACTGGAAATGTAGGATATCTCAGCAAAATGTAAAATATTTGGACTTAAGTTGCAAAATAAAATAAATTGGAGTGTTTTGAAACTAAGGGAATTTGTGATAGGCACGGAGGCATATGACATTTTAATAAGTATTTAAGAATGTTATGAGATATATTTTAGATAATATGCAACCCAAATAAAATAAGGCTGACATAAACTTGTAATCATTTATATAACCTCTGACTCAAATTTTTGTGTTACTCATAGTAGCTTCATTGTTCTTTATTTTCAGTAAATAAAAGTATAGGTTAGAATGTGTAAATTTATATTACTGAAGCAGTACTCTTAATTTTTTATATATTCATGTTTCATACCAATTTTGTTTGAAAAGATTCTCCCTGTCAAAACATTGGAAACTCTCTGTCTTAAGAAGTGGTTCAGCTGAATAAAGGTAAACTGTGTAATGTTTTAAGTTTCAATTACCTTTAAAATTTCTCTTCTGTTAGTTTAAAAGAGTAGCATTTATAGTTATATTAATACTTAATGTCTAAGATATTTTTCTTATTCTTTTAATCCTTAATTTCTTTTATGTGTACAATAGTTTTTTTCTGACAATATAAGAATAAGCTTTACCTTATAATCCAAATCCTCAAAACAGTTGAAGACTACACAATGTTTGCCTAAGGACTGGGAAACAAAAATGATATTTTAATATATTTATTGAATTATGACACAAAATGCCAATTTTAAAACTTCCAGAGGAATAAAATATCTTTATTCTTTCAAGAAAATTTTTATAATATAAAGGTATTTATACCAAATTTAGAAATCCACAAGACTCAGTATAGGATTAATGCACACACACTATTATAGTTTAGTTGATTAGTGCATGGAGGCTTAAGGTCATATTTTTAAACACATAAACAAATAAACTAAGAAAAAACATTTCAACAATATCATAAACTATACGCTTTGCTTTCATCAGTTGCTTGTCTCTTTTTCTTATACACACACAGACACACAAACACTTCTGTTAATCACAAAGACTAGGCAAAAATCTATGTATGGAGCTCAAAATAAATGAATCACTTCTACAGGAAAGGAAGGGGGGGACAAAGCTGCTATTTACATAGATGTTAGTTCATTATTATAGCCCAAGTCAACTATGTTGACTTATCAAGATCCTAAGTCCCAGCACACATTAAACATTCAAAATTAAATGATGATGTATGAATTAACAAATGTGTTAATGTGTTTGCTAAATATTATGAATACTTTAACAACAGGAAAGGTATAAACTTAAGATAACTTTTAAAGTTTGCTTTTTTTTACTTTTTATTTATTTATTTTTTTACTTCATTTTATTTTCAATACTGTGTGACTAAACAAAAGAAGTTTTTATTCTAGTTATAGAAACCACTTACTCTTGCTAGATCTTTAACACTCTCAGTTTTTCCTGTACCAGCTGGACCAGCAGGGCAACCTCCTAGGTTCAAGTGTAGTGCTCCAGTGAGAGTTAGCCAGCATCTGTCAGTGAGAGGCGTAATCACCAGTCTTGGGGTACAGCCCAAGTACTCATAGCCATAAGTAAAGCTGGCATCTCCTTGAGATACATAGCACAACTTTTGTTTCTCATTCCATTTGTATTGCAAATGTCTGAAAACAATATTTTAAATGATCATATTATTTGGGCAAAATGATTTTTAATGTTTTTCACATGCATAAACATAGTAAGATTATGTTAATTTAAAAACATCAAAAAATCAAATGAAAAGACTGGTGGATAATTCATTAATTGCTCTATTATATAGGAACTACTAGAACTTGAAAGACTGCAAACATGAACACTCTTCCCTATGAGAAAAATGGCCTTGTTGAATTATACTACTTTGGTATGACGGTCAGCATAAATGGAAGATTTACATAACAATTATCTCTATGAAGTTTTTATGGCTTCCATAAGAAGGTAGTTTCAGACATTATTCATTATAACTACTACATTAGTGGTCCAGGACTACATTCTTATGGAAACCACTATGAGTTAAATTGGTTGCCCATTTATATCTTAGTTTATGCTGTCATCTAATATTTTGTATATCCCTCATAAAACCCTTTTAAATCCTTTCTAGAACAAAGCAGATTATAAAGAAATATAAAAATGAGTACATTAAAAAAAATTACAAAGAAAATTTAAAAAATTATAAACTACCACCTTGGAAAGTCTCAGATGAAGAGAGAGAAGTCACTGTTGAAGGAAATGAATTTTTAAAATTGTAGTTGACTTGCAATACTATATTAGTTTCAGGTGTACACTGCTCCACTGGTAAAGAATCTGCCTGCAATGCAGGAGACCCTGTTTCAATTCCTGGGTCGGGAAGATCCTCTGGAGAAGGGATAAGCTATCCACTCTAGTACTCTTGGGCTTCCTTTGTGGCTCAGCTGGTAAAGAATCCACCTGCAATGCGGGAGACCTGGGTTTGATCCTGGGTTGGAAAAATCCCCTGGAGATGGAAAAGGCTACCCACTCCAGTATTCTGGCCTGGAGAATTCCATGGACTATACACACAGTCCATAGGGTCACTAAGAGTCAGACACGACTGAGCGACTTTCACTTTCACAGTAATTTGACAATTTTATAGAATATACACCATATAAAGTTATTACTGCTGGATATTATATCCTCATAATTTATTATTTTGTATCTAGTAGTTTGTACATCTTAATCTCCATTACCTCTATTGCACTTCTCATCGCAACCTTCTTCTGGTAACCACTAGTTTGTTCTCTGTATCTATGAATCTGTTTCTGTTTGGTTATATTTGTTCATTTATTTTTTAGATTCCACATATAAATGGAAATATACAGTATTTATCTTTCTTATTTCACTAAGCCTAATATCCTCCAGGTTCATATATTGACATAAATGGCAAAATTTCATTATTTTTATGGTTAATATTCCATTGCATGTATATAGAACATCTTATTTATCAATTTATCTGTGGATGGACTTATGCTGTTTCCATATCTTGGCTACTGTAAATAGTGCTTCAGTGAATGTTGGGGTGCATGTATCTTTCAAAATGGTGTTTTCATTTTCTTCAGATAAATATACATGGTATAATTGGTAGATCATTTTTGATTTCTGAGGAGCCTCCATACTGTTTTCCAGAAGGGCTGTACCAACTTACATTTCTATCAGTAGTGCATGAGGGTTCCCATTTCTTCACATCCTCACCAATGCTTGTTATTTGCTGTCTTTTTGACAGTAGCTATTCTGGCAGGTGTGATATGATATCTCACTGTGGTTCTGATTTGCATTTCCCTCGTGATTAGTGATATTGAGCAACTTTTCATGCATCTGTTGGCCATTTGTATTTCTTTTGGAAAAACATCTGTTCAGGTCTTCTGCCCATTTTTAAATTGGGTTGTCTTTTTTGATATCGAGTTGTATGAGGTTTTTTTTTTAATACTTTGGATATTGACCCTTTATCAGATGTATCATTGACTGATATTTTCTCCCATTTAGTAGGCTGTTTTTTTTGCTTGGTGGATGCTTTCCTTCACTTTGCAAAAGATTTTAAGTTTGATTAGGTCCCATTTGGTTATTTTTGCTTTTATTTCATTTGTCTGAGGAGATATATCCAAAAAATTGCTAAGACCAATGTCAAAAAGCATACTGCCTAAGAAAGCCTTCCTCAGCAATCAGTGCAAAGAAAGAGAGGAAAACAACAGAATAGGAAAGACTAGAGAGGTCTTCAAGAAAATTAGATACACCAAGGGAACATTTCATGCAAAGACGGGCTTGATAAAGGACAGAAATAGTATGGACCTAACAGAAGCAGAAGATATTAAGAGGTGGCAAGAATACACAGANTTTTTGTATAAGGTGTGAGAAAATATTCTAGTTTCATTTTTTCCCTTGTAGCTGTTGAGTTTTTCCAAGACCACTTATTGATGAAACTGTCTTCTTACTTGTATTCTTACCTCCTTTGTCATAGCTTAGTTGACCATATTGTATGAATTTAGGAAAAGATTTTTCACTGCACCTGTAGTGTATAAGTAATAGTTCATAGTTTCTTTTATTAATTTTTAGGCCCAAAGCAGCTTAAGAAGCATTTTTGTCTTAATGACTTACAGTAGCTTAAGTTTTAAAATTATACAAATAAATTGAAAGAGAATATATTTGTTTCATTCTTAAATAACTGGAGGGTTGTGTGTACCAGTTGTACACTGCATAATTTCTCAAACTTTGAAATGAGATTGGATCATGCCAATCTTACTTCCTGTGCCGTGTTAATTTTAATTGCTTTTTAACAGGGCCACTGTCAAAAATCTAGCTTTGCAAAGATAAGAGGTCACTGAAAGGTTGTAGCATGATCTAATATTAACATCTAATATTAAACTGCTTCAATCTGTTAGTAGCTGGTTACCTTACTGATGTTACATATCCCTTGTTTGTTTAGTCACTAAGTCTTGTGTGACTCTTCTGTGATCCCAGGGACTATAGCCTGCAAGGCTCCTCTGGTTCATGGGATTTCCTAGGCAAGAACACTAGAGGTGGGCTGCCGTTTACCTCTCCAATGGATCTTCCTGACTCAGGGGTCAAACTAGTCTCTCCTTCGTTGGCAGGCAATCACTGAGTCATCAAAGAAACTCTGGTATTTTATAGTGTCCTTATAGTCTCTCAAAAGTTTAAAAAGTCTTACAGTTGTGAGTGCCCTATGGTGCCATGGGACACCAAGTCACACTGTATGGAAGCTATATCCTTAGAATCAGATACACTTAGAGTCTTATTAGTAACAGAATCTTCTTTCTCCTAGTTTGCTTTTCTGTATATGCTCTTCCACTTTTAGTTTTCACTTTTAAAGAGAGTCAATAGAAAGTAATAACGACATGCTAGACTTTATGCAGCATGAGGGCTCATAGACATGACATATTCTTCCAGCAATTAAGAATGTATACAGTTATACTTCAGTAATACAGACATATGAATATATATAGAATATAAAGTATTCTGATAAAACATAGTAGACAGTCGTGCCAGTCAAATGCAACAGCTTCTTTTCACTCTATTTTCCTTAGAGTTTAAAGGAAATTATCATACCTAAAATCAGGAAATTTATGCTAATACAGAATTTATGAAAAATAAACTTTTATTGAGAATCAAGGATCTTATACAGGTAGGGCAGTTGTTTTCCTATGAACAGAGGAATCTTCAGAAAAAAATTAATTCAGAAGTTTGAAACTATTTATTATAGGGATCTTATATTTGATTTCTTCACCAAAATTAATGTCACTATTTTTCTATACTTTCATATTTGTATATGAAATACTACATTTATATGACTATATACTTATTGCCCCTGGGTAGGAAGAAGGGCTTCCCTGTAGCTCAGCTGGTAAAGAATCCACCTGCAATGCAGGAGACCCCAGTTCAATCCCTGGGTAGGGAAGATCCGCTGGAGAAGGGATAGGCTACCCACTCAGGTATTTTGGGGCTTCCCTGTTGGCTCAGCTGGTAGAGAGTCCACCCGCAATGCAGGATACCTGGGTTGGGAAGATCCTTTGGAGAAGGCCTGGAGAATTCCATGGACTGTACAGTCTATGGGGGTTGCAAAGAGTTAGACGCAACTGAGCGACTTGCAGTTTTTAGGAGGAAGGGAGTGCTGAGTTAGAGAATTGGCTAGAAGTGTCCTCTGATTTGTTTCCCAGCTTGGTCTGTCCCAGAACTGACAGCATGTGGGGGAAAGAAGAGGCTTGAGGTAGAGCTTCTTTCAATACCCATTGAAAACTGCCCGCTGGCTGAATGGTAAAAGGGAAAACACATCTAAGAGGAGTGTGGTCAGTTAGAGACGATAAAACAAGGAGAACTTAAAATGAAGGAGAAGAACAGTGGAAAAGAGGAACAAGAAAGCACAGGAATACGTACTCAAGTTGGCAGAATTTGTTTAGAATTTCTATAAATCCCAGAGAGATAAAACTCAGGTTGGACAAAATTCGAGGTAGAGAATTAACTTACCTGAGATAGGTATTCGACAAATTATTTTACTTAGAGTTGTAATTTCGATCTACCTACCTTGTCCACTCAAAATCATCTGCATTGAAAATACTTTTGAGTAGTAATTCTCTCACTGTGTCTCTACAGTGAACATACAGGGTAAGCAACGCCCCTAGTACAACTTTTGCTCGAGAGTTATGAGTATCCAGCACCACCAGCTCTGCGATCTCTTCTAGATGATGCATCATACCAGCATGGACTTTTTCCACCTCTTTTTTTGGATGAGAACTCACAAAACTTTTGATACAATCATTATAAAATATGATTTGGCTCTGGAAAAAATAAGATATAAAAGTAATAATTTTGAAGCATAAATTTTATACATGAAAAGAGATATTCTCAAGAGTGGTGTGGTGTGGACTGAAGGCAGGAGGAGAAGGGGACAACAGAGGACAAAATGGTTGGATGGCATCATTGACTCAATGAACATGAGTTTGAGCAAGCTCTGGGAGATGGTGAGGGACAGGGAAGTCTGGCATGCTGCAGTCCATGGGGTCACAAAGAGTCGGACATGACTGAGCTGCTGAACAACAATATGTGGTGTGTATTATGCAAAAGTCATCATCTGTGTGTAAAAGAGAGAGCTTACACATTTGTATGCATTTGACACTTAGAGACTGAACTTTGATTAATGCTTGTGGGAGCCTTATTCTTTAATAAATGGAAACATATTTTTCACCAACATTTATATTTTCTAAATTTTATGTTCTTAATCTATCATTGCTTAGGCTAAGTAAGAACCTGGGGACAGTAATAATGATATCATAATTCCAAGATTAAATGACTTCTGTTTTCTGAGTGGGACTCAGAAATAGGTTAAGTTTGTAGTTTTTAGGATCTTTATATAACTTCTATTATTTGATCCATCTTTTGTCACTCTTTCCATACATAACAGAGCCGTTTTTAAAAGGTTACTGGATTTAAGTCAAATTGACCTGGCATTTAATGGAGGGAGATATGTTAGGAGGGTCATAGGTTTCTGGCCTGTAATTAGGTGAATTGTGATTCCAGTCACTAAGATATTATATCTATTGGAGGAATAGCATGCGGTAGGTGAAGGGACACAATGGATTAATTTGGGATATACTGAATTTGAAGTGCTTAAGAAATACACGGGCTTCCCAGGTGGCACTAGAGGTAAAGAACCTGCCTGCCAATGCAGGAGTCGTAAAGATGTGGGTTTTAACCCTGGGTCGGGAAGATCCCCTGGAGGGAGGCATGGCAACCCACTCCAGTATTCCCGCCTGGAGAATCCCCATGGACAGAGAAGCCCAGTAGCCTGCAGTCCATGGGGTTACAAAGAGTCAGACACGACTGAAGCGACTTAGCACTTTTAAGAAACACAGAAGAGGAGCTATGAAGAAATAAATATTGAATAATTAGCATAGAGGTAATACGTAGAATGGTGAGATTTTTTTCTTTCCAGGGCATGATAAGTGTACCCAGATGGGAAACTTGATGCATCAGTTAGTGTTTTGGCAGCATGCAATAGAAACTAACTCTGACTTCCTGAAAGCATGTTGTAGACCTCTAATAGCAGATTAGCTGGAGGTGAGAGCTGAGGCTTAGCAAGTGGGCAGAGGCAAGAATCTGGGCCAGGCATCAGGAACCATAGTCATGGTCATGCCACAGAAGAGTCTGATCAAAAGTCACTGTACTGTCACACCTGAGGTATTTATTCATGATTCACAGCCTCAAGAGAGAGCAATCAGTGGGCTGAGACCCTCTCCGAGGCTGCCTCAATGTAGGTTGAGGGAAGGTTTGGATATGATAAGACTGATTATGAACTAGATTTTATCTATTTATTTAGCTAAACGTAGAGGACTTCTCAATCACTATAGTTTGATTAAATCTATATTGAAATTCTCTTAGTGGATACTGCATGTAAATATTTTATTATCCCAACAGGTGTCCACTCAGAGATAGTTCCTAGTAATGTTACATATGTAGAAGTGTTTACAAGAGGAAAAGAAGTTGTAAATTGCATATCAGGATGAGAAATTTGCAGTAAGTAAGGCAGACATGGGAAAACAAAAATATGTCAGTGAGTGAAGTTGAAATCTATCATAAAATATTTTTGGAAACAGATTACTGACTGCTTTTAATTATTAAGCATGTTTGGAAGACCAGGGGTTTGGGAAAGATCTTTTCTTAGTAAGAGCAGATTTGATTATTTGAATGCCTGGTAAACTGCATAAATGTGCATATTGATTAATTATAATTTTGTTGTCTGCATAAACAACAGCTTAAATAAGTCCTTGACTTAAGATCTGAGAGCACTTTATTAATATTCAGGCAAGTGAAAGACAAAGGAGACCAAGGAGATTTGATAATCAGAATTTGTGTCCATAATCCCAGGTTATCTTAATAAAGACTTGAAACTTAGGGTGGGTCAAGGAGAAGGCAATGGCAACCCACTCCAGTGTTCTTGCCTGAAGAATCCCAGGGATGGGGGAGCCTGGTAGGCTGCCATCTATGGGGTTGCACAGACTTGGACACGACTGAAATGACTTAAGAAAAAAAAAAGGTAAAGTAAAAAAATGTAATGTTATTTTAAAATTTAACAAAGAACTACAAGGTCAAGTGTGCTTTAAAAATACTTGGTAATAGTAACTCATGGCAATATGGCTTTTACTTTCATTACTCCAGAAAAAGTGCTGTCTCTGAGGTTCATGTTGACCCTAATAATTGACAGACATAATGGAGTTTTCAGACCTTCCTAGAGCATTTAAAAATGATGACCACTCACTTCTTCTAGAGAAAAATCAAACAAACAAAAATGTCCCTCTCTCCTCCCTTAGCTTCCATAACAAATCTCATCATTTCTCTTCTTTTTTTTTTTCCTTTTTTTTTTAACCCATGTGCTAATCCCTAGAAGCTGTGAATATGTCACCTTATGGTGGAAACAGTTGATTAAGACCTTGTGACAGGGAGGTTCTAGATTTTCTGAGTGGGGCCAGTGTAATCACATGTATCCTTAAAATTGGAGAACTTTCTCTGCTTCTAAACAGAGGGAGAAACAACTACTGAAGAATGGTCAAAGAGAGGGGACGCTGGTAGCTCTGAAGATAAAGGAAGGGGCTATGAATCAAAGAAATCCAGAAGACGGAAAAAAGACAAAGAAATGGATAAAGGAATACAGCCCTGCTGATACCCTGATTTTTGCCCAGTAAGACCTGTTTTGCCCAGTGATCCACTGGAGAAGGGAATGGAAAAACCACTTCAATAGTCTTGCCTCGAGAACCCCATAAACAGTATGAAAGGAAAAGAGATATGACACTCCATGGAAGATGTACCCACCGACCCTCAGGTTGGAAAGTGTCCAATATGCTACTGGGAAAGGGCAGAGAAATAGCTTCAGAAAGAATGAAGAGGCTGGGCCAAAGCAGAAATGACACTCATTTGTGCATGTGTCTGGTGGTGAAAGTAAAGTCTGATGCTGTAAACAACAATATTGCACAGGGACCTGGAACGTTAGGTTCATAAGTCAAGGTAGATTGGACATGGTCAAGCAGGAGACGGCAAGAGTAAACATCGACATTTTAGGAATCAGTGAACTAAAACAGACCAGAATGGGAGAATTTAATTCAGATGACCATTATACATACTACTGTGGGCAAAAATCCCTTAGAAGAAATGGAGTAGCCCTCCTGGCCAACGAGAGAACCTGAAGTGCAGTAATTGGGTGCAAACTCAAAAATGACAGATGATCTCGAATTGTTTCCTGGACAAACCATTCAACATCAGTAATCCAACTCAATGCCCCAACCACTAATACCAAAGAAGCCAAACGATTCTGTGAATTAATACCAAAAAAAAAAAAAAAAGACAGAGATGTCCTTTTCATCACTGGGGATGGGAATGCAAAAGTAGGAAGTCAAGAGGTACCTGAAGTAACAGGAAAGTTTGGCCTTGGAGTACAAAATGAAGCAAGGCAAAGGCTAACAGAGTTTTGCCAAGAGAACACACTGGTCATAGCAAACACTCCCTTCCAACAACACGGGAGATGACTCTACATATGGACATCACCAGATGGCCAATACTGAAATCAGATTGATTATATTCTTTGCAGCCAAAGGTGGAGAAGCTCTATACAGTCAGCAAAAACAAGACCAGGAGCTGACTGTGGCTCAGATCATGAGCTCCTTATTGCAAAATTCAGGCTTAAATTGAAGAAAGTAGTGAAAACAACTAGACTATTCAGGTATGATCTAAATCCAATCTCCTATGATTATACAGTGGAAATGACAAATAGATTCAAGGGATTAGATCTGATAGACGGAGTGCCTGAAGAACTATGGACAGAGGTTCATAACACTGTACAGGAGATGGCGACCAAAACTATCCCCAATAAAAAGAAATGCAAGAAGACAAAGTGGTTTTCTGAGGAGACTGGAGGAATAGCTGAGAAAAGAAGAGAAGTAAAATGCCGGGAGCCAGCGTGGAGAATCCCGCCCATGGCAAAGGTCATGAGGAAGAGGCCTGATGGGCAAAGGTGAGATCAGGCCTCAAGGGGCCCCCCTTCTTGAGCATCTACCCCAAAACCAGAATTTGTTTTTTCATGACTTTCATCAACTCTTCTGACATTAACAGGGGACTGTCCCTGACCACCTTCCTCTGGAAAGAGTTAACTTAGGGCTTTAGTTAATAAGTCTCCTGGACAAGATAAGAGTGTTTCAATTCAAACCCCCTGTTAGCATTCTAGCTTACTTGACAGGTTTATNTTTTTTCATGACTTTCATCAACTCTTCTGACATTAACAGGGGACTGTCCCTGACCACCTTCCTCTGGAAAGAGTTAACTTAGGGCTTTAGTTAATAAGTCTCCTGGACAAGATAAGAGTGTTTCAATTCAAACCCCCTGTTAGCATTCTAGCTTACTTGACAGGTTTATGCAGACTCTTGCAACATTGTTGAGCCTATGCTTGCTGCCAAGTTCTCACATCCCTTACCCATTGTGTTCCTGGGAGTACATATGGTCAGGATGTAGAAGAAACAAGTAATAGCCTTAGCATTAGCAACATTAGGCTTTGAGTTAATAAGTTCTTTCTTTGTTGTAACCCACTGAATCTTTGCACCATAAAAATGTAACTCTGTACTTTAAGAGTGAGGCAGGCTGAGAATTTAAGAAGAAACACTTTCAGAGAAAATTATTGTTCTGGCTGACCAACCTTTATCAAAAAGAGGTCATAAAATATCAACAGGCCTCCGGGCCAGAAGATAATGTACAAAAAATAAGACTCTTGCAGGAAGGAACTTGATATCGATAAAAGTTATTACTGATGGAATGTTGAGTTGACTCTGCATTTTTCACCTTGCTATATGTATAACTCAGGGTATAAAAGCCCTGAGGAAAATAAAGTAAACGGGCCTCACTCACTGAAGCTTGGTCACCCCGTGTCATCTTTCCTTATCTCTTTCTCTATCTTTCTTCATTCGCCAACATCCATCCTGAGGATATCCCTGGACTCTGCTGAGGCTGGACCCTGGCAGTAAAAGGCAAAGGAGAAAGGGAAAAATATTCCCAACTGAATGCAGAGTTCCAGAGAATAGCAAGGAGAGATAAGAAAGCCTTGTGTGAATAATGCAAAAGAATAGAGGAAAACAATAGCATGGGAAAGACTAGAGATCACTTAAGAAAATTAGAGATACCAAGAGAACATCTCATGCAAGGATGGGTGCAATAAGGGACAGAAATGGCAAGGACCTAATAGAAGCAGAAGAGGTTAAGAAGAGGTGGCAAGAATACACAGATGAACTATACAAAAAAATAGTATAATGGTGTGGTCACTCACCCATAGCCAGACATTCAGGAGTGTGAAGTCAAGTGGGCCTTAGGAAGCATTCCTATGAACAAAGCTAGTGGAGGTGACAGAATTCCAGCTGAGCTATTTCAAATCCTAAAAGATGATGCTGTTAAAGTGCTGCACTCAATATGTCAGCAAATTTGGAAAACTCAGCAGTGGCCACAGGACTGGAAAAGATCAGTTTCCATTCCCGTTCCTAACAAGGGCAATGCCAAATGATATTCAAACTCCCATACAACTATGCTCATTTCATATGCTAGTAAGATAATGCTCAAAATCCTTCAAGCTAGGCTTCAGTACATGAACTGAGAACTTTCAGTTGTACAATCTAGGTTTAGAAGAGGCAGAAGAACCAAAGATCAAATTGCCAACCTTTGCTGGATTATATAAAAAGCAAGGGAATTCCTAAAACACATATACTTCTGCTTCATTGACTATACTAAAGTCTGACAATAAACTGTGGAAAGTTCTTAAAGAGATGGGTATACCAGACCATCTTCCCTGTCTCCTGAGAAACCTGTATGCAGGTTAAGAAGCAACAGTTAGAACCAGCCACGGAACAATAGACTGGTTCAAAATTGGAAAAAGAGTACATCAAGGCTGTATATTGTCACCTTGCTTATTTAACTTAAATGCAGGGTACATCATGCAAAATGCCAGGCTAGATGAATCACAAGCTGGAATCAAGCTTGACAGGAGAAATATGAAGAACCTCAAATATACAGATGATACCATTCTAATGACAGAAACTGAAAAGGAACTAAAGAGCCTCTTGATGAAGGTGAAGGAGGAGAGTGAGAAGCTGGCTTAAAACTCAAAATTCAAAAAACTAAAATCATGGCATACAATCCCATCACTTCATGGCAAATTGAAGGGAAAAACGTGTAAAGAATGACAGATGTTATTTTCTTGGTTTCCAAAATCACTGCAGTTGGTGACTGCAGCCATGAAATTAAAAGATGCTTGCTCCTTGGAAGAAAAGCTATGACCAAACTAGACAGTGTATTAAAAACCAGAGACTTCACTCTGCTGACAAAGGCATGTATAGTCAAAGCTATGTTTTTCCAGTAATCATGCGTGGATGTGAGAGTTGGACCATAAAGAAGGCTAAGCACTGAAGACTTGATGTTTTTGAACTGTAATTCTGGAGAACACTCTTCAGAGTCTCTTGGACTGCAAGGAAATCAAACCAGTCAATCCTAAAGCAAAGGAGCTTCAACTTCAGTACTGATGCTGAAGTTGAAGCTCCAATATTTTGGCCATCTGATGCAAAGAGCCAACTCACTGGAGAAGACTCTAATGCTGTGAAAGATTGAGGGCAGGAGGAGAAGAGGGCAACAGAGGATGAGGTGGTTGGATAGCATCACTTGCTCAATGGACAAGTTTGAGCAACTTGGGGAGACAGTGGAGGACTGAGGAGTCTAGTGGACTCTAGTCCATGGGGTCACAAAGATTCAGACATGACTGAACAAACAACAAAATAGTTCACGAGTTATATTCCTTCAACATTTTATCCTAAACATTTTTAAAAGCATGGACAAGGTGATGAAATTATAAAATGTATACCCATATACCTATCACTATGTTCCTTAATAAACGTTTTGCTAATATTTACTTTGTCAGATATCTGTCCATCAGGTCAATCATCTCTCCATTTTATTTTTTGATGCAGTTCAGAGTTACATACATCAGTAACCTTCATAATGGTTTATTTCTAAATCTTTGTTTTCTGGGCATGTAGTTACAAATTAAACACTGGTACATCAAAGAAGTATTTACTTACCACAGTGAGTACCACTTGTCCTGGATGAGACAGCACCCATAGGGAAAACTGTTGGTAGTACCAGTCATCAACTCCTTGACTTACAAATCTATAGGCAAAAATAAATTTATAATATTTATATTTAATCACTGATTGTGGCCATTTAATGATTAAGCATGATAAGATAACACAGGAATTTTCCTTAAGGCTCTCTGACTTTTCTGTTCTAATTTAGGTATATAAATAACAAAGCAGAGATAATAGAGCTTTAATTCATGCATAATGCATATTCCTTAAATTCCTCTTTAATATCATCTGCACATTTCCAATAAAACCACTGAGTTTCTGGTATGGTGTGCATGTGTGTTAAGTTGCTTCAGTCTGACTCTTGACTCTAAGGACCATAGCCCACCAGGATCCTCTGTCCATATGATTCTCCATGCAGAATACTGGACTGGGTTGCAATGCCCTCCTCCAGAGGATGTTCCCAACCCAGCGATCTAACCTGTGTCTCGTGTCTACCTGCATTTGCAGGCAGGTTCTTTACCACTAGTGCCACCTGGGACTATATTAAACTAGAGGATGACACCTATTAGCTTTGAATTTCTAATACTATCAATGTTAAAAACAGTATTTGAAATAACTTCAACAAAATTGAATATTGGACTGAAATGATCAGGTGATTTTTAACAGTAAAGTCCTACATTTAACTTTAAAAAGTTATTATAATTTAGCTTTTAAAAGTAATGAAAAGGGGAGGGTGGACCTTAGATGGTGGAGGAATAGGTCAGGGAGAACACTTTCTCCCCAACAAATTCATCAAAAGATCATTTGAATGCTGAGCAACTTCCACAAAACAACTTTCTGAATGCTGGCGAAGGACACCAGGCACCCAGAAAGGCAGCCCATTCACTTCGAAAGGAGGTAGGGCAAAATATAAAAGACAAAAAGAGAGACAAAAGAGTTAGGGATGGAGACCCGTCCTGGGGAGGGAGTCATGAAGGAAGAGAAGTTTCCAAACAGCAGGACACCCTCTCATCGGTGGGTCTGTGGGGAGTTTTGGAATCTCAGAGGGCAATATAACTGGGAGAGAGAAAAAAAAAAACAAAACCCCACAGAATAGGTGCCTAACTGCAACTGACAGCAGAGAAGTAGCCCAGATGCTTGTGCACGCCACCAGTTAGCGGGGGCTGGACAAGAAGGAGCAGGCTGCATGCTTAGGGTAAAGACCAGACCTGAATGCCCTGGGGACAATCTGAGGGAACTAACATGAGATAACAACCCAAACTGTGGGACAGCCAGAGACAGAGAGAAAAGAGAGAACTTTCCTGCGTAAAGCTCTAACATAAAGCGCAGCCTGGCCTGCTCACAGAACAAAGGATTGGTGAATACCAAAGGAGAGCTAGCTGGCTGTGGACCGGCCCCTTCCCCCACCAGAGGCAGAGAGGCAGGCGAGTGACAGCCAGAGCCAGAAGGCAAGGGGCAATCTTGGTCCCAGAGATGGCATTCTCCACCAAACTGTGAGCAGGCTCCCAGTTGCTAACCAAGTCTTCCTGGGATCCTGGACGGTTGACATCTGCCAGGAGGGTCGCAGCCTGAGATCAGCTCCCCAGAGGAGACACACAGCACACCTGAGACACTGCTCTCACAGTGCACTTGGGAAACTGAGTGGTCGGGACTGGGGAGGTGATTAAGATGCTAGGACACCACCTGGAACAGTGCACTTGCCAAGTACCTGGTAGCCTGAGCTGCTTGGACCTGGGAAGGGCACAAAACACATGCCCAACCAAGTCTGTGTATTTGCGGAGTACCCAAGAACCCGAACCTGAGCAGCTTAGGCCTGGGAAGTGCATAAAATGCAGGGCCCGCTTTGGACAGTATGCCAGCAGAGCCTGAGCAGTGTAGACTGGGAAAGCACACACCGCTGTGAGCTGGGGCAGACCCAGTGTGGTCCATACACTGGGAACACTCCCCACACATGCCAGTGATAGTTTGCAGTGTTCCTCCTCTCCACAACACAACTGAACAAGTGAGCCTAAATAAGTGACCACCTTTGCCCCCTTGTGTCAGGGGAGAAATTAGACACTGAAGAGACTTGCAAACAGAGGAAGCCAAAACAAAGAAGGGGGGAACCACTCTGGAAGTGACAGGTGCAAAGGATTAAAACCCTGTAGTTTACATTGACTAAGCATTGGAAGGGGTCTTCTCTACAGAGAAGGTCTTCCCTATAGACCTTGAGAAGAAGTATAAACTGGAACAAGGAACTATCTGAAACCGAACTGACCCCACACAGCCCTGAATAGCTCCAAAGAAATTGCTAGATATATTTTTACTATTATCATTTTTTAATTTTTAAGTTCTTTATCACTCTTTTAATTTTCATTTTTATAACCTACTATGACCTTGAAAAAAAGACCCTATTTTTAAAGTAAATTTCATATATATATTTTATAATTTTTGTGATTGATTTTGTTTTGCATTTTTACTATTGTATTATTGAGAGTCTAACCTCTACTCTAGATTTTTAATCTTTGCTTTTTGGTATTTGTTAACCATTTTGTACCTTTAAGAATCTAATCTTTAGTACCCATTTTTACTTAGGGGTGTGATTACTGGCTTGATTGCTTTCTCCCCTTTTGACTCTGCCTTTTCTCGCCCAGGTCACCTCTTATCTCCTCCCTCCCCCTTCTCTTCTCTACTTAAATCTGTGAATCTCTCTGGGTGTTCTGGGCTGTGGAGAACACTTAGAGAACTGATTACTGGCTACACTGGTCTCTCTCCTTTTGACTCCCCCTCGTCTCCTCCTGGTCACCCCATCTCCCTCCCCCATCTTCTCTTCTTTATGTAACTCTGTGAACCTCTCTGGGTGTCCCTCACTGTGGAGAATCTTTTCACCATTAACCTAGATATTTTATCATCTGTGCTGTATGGATGGAGAAGTCTTGAGGCTACTATAAGAATAAGACTGAAAGTCAGAGGCAAAAGGCTTAAATTCAAAACTTGAGAACACCAGAAAACTCCTGACTCCAGGGAACATTAATTGACAAGATCTCATCCAAAAGTCTCCATACCTACACTGAAACCAAGCTCCACCCGAGAGCCAACAAGTTCTAGAGTAAGACATACCACACTAATTCTCCAGAAAGGCAGGAACACAGCCCTGAGCATTAAAATACAGGTTTCCCAAAGTCACATAAAACTCATAGACATCCCAAAACCCACTACTGGAGACTTCATTGCACTCCAGAGAGAAGAGATCCAGCTCCACTCACTAGAATACAGATGAAAGCTTCCCTAACCAGGAAACTTTGACAAGTCACTAGTCCAACCCCACCCACAAGGAGCAAACTCTACAATAAAGAGGAGCCACAAACTCCAGCCTACAGAAAGACCACCCCAAACACAGCAATCTCAACAAATTGATAAGGCACAGGAATATTCAGCAGGTAAATGATAAATGCCCACCAAACCAAACAAAAGAGGAGGAGATAGGGAGTCTGCTTGAAAAAGAATTCAGAATAATGACAGTAAAGATGATCCAAAATTTTGAAAACAAAATGGGAGTTATAGATAAATAGACTAGAGACAAGGATTGAGTAGACGTAAGAAATATTTAACAAGGACCTAGAAGAAATAAAAAAGAGTCAATCAATAATGAATAATGCAATAACTGAGATCAAAAGCACTCTGGAGGGAACCAACAGTAGATTAACTAAGGCAGAAGAGAGTATAAGTGAGGTGAAAGACAGAATGGTGGAAATAAATGAAGCAGAGAGAAACAAGAAAAAAGAATTAAAAGAAATGAGGACAACCTCAGAGACCTCTGGGACAAAGTTAAATGCCACAACATTCGAATCATAGGAGTCCCAGAAGAAGAAGACAAAAAGAAGGGGCCTGGGAAAATACCTGAGGAGATAATAGTTGAAAACTTCCCTAAAATGGGGAAGGAAATAGCCACTCAAGTCCAAGAAACCCAGAGAGTCCCAAACAGGATAAACCCAAGGCAAAACACCCCCAAACACATATTAATCAAATTAATGAAGCTCAAAAACAAAGAACAAATATTAAAAGCAGCCAGGGAAAAGCAACAAAAACACATAANTACCTGAGGAGATAATAGTTGAAAACTTCCCTAAAATGGGGAAGGAAATAGCCACTCAAGTCCAAGAAACCCAGAGAGTCCCAAACAGGATAAACCCAAGGCAAAACACCCCCAAACACATATTAATCAAATTAATGAAGCTCAAAAACAAAGAACAAATATTAAAAGCAGCCAGGGAAAAGCAACAAAAACACATAAGGGGATACCCATAAGGATAACAGCTGATCTTTCAGCAGAAACTCTTCAGGGCAGAGGGGAATGGCAGGACATACTTAAAATGATGAAAGAGAAAAACCTACAACCCAGATTACTTTACCCACCACGGATCTCATTCAAATATGAAGGAGAAATCAAAAGCTTTAAAGACAAGCAAAAGCTAAGAAAATTCAGCACCACCAAATCAGTTCTTCAACAAGTGCTAAAGGATCTTCTCTATACAGGAAACACAGAAAAGGTTTATAAACGCGAATCCAAAACAACAAAGTAAGTGGCAACAGGATCATACTTACCAATAATTACCTTAAATGTAAACAGATTGAATGCCCCAACCAAAAGACAAAGACTGGCTGAATGGATACAAAAACAAGATCCCTATATATGTTNGAATCAGTTCTAATGAGGTGGATGAAACTGGAGCCTATTATACAGAGTGAAGTAAGTCAGAAAGAAAACACCAATACAGCATATTAACACATATATATGGAATTTAGAAAGATGGTAATGATGACCCTATATGCGAGATGGCAAAAGAGACACAGATGTAAAGAACAGAATTTTGGACTCTGTGGGAGAAGGCAAAGGTGGGATGATTTGAGAGAATAGCACTGAAACATTTGTATCACCATATGTGAAATACATCACCAGTCCAGGTTCAGTGCATGAGACAGGGTGCTCAGGGCTGGTGCACTGGGATGACCCTGAGTGATGGGATAGGGAGGGGGGTGGGAGGGCATGTTCAGGATAGAGGACATATGTACACCCATGGCTGATTCATGTCAATGTATGGCAGAAAGCACTACAATATTGTAAAGTAATTAACCTACAATTAAAATAAATTAATTTTAAAAAGTAATGAAGAAAATATGATTATGAAAAATATCCCCACGTTTTAATTTAACACCACACTTATTATGTGCCAAGAGTATATGTTTTTATATTGTTATGGTGAGTTTCTTTTTTTGTACAGAACTTCAAAGTTTCTACATGGTGAAATTCTTCAATCTTGTGTTTTATCTCTGACATCATGCCTTAGAAATTCTCAACTCTAAATTAATTTGTTTTCTTCTAATGCTTAGATGACTTCATTTTTTTAAATTTATCAACATTTATTAGAATATTTTAAATGAATATTCTTTAAATGTTTGCTGCATTACAAATGGTATCTATTTTTATTATTTTCTTATCTTTGCTGCTGAGAAGTACATATATAATAACTTCTTANATCATGCCTTAGAAATTCTCAACTCTAAATTAATTTGTTTTCTTCTAATGCTTAGATGACTTCATTTTTTTAAATTTATCAACATTTATTAGAATATTTTAAATGAATATTCTTTAAATGTTTGCTGCATTACAAATGGTATCTATTTTTATTATTTTCTTATCTTTGCTGCTGAGAAGTACATATATAATAACTTCTTAATTATTTCAAAGAATATCAGTGGGAAATGCACCTTTCACCAATTAAAATGACCTTTCATTTAACTTAATTTCACTGTTTTATGAAATATCTTTACTGTTTCTTTCATAACTTATTGCATTGCTATATCTCCCAAACAGGATCTAGTTACATTTTTATTTTGATCTCAGTTAATAAACAAACTTGCATGAATATTTATGATATTTAGCTTGGGTTTTGTTAGTTCTTTGCTTTTTATTTTTATTTTTTCAATGTTTATATTTATATGAATATACACACAAGTGCAGTATAATTTATTTCCTCCATAATTTTGGAAATACTTATTCTAAGTTTTAAAAAATCTGTCAGGAGAAAGTGGATCAAGATTTCTAACTAAATATCTTCATTCTGAACCATATTCCTTTATGGTAGGAAAATACATGAAAAATTATACATATAAAGAGTTGGAAAACAAGAAAGTATGTTCTAGTTCATCATAAACTTGAAAATTTTCTAGCAGATGCAGAAAATATTGACATTGAACAAATGCAGGAGGGAGTCCAGGATGAATCTTTAAGGAAATTAATTAAGAGAGGGCTTCCTCAATAAGGAAATGAATGGGCCTCTGCCTCCTACAATTCCCCTTTCCCCCATCCTGAGCTGCTATTAGCCATTCAGAATGAAAATCCAGAGAAGTGCTTGATGGAGTTCTCCTAGGTTTGGGGCTGGACAGAGAAGCAGAATGAAGCCTGAAATAACTCCACACATTTTAAAAGACTGTAGGAAAGAAAGGAGGAGAAGGAAGTAAAGAGAGGAAGGAAGGAAACAAAGAAAGCTGACATTGGCCTTAAGCTACTCTTCTCTAGTCCTACTCAGGACTAGGTCCTGCACATTCTGCTTGTCAAGCAATACCTACAGTCAGATAGGTACAGATATTAGAAACTAATATTTGTAATTAGAAACTAGTATTTGTTTGTAGGAGAAGAGGGACTTACCAGTATAAATATGAACAGATAACCAAGAATGGTGAAACATTTTAGGGAAATTAATAACAAGAAAAAGAGCAGAAATCCTTACCAATAGAAAAACTAAAATGAGGAAGTAAATGAAAACAAAACAAACCACAAATTTGCTAAGCATGGATAATCGAAAGTGTTAGTCACTCAGTCGTGTCCAACTCTTGGCAACCCCATGGACCAGAGCCCACCAGGCTCCTCTGTCCATGGGATTCCAGGCAAGAATACTGGAGTTGCATTTCCCTCTCCAGGGGATCTTCCCAACCCAGGAAGTGGATTCTTTACCATCTGAGCCACCAGGGAAGCCCAAGCATGGATAATTATTGACCTATAAATAGAGAACTAAGAGCAATCAGGAATAAAATCTTAAATAATTACAAGGTGATAAGAGAGAATTATGAATTGACTCATGCTCTTCGGGTAAAAATCAGAGATACTATAGAATTTGATTAAAATGCTTCACTAAGTATATTAAAATATTGAGTATTCACTAGGAAGAAAACTGTAACTTTAGCACAGCTACAATAAAAGAGATTAAGAAACTCAGTCTAACAGTAGTAAGTGAAAAGAAAACCACAAACCAAAAGTCCAGTTAGAAAACAACAGGATAGCAAGCAGGAGTCCAAATGTGTTGATAATAAAAATAACTGCTGAAAGGCAGCATATCAGTCAGCAGGAAACAGCACATTCAAAAGAGTGCTTGAAGAGAGTTTAATGAGGTACACTCTGCAGAGGATGAGGGCAGGGTTAAAGGAACCGGCAGGGCTAGTGAAGTATCACATTTTAGCAAATGGGGGCTCATTGTTATGAAAGGACCGAACGAGTAGGGAGAACAATATTACTGGAAACTGGTGAGGGCTGGGGACTTTGGAGAAGGGCCGTTTGTCAAAAGCTGTGACTTTAGGTAAAGAAACTTAGATTCTGTCAAAACTGTAGTAAGGCAGACAGAGAGTCTCACACTTGCCCTACCCAACTGGGAGCTAGAGGGTAAGGAGTCTATGGATGTGAGCACCCATGGACATGAGCATCCCAGATGGACATTAGACCAAAAAAAAAAAAGGGCAGAGAATTGATCTTTTGGGCATGCATTCTAACCAGCACTGAAAAGTACTTTAGTATTTGTAGAAAGTAAAACAAAATAAAAGCAAGAATTAAAATCTGTTCTTCATTCAAGAAATACTTACATGACACAGAAATGTTAAAAATAACATTGTGACATAAATTTGTGATTATAGAAACAAGTATAGTATTATTAGTATGAAATAAAAATACTAACTGTATAAATACTGATATTTGACTAAAAGAACACTCTACAAAGAAGTTTATGAATAATAGCACAACATTAAAATACATGATAGATATTAAAAACACAAAAGAAATTGATGAATCCAAAAAAAGTAGGAAATATTTTAAGATAGCTTTCTTTGGAAATGGAGACGGAAATGGCAACCCACTCCAGTGTTCTTGCCTAGAGAATCCTGTGGGCAGAGGAGCCTGGTGGGCTGCTGTCCACAGGGTCACACAGAGTTGGACACGACTGAAGTGACTTAACATGCATGCATGCATCTTAGGAAATAAAAAGCCAATAAATAAATAAGAAAATTAAGGAAANGTTTGTCAAAAGCTGTGACTTTAGGTAAAGAAACTTAGATTCTGTCAAAACTGTAGTAAGGCAGACAGAGAGTCTCACACTTGCCCTACCCAACTGGGAGCTAGAGGGTAAGGAGTCTATGGATGTGAGCACCCATGGACATGAGCATCCCAGATGGACATTAGACCAAAAAAAAAAAAGGGCAGAGAATTGATCTTTTGGGCATGCATTCTAACCAGCACTGAAAAGTACTTTAGTATTTGTAGAAAGTAAAACAAAATAAAAGCAAGAATTAAAATCTGTTCTTCATTCAAGAAATACTTACATGACACAGAAATGTTAAAAATAACATTGTGACATAAATTTGTGATTATAGAAACAAGTATAGTATTATTAGTATGAAATAAAAATACTAACTGTATAAATACTGATATTTGACTAAAAGAACACTCTACAAAGAAGTTTATGAATAATAGCACAACATTAAAATACACGATAGATATTAAAAACACAAAAGAAATTGATGAATCCAAAAAAAGTAGGAAATATTTTAAGATAGCTTTCTTTGGAAATGGAGACGGAAATGGCAACCCACTCCAGTGTTCTTGCCTAGAGAATCCTGTGGGCAGAGGAGCCTGGTGGGCTGCTGTCCACAGGGTCACACAGAGTTGGACACGACTGAAGTGACTTAACATGCATGCATGCATCTTAGGAAATAAAAAGCCAATAAATAAATAAGAAAATTAAGGAAATTAATTCATATAATTCATGACATCCACAAATTAAAGGCAAAAGTGCATGTGAATTTCTCAGTAGATTCATAATACATCTGATGTAATTGCTGTTGTTGCTGTTTAGTCGCTAAGTCATGTCCGACACTTTGCAACCCCATGGATGGTAGTCTGCCAGGCTCCTCTGTCCGTGGAATTTCCCATGCAAGGTGGATTCTTTACCACTGAGCCACCTTAGAAGTCCTTGATATAATTAAACATCCTTATTTATAAAAAAAAGTCTGCAAACTTGGAATAGAATAAAACATTTGATTTTGATATAGGGTATATTCCAGAAACCTAAGTATCATAAATGGTGAAACATTAGAAGCTTTCCCAATAAAATTAGAAACAAGGTAATTAAATAGTTAATTCCACTAGAGGACTGTAAGTAAAGAAAAAAGTATGGGAGACCCCTGAAGTTAATGATCACTCAAGAAAGCAGGGTTACTTAACTACAAAGTGAAGCAGGCTTGCTTAGAACAAAACTACGCAAAGAAAGCATGAGACATGCCCCCAAACAATTAAACAATGGTGACATGAGACCCACATCCTGCCCAGTGAGTTCAGTAAGTTCATGGTTCCTAGGACATGCCCCTCTGCATGTGCTAGTGGAAAATGTGACATTATACTAAAATATGAGATGATTTACCATCTTTAGTATATACCATCCTTCTGCTGATTTGTGTAGTGCCATGATAGTCTTAGTTTGATCTTGAAGGGACAAGAAAACTTCCCCATCTGATGAAAAGGAGGAGCTGATGATAGCAATGTGATGTCTAGTCAAGAATGAGAAAGAAGGTGGTTTTTTCTCTCTCTCCACTTATCCTTTGATTATAAAACTGTAGCCTCTCAAGGGAGGCACCTTCTTGCTCTCCAGCTTGTAAGCCTCACAAGCAACCTATTCTAGTAAGTCACTTCTTATCTATCACTTTGATATTGTGGTTTAGTTGTTAAGTGTCTGACTCTTTTGCGACTCCATGGCCTTTAGCCCACCAGGCTCCTGATTTTCCAGGCAAGGATACTGGAGTGTATTGCTATTTTCTTCTCCAGGGGATCTTCCTGACTCAGGGATCAAACTGTCTCCAGCACTGCAGGTGGATTCTTCCTGGGAAGCCTCATCTATCACTTTGCCTCTCACCAAATTCTTTCTGCACTGAGACATAAAGAACTGGAGCTCCTCAGAGCTCCCCTTTCAGATGCATTTTAACAGTTTAAATGCAGTTTAACATTTTAGGAGTAAATAATTGGAAATATAAAAGACTGATCTAGTCAAATTAGTTTTAAAAATTCACACTCTGGGGCTCTTTCTTTAAAACAGAATGCAATGATAGAAATATAAAGAAGAGAGCATTAAAAGAACTAAAGCAAATAATCAGTCTTAGGAAGCAAAAGTGGGACAGAAGTGGAAAGTACTGAAACAGGCTGCAACCAGAGAACTCCTGGGCACTAGGTTTTTTGAAAGCAGGCAGAGGTAGATGTCAGCTCTGGTCCTGGCCAGTCTTCAGAAACTTATGAATTTCAAAGTACACAAGACTGTCCAGATGTTGTCCATGAGTACACACTAAAACTGACATTTACACTGCATAAATGAGTGTTTTCCTTTTAGTCATGTGCCATTGTGTTCTATCAAAATCCATTTCATAAAAGACTATACTGCATATATTTCTTTGGATAGTTCCCACTTATATTAGCAGATAATTAAACAAGCTTAAAAATATGTATGCATATACATACAATCTTAGGATTTGAAAATTGTACTTACTTTTTTACCAGATCAAACATGGTTTTCTCTACATTTAACAGCCATTGTTCTATACCACTTCTTATACGGATTTTCCTATAATTTTTTAAAAAATAATTATTATAAAAAATTATTTTAATTATTTTTATTCATATTTCACTACTTTGGTCAGTCTGTAAAACTGTCTTAAAACTACACCTATAATATTCATGGGCTGAAGGACTATAATTCTATACTGTCTTTGGTATTTCTAGATCTTAAATTAGAAAATAGGTCACCTAGTTTTAGGAAATTTTGACATCAAAACAACAAATCTACAAAATTAAAAGGATCCAGTAAAATATGAATTTGCAAAATAGATAAATATTACAAAACATTTTTGGCTTCCTTAATGAATCTTCCAAATAGCAAGCCAAGGTCAAGGCTGGGTAGAGGATTTGTGAATGGGAAGGTTTGGGCACAGTAATTTTTAATCAACTCACTTTAGGAACCTCATGCCAAAGACTAGGGAGCCCTTACAAGGGCTGGCAAATTGCACTAGTGTAATGGAAGAACTTCATTTACTATAATTGCCAGGAAACCATTCTTGACAAAACCAGAAGTCAGAGGAAACAGCAGTGGGAGTAGCATCAGCAACCCTAAGCAAATAGCAAATTTCCTTCCTTCCTATATTCATATAATGAAACTTTGTGTTGGCTTATAGGATATATTAATATATAGATATGGAGAGGTAAAACTCTACATAAGTAAATTATCTTCGAAGAAATAGTTTGATTAGCAAATGTCTATGAAATGTCAGAAACTTCCAAGCAAAGGTATAAATAATGAAGATTTACAAAGTCTAAATGCTTAGTTTATGACATAGATATCATACTTTGGCAGCACAAGAGTTTCTCCTTCAGCAGATATGAACATTACCACAGCAGGAGGGCCAATTTCTTGTTTCCATATCAGTAAGTGTCTTATATTTTCAAAACATTTCACAAGATGAGGCTGTGGGCCAGAAACAAATGTCAATAACATTATAAAATTCTGATTTGGTTCGATAATAACACTGCTGAACAGAGAATAATGAATGATATTACCTGTACACACTCAGGATTTCTGCTATCAGACAGAATATCAAGAAGTTCAGCATTGCTAAGAAAGTAAAATCTTGGGAATATCATTCTTTTAGTTTCAAGATAGTCCTGTACAGATTCAAAAGAAATAAAATTCAGAGTGTATGTTTAATCATGATATAAATTACATTATCATTTGTGCCTACATTTACATACAAAAGCCACATTATTAAAGTTTCAGTATAGATAGTAGTATCAGTCAAAATAACATACTGTGCTCAACAAAAGTTATACTTAAATTACTAACAAAAAAAGAACCATAACTAAAGCAATTTAAAACAAAAACAAAACATCCAAGTCTTACACACATGTACACATACATATTATTGATCATTAATAAAGCACTATATTATCATCACTGCTTTCCAGTGTTCCCAACTTTCTGCTCTTAATTCTCTATCCTTCTGGAGAATAAGTTGTCATTTCAGCAGCCCACTTCACATTCTACTATACAGTGAATTCCTGTATTTCCACCTTTACCCACAATTTATCTGTGTTCACACCAATCTTAAACTCTTTTTTTCAGAGGAAGAAATACTACTCCCTTATGTGGTGAATTATCCTTGTTTTATTTACTACTCTCCTATATCTTCAATTTCTTGGTTGCAACAGACTTCTTAAATTCTCTCATTAAATATGTACATTATATATATATACACACACATGGGCAGAGAGCTTTCTGTAGGTTGTAACTACCATATGTGGGTATTCTGGAGGGGTAATCATAACCACTAAGACTTATGTTCAACAAGCAAAAGGGATGAATGCCTGGAAGAAAAATCTTGGTTTATGAAGTAAAGTGAGTATTGTCCACCACAAATCTCAAATATTAAAACCAGTTTTTAAAGATAATGCATGGCTAGCTGACGTTTTAATGTACTGAAAATATAAAAATATATGAACCAATATACACATATATTAATTTATACAATCATCAAATATTCAATTTCAACTTCTACTGATTTTGCCAACTTAACAATAGTTGTGGTGCTAATGTAGATAACATTCATTATTAACTACTTTATTTGTGTCAGCTCTTGTGTTTTAAATTCATTATCTCATTTAACACAAAACCCCTCAAGGTAAGAGTTATTTCCAGTTTAAAGTTAAGAAAAACTAAGCACTCAAAAATTTTATACTTTGCCTAATGTCATCTAGATTGATTCAATCACTTTTTTGTTGTTTTTAATAGCATTTTCATTAACTTATACATGATGAGAGTTTGAAATATTGTTGGCTGCTAAAGAAGAAAATCTACATTGGAATTAGTTTCTGTAGTGCATTACATTTTGCAGATTAAATGATTCTCCACTTTACAATTGTTATAGTTTTACCTCAAGATTTTTCTTTATATATTCAAGATGTATATTGCAATTTTGCAGAATTTCAAGGACTCCTGCGGAGGTAGCTATTTGCAAAGCATCCAGTTTGTTGTGTATTTTTAACATTATTTCTTTCCACATGGAAATGACTTGAGAGAAGAGTTTTGCTTCTGCTGGGAGCTGCCTTTAGAAAGAAAATTTGAGATAATTTTGTTTTTGAAGGGGCTATAATTAAAATCCATAACCTAGATGCATTTGCCACTGAATATGTTCAATTTAGGGCTTCTCTGTTGGTTCTGATGGTAAAGAATCCATCTGCAGAAGACCTGGGTTCAATCCCTGAGTTGGGAAGATCCTCTGGAGGAGGGTGTGGCAACCCACTCCAGTAGTCTTTCCTGGAGAATCCCCATGGACAGAGGAGCCTGTCGGGCTACAGTGCATGGGGTCGCAAAGACATGGACATGACTGAGCGACTAAGCACAGCACAGCACAGCATTGTTCAATTTATAAAATGTACTGAAATTATATTTTTGCTGACCAATCACTAACTAAAGATTTTTTTGAATGTCTATTATGTACAAGTGATGTACTTGGTAGGGAAGACTAGGATAAATTAGACATACATTCATCATTTAACAAGATAATATTATCACTGAGTCAGAGAGATAAGATAGATATATACCAAGTTCTATAGAAAATAAATTGTGTGCTACAAAGGGTAATAAAACAAAGGGCTACTGAAATCCTAGAAAGGAAAGGCGATCTGGGGAGAGGTTTTGGGGGAGAAGCTATTTGATCCAAGTGTTAAAGGAGAAGAGAACTGCAGAGAGGGCACTAGACTTAGGAGCAAGAATATAAAGGCATGTATAAGAAAATCCGAGTTCTATTAATAATTATTTAATCTTAGAAGATTAGGAAATGTAAAGCAGGTTCAACATAAGTATAGACATTTTCTTTTACAGATTATCATTATTTTCTCTCCTTGGAAAAGGGAAGCAAACTCCACACATGGCATGGTAATCTAGTGATATATTGAGTTTTGTTGCTATTGCTATTGGAGTCTAACAAAGGAAGTGTTTTCAGAAGTTGTGTGATCTAGTTCACTTTTCTTGCTCATGCAGTTTCCCTCTCCCATCCTACCCTAGCTCCAACCTGAATGGCTTGGAGGTTGAGGTGGAGAAGAAATTGAAGGGAAAGGCTTAAAAAAATTTTTTTAAATTGAAAAATAATTGATTTACAATGTTGTGTTAGTTTCAAGTATACACCAAAGTGATTCAGCTATACATATAGAAATATCCATTCTTTTTTAGATTCTTTTCCCATACAAGTTATCACCGAATATTGAGTTATCCGTGCTACACAGTAGGTCCTGGAAAGTTATGTATTTTATGTATATATAGCAGTGTGTAAATTGAATCCCGACCTCCTAATTTATCCTTCCCCTGCTTTTTTGCTTGTGGTAACCATGTTTGTTTTCATTTGTGACTCAATTTTTGTTTTGTAAATAATTTCATTTCAGCCATTATTTTAGATTCTACACACAAGGGATATTATATGATATTCGTCTTTCTCCATCTGACTTACTTCACTTACTATGATAATCTCCAGGTCCATCCATGTTGCTGCAAATGGCTTATTTTGTCCTTTTTTATGGCTGAGTAATACTCCATTGTATATATGTACCATATTTTATCCATTCATCTGTCGATGGACATTTAGGCTGTCACCATGCTACTGTAAATAGCTCAGCAATGNACTCCTGTCTCTTATACACATCTAGATGTGTATAAGAGACAGCAGTAGGTCCTGGAAAGTTATGTATTTTATGTATATAGCAGTGTGTAAATTGAATCCCGACCTCCTAATTTATCCTTCCCCTGCTTTTTTGCTTGTGGTAACCATGTTTGTTTTCATTTGTGACTCAATTTTTGTTTTGTAAATAATTTCATTTCAGCCATTATTTTAGATTCTACACACAAGGGATATCATATGATATTCGTCTTTCTCCATCTGACTTACTTCATTTACTATGATAATCTCCAGGTCCATCCATGTTGCTGCAAATGGCTTATTTTGTCCTTTTTTATGGCTGAGTAATACTCCATTGTATATATGTACCATATTTTGTCCATTCATCTGTCGATGGACATTTAGGCTGTCACCATGCTACTGTAAATAGCTCAGCAATGAAAACTTGGGTGCGTGTACCTTTTCAAATCATGGTTTAACGGGATTGATGGGTCCCACTGGTAGTTGTATTTTTAGTTTTTAAAGTACCCTCTATACTTTTCTCGATGTTGGTTGTATCAATTACATTCCCACCAACAGTGTAGGAAGGTTTCCTTTTCTCCACACCCTCTCCAGCATTTATTGTTTGTAGATTTTTTCATGACCATTCTGACTGATGTGAAGTGATATCTCACTGCGGTTTTGATTTGCATTTCTCTAATAGTTAGTTATGGGTTTCCCTCATGGCTCAGTGGTAAAGAATCTGCCTGCTAAGGCAGGATATACAGGTTCAATCCCTGGTTTGGGATGATCCCCTGGAGAAAGATAGGGCAACCCACACCAAAACAGTCAGCCATGACTTAGTCACTACACAAAAACAAAAATTTCTACAGCTGAGCAAAAATCTTAGCAGGGAGAGACTTCAATCTTACCTTCAGTTTAGCATCTTCCCAATGTCTCTGGGAGGTTCTAGTACAACTTGCATTTAGTTGGAAGTGAGGGTAAATGGCCCTACATACTATACTCTCAAAAGTTCCCCTTAAAGAATTTTTTTCTCTAATGAACCTATCTTCTCTTTCCTCTCTTCATATCTTGCTCCTAGTATCAGGGCCTTCATCATTTTTCCATTAGTCAAAGACAGGTCCATCATAGGTTTATTTTTTATTTTCTTTACAATGATTGTATAGAAGCCTTCAGCATCCCTTAATTAAAAGCCCCGTTTCTAACTTCACAGTAAATCCTGAAAGGTAAAACTTGGTGATAGTGTGAATTCCTTAACCTGGAGTTGTATCTTGCCATCATTTAAGAAATCTTTAGTAGAAAATAGAATTAAAGTTTGAATTTATGACATTAAGTTGTAGTCATAAAGAACATATCCCTAAGGTATGTGGTTTCACCTTTGAGAACTATCAGAATACCTATAGATTAATGAAAGACTAAAACATTCAAATGACAAGAAACATACATGTATAACAAAAATGTGTATTGTTCCCTACAAAGCAATACTTACATCTAGACTGTTCTCTTTTGTAAAACTCTAATAGCTCTCCTTTGCCAATAAAGTAAAGTTCAAAATAGTTAACCTGATATTCAAGGTATTCTTGTAATCTGTTCTAATATGCCTTACAAATACCTTCCCCAGGCCTTCCTACTTTATTTCAGAATGGCTTCTAGACTATCTTGTGTAATTTACTGCCAGTAGTTTCAATTCTGTCTACAGAGTACATGTCTCAAGTACTCTTGAGAGCTATCACTTAAAGACAAATTAATTCAAATATTACAAATATAAGAAACGGTAGAATTTCAGACAATTGTTAGGACCTCTATTATTTCACATGGTTCAAAGCAAGTGACTATCATTAATGTGTGAATACTATTAAAAACATTATTTGTTGTTCACATGAAAATCATACTAATATTCCAGAAATAAATAGACATCTAGCACTGTGGTTTAAGGATTATGACATTTGTTGCTTATTTGTTGTACTTAATAGCTTTATATCAGTAATTAAGAAATAATGATTCTTTTAATAAAGATGATGCTTTACATCTTTTAAAAAAGGAAGATGGTTACATAATAATGATTTGGCAGATTATATTTCTATACCTATAGGTAGAATAGAGTGTTCACTGAAGAAATTATTTTTCAAAAATTGCAGGAAATAAATTACTACTATACACTTTTTTTACCTGTACATGACATAGTTTAAGTTTTTTACCTTTGTATTTCTGTAGAATGAAAGATTGGTTCAAGATAAAGCCAATTTCTTTGGCAGTTCATCCATTCCTCAAGAGTGTATGAGAAGAGAGCCAAGTTTTGATCCCATTCATCTACAAGATCCTACAATAATAAATATGCACATACATACAAATCTAAATACATAAAATTACTTTATGAGTAAAGTGATAGAAACAAATCAAAGGTGACTATCAGTCACTGACATAAAAAAAGTCATTATAATAGAGGGTCAAATTCAGTTTAGTTCAGTCGCTCAGGCACGTCTGACTCTTTGCGACCCCATGGACTGAGAACGCCAGGCCTCCCTGTCTATCACCAACTCCTAGAGTTTACTCAAACTCATGTCCATTGAGTCAGTGATGCCATCCAACCATCTTATCCTCTGTTATCCCTTTCTCCCACCTTCAATCTTTCCCAGCATCAGGGTCTTTTCAAATGAGTCAGTTCTTCACATCAGGTGGCTAAGAGGGTCACATACATTAATGTAAATTGAATTATATTTAGTTTGGGAAGAGGTTAAAATGTCCTATTCATCCAATTGTCTTATTGTACAATATTCAGATTTTTTGGCAAGCATAGTCTTTCATTCCTTTCTTTAAACATTTTTGTACAAACGTGTATGTACATATATCTCTAACAGTTTATNTCTCCCACCTTCAATCTTTCCCAGCATCAGGGTCTTTTCAAATGAGTCAGTTCTTCGCATCAGGTGGCTAAGAGGGTCACATACATTAATGTAAATTGAATTATATTTAGTTTAGGGAATTTATTATATTTAGTTTAATTATATTTAGGGAAGAGGTTAAAATGTCCTATTCATCCAATTGTCTTATTGTACAATATTCAGATTTTTTGGCAGGCATAGTCTTTCATTCCTTTCTTTAAACATTTTTGTACAAATGTGTATGTACATATATCTAACAGTTTACATAAATGTAACCATATTATGCACATTGTTTTGTAAATTGCTTTATGTTTTAACCTAATAGTGTCTTTTAGAGAGATTTTAATGCCAATACTTTTAAGTTTTCTTCATTATTTTAACTTCAGGAAATTCTACTGTGTGAATAAGATATCATTTTCCAGCTAGTATAGTATTAAATAATAGAAAAATGATTTAAAATCAATTAATAACACAATATTGAAAAATCAGTAGACTGGTCTATCCCCTAACTGTGGCTTCTCAGAAGGAACCTTTTGTAACTCATTTATGTTTCTCTTCTGAGATTAACCTCTATATTTCTTTCTGTTAAAACAGATCTATATTTCAACAGCTTTATTAAGATATAATGGAATACAATAAACCACACATATTTAAAGTGTACAACTTGATGTTCTCAGATATGCTTATACCTGTGAAACAATCACCAAAATCAAGATAATAAACATATTGATTACCTTGAAAGAGTCTCTTAAACCTTGTTGTAATACCTTCCTCCCAACTGACCAGTGATTTCCTATGGAAACCAGTGATTCTTATGGAAACCACTTTCTGAAACTATGGACTAGCTGGCATTTTCTAGAATACTATATAAATGGAATCATACAGTATCTATTGTTTTTTGTCTGCCTTCTTTCACTCAGCATAATTATTTTAGGATTCATGTTGTTGTCTATATCAAAAGTTCATTTCTTTTTATTGTGGAGTAGTAATTCCACTTCATAGATATATTGACACTATACATTTATTATTCACCAACTTTACATCTGGTTACTTCTAGTTTTTCACTATTACTACTAAAGCTGCCAGTCTCTGTATGGAATGTTTTCCTTTCTCTTGAATAAATACCTAGGGGTGGAATGTCTGGATCATGTGGTACATAAATTTTTAACCTTTGAAGGAAAATTTAAATTTATTATAATATTTTACATTATACCAATAATGTATGAGAGTTCCAGTTCTTCTATATCCTCATCACCACTTGGGATGATCAGTCTTTTTAATTTTAGTCATTCTACAAGGTTTATAGTGGTATTTCATTGGGATTTTAGCATTTGATGAAAAATAAAGTTATCATCTTTTTATGTGTTCATTTTCTATTCATATATCTTATTTAGTGAAGTGTCCGTTTAAATATTTTTCCCATTTCTTGTTATTTTGAAAGTCCTTTATATCTTCTGAATATAAGCTTTTTATTAAACATATGCTTCGCAGATATTATCCCAGCCTGTAGCTTATATATTCTTTTATTTAATGATGTCTTTCGAAGAGAACAAATTTTAAGTTTTGATGAAATTCAAATGATAGTTTTTCCTCCTACTGATCATTCTTTTAGTGTCATATCGAAGAAAACTTTCTAGCTTAAAGTCACAAAATATTTCTCTGATGTTGTGTTCTCAAAATCTCATAGTTGTAAATTCTGTCTTTAGACCTATGATCCATTTTTGAGTTAAATCTTGTATATCCTCAAGATATAGCTTAAAGCATTTCTTTGTTTTGCATGTAACTGCCCAATGTGCCAGCACCATTTCTGAAAAGACTACTGTTTCTTCTCAGAACTGTCTTTACTCCCTTAAGTTTTACTTTCTTAGTAATTTGATTGAATTTTTTTACATGGGGAATTATGTCATGTGAATATAAAGAATATTTTACTTATTTTCCAGTATGGTTGCCTTTTATTTCTTTATTTATTTTCCATGCCTTATACACTGGATAGAACCTCCATATGATGAAGAATAGAAGTGATGAGAGACAACACCCTTCCTGATCTTAGGGGAAAAGTGTTCACTCTGTCATCACTAAGTATGTTGCTAGACATAGTAAAGGACATCTATGTTCTTTATTTATTTAATTTAATTGGAGGCTAATTACTTTACAATATTGTAGTGGTTTTTGCCATACATCAACATGNTCTCCTCTTTCATTTTCATCAAGAGGCTCTCTAGTTTCTCTTCGCTTTCAGTCATTAAGGTGGTGTCATGTGCATATCTGAAGTTTGATATTTCTCCTGGCAATCTTGATTCCAGCTTGTGCTTCATCCAGCCCAGCATTTTGCATGGTATACTCTGCATATAAGTAAAATAATCAGGGTGAAAATATACAGCCTTGACATTCTCCTTTCCCAATTTGGAACTAGTCTGTTATTCCATGTCCAGTTCTAACTGTTGTTTCTTGACCTGCACATGAGTTTCTCAGGAGGCATGTAAAGTGTATGCCAACAAAAAGGACATCCCAGAAGAAATAGACAAATTCCTAGAAACATACAGTCTGCCAAAACTGAATCAAGAAGAAACAGATAATTTGAACAGATCAATTATTAGAATTGGAACAGAATCTGTAATCTANTGCACATGAGTTTCTCAGGAGGCATGTAAAGTGTATGCCAACAAAAAGGATATCCCAGAAGAAATAGACAAATTCCTAGAAACATACAGTCTGCCAAAACTGAATCAAGAAGAAACAGATAATTTGAACAGATCAATTATTAGAATTGGAACAGAATCTGTAATCTAAAAAAACTCCCTGCAAACAGAAGTCCAAGACAGTATAGCTTTGCAGAGAAGAACTTACAAACATGCAAAAAACTTATACCTATCATTCTCAAACTCTCCCCCAAAGCTGAAGAGAACAGAACATCCCCAAATTCATTCCACGAAGTCCCAATCACCTGATACCAAAACCAGACAAAAATATTACCAAAAAAGAAAATTACACGCCAACAGTTCTGATGAATATAGATGCAAAAATCCTCAACAAAATATTAGCAAACAAAATCTAACAACACATAAAAAGGATCATGCACCACAATCAAGTTTTATTCATTCCAGGGTCACAATGGTGATTCCACTTACACACAGCAATCAAAGTGATACAGCACATCAAGAAAACAAAAGACAAAAACCATGTGATCATCACAATAGATGTAGTAAAAGCATTTGATAAAATTCTACATTCATTCATTATAAAAACTCTCAGCAACATGGATATAGAGGGGACATATCTCGACATGTGTGCAAGCTTAGTCTCTTCAGTCATGTCAGACACTGTGCAACTTCATGGACTGGAGCCTCCCAGGCTCCTCTGTCCTTGGGATTCTCCAGGCAAGAATACTGGAGTGGGTTTCTGTGCCCTCCTCCAGGGCACATTTCCAATCCAGGGATCGAACCCATGTTTCTTACTTCTACCTGTACTGGTAGGCAGGTTCTTTAACCTGGGAAGCTCCGTACAACAAATCCACAGGCAATATAACACTCAATGGTAATAAGGTGAAAATCTTCCTGCTACATAGGATGCTCACTTTTACAGTTCTTTTCAACATAATATTGGAATTCCTAGCCAAAGCAACTGTAGAAGGAAAACAAAATGAATCCAAATTGGAAAATAGGAACAAAGACTATTACTACCTGTGGATAACATGATTTTACATATAGAAAACCCAAAAGACTCCACCAAAAGTATTAGAAATAATAAATGAATACAGTGAAATTGTAGGCCTTAAAATCAATACAGAAGAATCTGTTGTGTTTGCATCTAGTAAAAATGAATTAGCATAAAGAGAAATTAAGAAAACAATCTGATTTAAAATCATACCAAAGAAATAAAATACCTAAAAATAAATTTGACCAGAAACATGAAAGCTGTACACTGAAAACTGTAAGACATTAATGAAAGTAACTGAAGAGGACACAAAGAAATGGAAAAGTATTTCATGCTTATAGATTGGGAGAATTAATGTTAAAATGTCCCTATTACTTAAGACAATCTACAGACTCAAAGTAATCCCTATCAAAATATCCGTGACATTTTTCACAGAGCTAGAAAAAAAATCCTAAAATTTATATGGAATTACAAAAGACCCCAAATGAGCAAAACAATCCTGAGAAAAAAACACAGCCAGAGCCATCACACTTTCTCATTTTAAAACATATACACAGCTAAGTGCTGGCATAAAACGAGACACATAAGTCAAAGGAAAAAAAATGACAGCCCAGAAATAAAACCACATATATATGGATAATGAATTTATAATAAAGGATCAAGGAACATACAATGGAAAATGAAAAGTCTATTTGATAAGTTTGGGGAAAATTGACCAGTCATATGTGAAAGAGTAAAGCTGGACCACTACCTTAAACCACAAAAAAAATCAACTCAAAATGGATTAAAAACCTGAATGTAAGACCTGAAACATAAAAATCCTAGAAGGAAACATAGGCAGTAAACTCTTTGACATTTCTCTTAATATTTTTCTCCTCAGGCAAAAAAACCAAAATCAAATATAAACAAATGGGTTTACATCAAACTAAAAAGCTTCTGCACAGGAAAGGAAGCCATGAAAAAAAAAAAAAAACAACTTACTGAATGGGAGAAGATATTTGTAAATCTTATATCTGATAAGGGGTGAAGATCCAAAATATATAAAGAACTCATACAACTCAACAATAGGAAAACAAACAGCTCAATTTAAAAAATGAGCAGAAGAGCTGAATAGACTTTTTTCCACTGAAGGCATGCAAATGGCCAATAGACACATAAAAAGACACATGAAAAGATGTTCGACATCACTAATCATTACAGAAATGCAAATCAAAGCCACAGTGATATTATCTCACACCTGTCAGAATGGCTATTATGAAAAAAAGGTAGAAATAACAAGTATTGGGTAAGATAGGAAGAAAAGGATTGAAATACAATGTGGTACACATGAAACTTATGTAATATTATAAACTCATGTTATCTCAATAAAGTGTTACAAATTTTAAAAATTGATTCTCATGCAATAAGAATTTTCAAAATACTTACCTCCAATAGATTTGCATTCTTTCTTTCAATTACAGATCTCAAGAGATTTTGGCTCATATCTATGATGTTCTCAACATATGGTAAGCATTGTAACTGATAATCAAAACTCATAACATTGAAAATACCAATGCGCTTCTCAATGGTCATATTAACAATTTGTCGAAGGTAGTTTTTGAATTTAGACAGTATACTTTTAAACTGTGTTGAAGTTATTTCTTCCATAGATGATATTTTGGTACTTATGATTTTGGCCTTCTCTACCATAGTACAATATTTCCTAAACTGGGAGCTGTAAATACTAACTTGGCCCATTGAACTTCCAATAATAGTCAGGAAAGTTGCAATCTATAAGTAAAAATGTTTAAAAGTTAATCAGGATTTTGTTTTTAAAACGATAATAGTATGGTCTAATAATCTAATGGCATTTTAAACATTTAAAATGGTTTTATGTGAAGTTCATTTTGTTAAGAATGTCTGTTAAGTATCTAAATATGTAGGAAACTTAAGACTTTAAGAAATTTAGACAGCTTTTTATATTTCGCTTTATGTAAAGCTTCAGTAGGCTATTTAACTTTATAAATAGCATGTTATTTTGAGCCAGGTAGTAGAGACATCAGTCATTTATTCCTTTGCTTGTCACCTTGTTTTAGTGTATATGCTTCATACATAGCCCTAGAAAAGATGAGTTCTAAATATTATGGGGCCTTACTCAATTCTTAAAACATAGCCTTTTGGATAGGACAGAATCTTGACGCAAGCTAGGCAAGTTGGTTGTTTTGTGAATTTGAGCAAAAGAAAATGCCACATTAGACAGTAATGGGAAAAGTCGGGGCCATCATTAGCAAGCCAATATTATGAGGGAACTATAAAAGATTTATAAAGATGTTTTTCACAGTGGAGGTTTGAAAATATATATAGAGGCAAACAAAGAGGAAAGATCATGAGGAAGACAAATAGGGAGATAAGCTGAGAGTGATTTTCCAATTGCCATTAATTATGATACTCTAATTTTTCAAGAAATCCCTTTCATCTAAAATTTCAGTGCATTTCTGTTCCTTAAGCCAAATATTCCTTCCTTAAGATAAACTATTTTTAAACTTACTTTATCTTGGTAGGCAGGATCCATTTCAAAAAGGACCTGACAATTTGGCCATCTGGTTTGATAGTCTCTTACATTTTTCTTCATATTAGGTAAATCCATAATTAAAGCTGACTCAGTAAACATAGATAGGCGGGGATCTTGGCAAAGAGGAATAATTTTGGCTAAAATATATGAGTCAAAGTTTAGTACGTTTAGAAATTCCATTGAAAGCAATGCTTTAAAATTACCAAGGACATTTAGAACTACTGAAAACTGAGGCAGATTTATTGTGAGGGCTATGTAGTATTCTATACTGATAAATAGAATTTAAAGGCAGGTATAAAAATTTGGAATTAATATTATAGAAACAAATAATCACTCATAGGTACTAGGTGGTGGGTCAAGGTATGATCAAAAAATCAGAAGAAATCATTAAGTTAACAAATACTTAAATTGTATCTGCTGTGTGAAGAGTATTGTATCATTACAAGGTTACAAAAATTAGAAGACACTATCTCTACTCCTTGAGTTCATAATCAAGCTGAACAAATTGGATGTTTAAGGCAAAAAACAATCCTTCAATGTACACTGCATACACTATCCAAAAGTCAGCTCAAAATAAATGACATATCTAAATACAAAACACAAATCTATAAATCTTCTAGGAGAAAATATAGGGAAAGTATGTGTGACCTTAAGTTAAGCAAAGAATTTTTAAGAGACAAAACCAAAAGCACAATTCTTAAAACAAAAAAATGGACAAACTGTATTTTATCAAAATTAATAAATTTAGCTCTGTGAGAATCAATGAAAAGATAGTTGTCTTTTTGCTTTACTTATGGTTTCCTTTGCTGTGCAAAAGCTTTTAAGTTTAATTAGATCCCATTTGCTTGTTCTTATTTTCATTACTGTAGGAGATGTATCAAAAAAGATCTTGCTGCAATTTAATCAGAGAGTGTTCTGCCTATATTTTCCTCTAAGAGTTTTATAGTGTGCAGCCTTACATTTAATAAACAAAATGAAAACACAACCCACAGATTGGGAGAAAATATTTGCAAATGAAGCAACTGACAAGGGATTAACCACCAAAGCATATGAATAATTCATGTAACTCAATATAAAAAAAAATTCCAACACTCCAATCAAAAAATGAGTGGAAATGGACATTTCTTCAAAGAAGACATACAAATGGCTAATAAACACATGAGAAGATGCTCAACATCACTAATTATTAGAGAAACATAAATTGAAACTACAATGAGGTATCATCTCACAGCAGTCATAATGGCCATCATCAAAAATATCTACAAATGATAAATGCTGGAGAGGATGTGGAGAAAAGGAAACCCTCCTACTGTTTGGGTGGAGTGTAAATGGATACAACCACTATGGAGAATAGTATAGAAGTTTCTCAAGGAACTAAAAATAGAACTACCCTATATCACGGTAATCCAAGTCTATGCCCAAACCAGTAACACTGAAGAAGCTGAAGATGGAAAATTCTACGAAGACCTACAAGACCTTTTAGAACTAACACCCAAAAAAGATGTNCTATGTAAAATTGCATCCAAAAAATATCTGGGAAAAAATTTAAGGAGATGAAAGACCTATACGCTGAAAACTATTAATAAAAATGTAAGGTGAAAATAATATTTACAACTGTTATGCTCTGACATAAAAGACATGCCTTATTTAAGTCTATAAAATTCTGTAGTACATTATCAAAAAAATCAGAACATTGGGCTATTTACCTAATTCCCAACAGTTAGGCACTCAACGGCCATATGTATAATTCACACATCCTCAAATAATTTGAAGTTCACATTGATTGATTCCAAAGAGTATGAGTTTAAAATTTTCTAATATACTGTAATATCTGCACATTCCTGGCATGTTGCCAAAGAAAGACAGTGAATCTAACTGAACTTTAAAAAATACTTACTTATGCATTTTTCAATAGCAGCCACCATATTTTGAATCTGTATTGAAAACTCCAATCTGTTGGGAGTTATAAAGAGATTTGTAGGGAATTCTAAAAGTCTAAGAGAAAATAATAAAAGCATATATAAGAATACAGTAACATAAAATACAATTACTTGTAATTTCAAAAATATCTAGTACTTACTTATCATTCATGGAATTTTTCTCAAACTCAGTTTCGAAGTTTAGTTCTATCAGAATCCATCAAAAGAAACAATAAAAATTTATTTTTATATAAAAATTGATATTTATGTCAGCTAATTAACAAGGTTATATTGTCAGTACTTTCTAAAACCCTAAGAATAAACTGGGAAGGTTACTTTAAGGATTGAATTTTAGCAGTACACCCCACCCCCAGATTCTGATTAAGGAGATCTGAGAAGAAATTCAGGAGTCCTTAACATTTATAAAAATCATAGACTATTAACTGATAAATTCATAACTATTAAAATTTTCTTCCATGTGTTATTTTAATTTATCCTTTAACACTTATAAAACTCATAGTCTATTAACTGATAATACACAAACTACTAAAAATTTCTCTCACGCGTTATTTTCCAGCTGCAAAGATATTTTCTCTCACTTTTAATAGTGTCATTCACTTTACCTGAAAGAACGTCATAGCTGTAACTCATTCTTTTTGATTTCTTCATTGGATGTAGTTCTTCACTTGATTGTTTAATGAAAACATTGACTTCATTTTCTGATGTATCTTCATATACTGCATATTTTTCAGAGCACTTGTCAGACTCATGTAAGTTCTCTTCAGAATTTTCTGAAGAATCACTCTCGGCAGGAGTTCTCAACTGTAGGCTTACTTCAAATATTGGTGCACGTATTTTTCTCAGATCTGTATCCACTTTGATACTATTCAAAATCTAATTTAACAGATACGTTAGAGTGCTAGTTATAATATGTAAATAAGTGTTCTTTTATATATAACAATATAAAACTAATTTTAAATGAAAACTAATAACTTTGGCATAAATTAATAACATTCAAATGGTATATAATTGATTTTCTTTTAAAAATAATGTAAAATAAATGATACATTATAATGCAGTAGTTTTCCAGTTGATGCCATAATGGGTACATATTAATCATTTAAGAACTTCCTAAAAATATAATTTTTAAGGCCCTATCCTAAAAATTTAAAAGGTAGGGGCAAGGTCCAGGAATCTAAAACATCTAAAAGCTGAACAGGTGATTCTCCCATGTACTCTGATTTAAGAACAACACATCAGATGAAGGAAACAATCCCATTTACACTACATCAAAAATAAAAAATCTACAGGGAACTACATTCAATATCTTGCAATCACTTATATTGAAAAATAATCTGTGGAGAAAAGGGAACCCTCTTACACTGTTGGTGGGAATGCAAAATAGTACAGCCACTATGGAGAACAGTGTGGAGATTCCTTTAAAAATTGCAAATAGAACTGCCTTATGACCCAGCAATCCCACTGCTGG
>SJYA01002202.1:123463-138698 GCA_006410615.1 Neotragus moschatus | reverse complement strand
AAGAGACACAGATGTATAGAACAGCCTTTTGGACTCTGTGGGAGAGGGAGAGGGTGGGATGATTTGGGAGAGTGGCATTGTAACATGTATGATATCATAAGTGAAATGAATCACCAGTCTAGGTTTGATGCAGGATGCAGGATGCTTGGGACTGATGCACAGGGATGATCCAGAGAGATGGTGTGGGGTAGGAGTGGGGAGAAGGGGGTCGGGATTGGGAGCTCATATATACTCGTGGCTGATTCATTTCAATGTATAGCAAAACAAACACAGTATTGTAAAGCAAAACAAACTAAACAATAAAAATTAAAAAAAAAGAAAAAAATCTGTAAAAAAATATATATACATAACTGAATCATTTTTCTGTATACCTCAAATTGATACAGTATTGTAAATCAACCACTCTTCATTTTAAAAACTTCCTTTTGTCCAAGAGCATCCAAACATTCTGATAAGAATTTCAGTGTAGTTGAATCCCCTTAAATGTGTTTACAGTTGACTAAATCCCAAATCTACAAATAAAAGGCCTTTGTATTAAAAATAATAATAATACAAAATATAAAACTATACTATAAAGCTACAATAATCAAAAGAGTACGACAGTGGCATGAAATAAGAAATATAAATCAATGGAACAGGATAGAAACCCTATGAAAAAACTCACACACTTATGGTCAGTTAATCCATAACAAAGGTGGCAAGAATTTACAATGCAGAAAAGACGGTCTCTTCAATAAGTGGTGTTGCAAAAACTGTGTTAGAACATTCTCTAACACCATACAAAAAAATAAACTCAAAATGGATCAAGTCCTAAATTTAAGGCCAGATACTATAAAACTCTTAGAAGAAAATACAGGCAAAACACTCTCTGACACACATCACAGAAATACTTTCCTATCTACCTCCTAGAGTAATGAAAATGAAACCAAGAACAAAGAAATGGGACCTAATTAAACTTAAAAGATTTGCATAGCAAAGGAAATCATAAACAAAATGAAAAGATAGCCCACAGAATAGGAGAAAATATTTTTAAATGAAGTGACTTACAAGAGATTAATTTCTAAAATACAAATAGTTCATACAGCTCAATATCAAAAAAACAAACAACCCAGTCAAAAAATGGGCAGGAGACCTAAACAGACATTTCTCCAAAGAAGATATATAGATGGCCCAAAAGCACATGAAAAAGTGCTCAACCTCACTAATAATCAGGGAAATGCAAATCAAAACTACAATGAGGTATCAACTTTCATGGTCAGAAAGCCCATCATCAAAAAATCTACAAACAGTAAATGATACAAAGAGTGTGGAGAAAAGGGAAACCCTCCTACACCATTGGCAGGGGGCATATTGGTAAAGAATCTGCTTGCCAATGCAGGAGATCCAAGAGATGTGGATTGGATCCCTGGGTTGGGAAGATGCCCTGGAAAAGGGGATGGTAATCTGCTGCAGGATTCTTGCCTGGAAAATTCTATGGACAGAGGAGCCTTATGGGTTATAGTCCATGGGGTCGCAAGGAATTGGACATGAGTGAGCAACTGAGCACACATACACATGACCATTATGGAGGAACAGTATGATGGCTCCTTTAAAAACTACAAATAGAACTGCCATGACCTCGCAATCCCACTCCTGGGCATACTCCTGAGAAGACATAATCTGAAAGGATATATGCACCCTAAAGTTCACTGCAGCACTATTTACGATAGCCAAGATATGGAAGGAACCTAATATCCAATGGCAAAGGAATAGATAAAGAAGGTGCAGTGCTTATGTATATAATGGAGTATTACTCAGCCATAAAAAGAACAAAATAGAGGTTATCATACTATGTGAAATAAGTCAGATAAAGACAAATTCACTCATGTGAAATTAATTTTTAAAAATGATACAAATGTATCTATTTATAAAGCAGAAAAAGAATCACACATCAGGAATATATTTCAAATTCATCAGAACATGTCCTAGTCTTTCTTTAAAGTCTTTAAACTCCACTTTAATGTGATTATACTAGCATAACTATCTCTACTGAAAAATAACAGGAGTATTGTAAGTATAAATATTTTATTTACAAAAAATATAATTGTTCTTAGTTTCAATCTAGGCATAGGTTCTCAAGTAATATTTTGATTCCTTACATTTCATAAATAATCTTGTGCTTGTGCTTGTGGCATCCAGTAAGTGTTTCTCATTTACTGAGGTGAGATCAGATCAGTGGCCATCTGAATCACCTACCAGAACCTCAACCTTTAGTTTAAGTCATTAAGAAATAAAGGGATTTAACAATAACAAGTCCTTCACCAAAGAGAAATTTAGTGATATATTATCATGAATCTTAACAGCACAATGTTGAGTAAAAATATGTAAAAACAGAAAAGAAACACAATGATATTTCTGCAAATTCGAACATGTATAATAACAAAATCCAAGACATGATTTATTAAAAAATTCAATGTAACTTTATGGAAGGTGGATTGAAGAAAAATACAAAAATGATATTTCAGTGACTCCTCATAAGAGGGGGAGGATGTGTTAAAAGTTGGGGGATAGGGAAGGAAATAAAACAAAAAAATGATAAAATCAAGAGGATGATCAATTCAGCTCTCCATATCTGATCTCCTACACTAAATGAGGTGGCAGAAGAAAGAACAAGAGAAAACACCAGAAGAACTAGATGAAGCAGAGATCAGAAACCTGAGAGAGAGTTCACACTAATGGTATTAAAGATAACAAAATAACTTGGGAGAAGAATGAATGCTCAGAGTGAGAAGTTACAAGAAGTTTTTAACAAAGAGAAAACATAAAGAACAACCAAACACAGTTGAAAAATACAATAACTGAAATGAAAAATACACTAGAATAAATCAGTAATAGACTAAATGATACAGAAAAATAGGTCAGTGAGCTTAAAGACAGAATAGAGGAAATCATTGCCACTCAACAAAAAAGAGAATGAAAGAAATAAAGATAGTTTAAGATACCTCTGAGACACAACCAGGCACACTAACATTTGCATTACAAAAGTCCTAGAAGAAGGAAAGAGAGAGAAAGGGACTGAGAGCGTATCTGAATACATAAGAGTTGAATACTTCCTTAACCTGGGAAAGGAAATAGTCATCCACATCTATGATGTACAGAGTCCCACAGAGGCTGAAACCAAAGAGGAACACACCAAGACACACTGTAATTAAAATGACAAAAATTAAAGATAAGGAGAAAATATTAAACTAAGAAACAATATTCAAGGGATCTCCCATAAGGCTAGACTATCAGCCGATTTTTTAGCAGAAACTCTGCAGTCCAGAAGGGAGTGGTATAATAAAACTCAAAGTGATGAAAGGGAAAACAAACAACCAAGCACATGCAACACTCTCCTTTAGATTTAATGGTGAGATCAAAAACTTAACAGACAAGCAAAAGCTAGAATTCAGAACCATAAAACCAGCTTTACAAACAAGGTTAAAGGAAATCCTCTGGGTAAAAAAGAAAAGGCCAGACTTAGAAATGAGAAAATTATAAAATTAAAAAGGTTACCAATAAAGGCAAATGTATAGTACATGTAGGTAATATCCCACACACAAAGCCATTAGGAAGGTTAAAATCAAGAGTAGTAAAATCATCTATATCCACAATAAGCAGATAAGGCCTACATAAAACAATTAAATGTAAAATATGATATCAAAACTATTATAAGGAGCGAGAGCATAAAAGCACATTTTTTTAATGCATTAGAAATTAAGAGAAAAGCAACTTAAACTATGTTTATTATAGACTGCTATACAAAAACCTCAGAGTAATTATAAAACAAAAATCTGTAACAGATACACCAAAAAAAAAAAAAGAAAAAGGAATCCAAACTTAACATTAAAAATAGCCATAAACTCACAAGAGAAGAGAATCAATGAAGAAAAAAGGGAAAGAAGATGCCACCCCCCAAATTCAAAACAATTAACAAAATGGCAGTAAGAACATACATACTGATAACTAGTTTAAATGTAAATGGACTAACTGCCCAAATCCAAAGACACTGAGTGGCAGAATGGATATAGAAATAAGACTCATATATATGCTGCCTACAAGACATTCACCTCAGATCTAGAGACACACAGACTGAAACTGAAGAGATGAAGCATTCCATGCAAATGGAAATAAAAGTTGGAATGTAATATTTAGATAAAATAGACTTTAAGTAGAGACTATAATAAGATATGAAATAGGACACTGCATAATGATCAAGGGATCAATCCCAGAAGATATAAGAATTGTAAATACACATGAAACCAGCGTGGAAAGTCAAAGTGAAAGTCACTCAATCATGTCCAACTCTTTGCAACCCCATGGACTATAATAGTCTATGGAATTCTCTAGGCCAGAATACTGGAGTGGGTAATCTTTCCCTTCTCCAGAGAATCTTCCCAACCCAGGGATCAAACCCAGGTCTCCTGCATTGCAGGCAGATTCTTTACTAGCTGAGCCACCAGGAAAGCCCTTTTCACTTTCAGTTTCACAATCCAGCATAGGAACACATAAATAAATATGAATAAATAGTAATAAACATAAAGGGAGAAATTGACAATAACACAATAATAATAGAAAATTTAGCACAACATTCATTGATGGACAGCTCATTTAGACAAAAAATCAATAACTGGCTTTAAATGACACATTAGATAAGATGAACTTAATTGATATATATAGAGAGAATTCCACCTGAAAGCAGAAGAATACACATTCTTTTCAAGTGCACATGAAATATATTCCAAGACAGATCAAATATTAGGTCACAAAACAAACCTCAGTAAAGCTAAGAAAGTTGAACTCAAAGCAAGCATCTTTTCTGACCACACCACCATGAAACCAGAAATCAATTACAAGAAAAATGGCAATAAACAGAAGCATAAGGCTAAAAATATACTACACAAAAGAGAGCCAACAATGGCTGAAGAAATCAAACAGGAAATGAAAAAATTTACGGAGACAAATGAAAATAAAAATATGATGATAGAAAACATATGAAAGGCAGCAAGAGCAGTTCTAAGAAATACAAACTTACCTCAGGAAACAAGAAAAATCTCAAATAAACAACCTAACCTTACACAGAAGAACAACAGAATGAGGAACAAACAAAACTGACAGCGGAAGGAAATAAAGATCAGAGTAGAAATAACTAAAATAGAGAAAAAAACAACAGAAAAAAAATCAATGAACTAAAAGCTGGTCCTTTGAAAAATAAACAAAATTGACAAATCTTTAGCCAAGCTTATCAAGAAAAAAGGGAGAGGGCCCGAATCAATAAAATCATAAATGAAAAAGGAAAGGTTACAACCAACACCAGAGAAATTCACAGGCTTATAAGAGACTACTATGAATATCAATGAACCAATAAAATTAACAATCTGGAAAGAATGGGCAAACNGAGCGGAAGGAAATAAAGATCAGAGTAGAAACAAATAAAATAGAGAAAAAAACAACAGAAAAAAAAAATCAATGAACTAAAAGCTGGTCCTTTGAAAAATAAACGAAATTGACAAATCTTTAGCCAAGCTTATCAAGAAAAAAGGGAGAGGGCCCAAATCAATAAAATCATAAATGAAAAAGGAAAGGTTACAACCAACACCACAGAAACTCACAGGCTTATAAGAGACTACTATGAATATCAATGAACCAATAAAATTAACAATCTGGAAGGAATGGGCAATCTTAGAAATGTACAATCTCCCAAGACTGAACCAGGGATAAATAGAAAATATGAACAGGGACTTCCCTGGTGGTCCAGTAACTAATAATCTGTGCTTAGAAATGTACAGAAATGAACAATCTCCCAAGACTGAACCAGGGATAAATAGAAAATATGAACAGGGACTTCCCTGGTGGTCCAGTAACTAATAATCTGTGCTCTCTTTGCAGGGGGCCCAGGCTCAATCCCTGATCAGGGAACGAGATCCCACATGCTACAACTAACGATCCTGAGGGCCACAATTAAGATGCAGTGAAGCCAAACTAATAAATAAATATTTCTTTAAAAAGGAAAAGAAAATATGAACAGACCAATTAACAGTAATGAAACTGAATCAATAATTTACAAACAAAATTTCCTGTCCAGATGGCTTCACAGGTGAATTCTACCAAATATTTAGAGATGAGTTTACATCCATCCTTCTCAAACTATTCCAAAAATATTGAAGAGAAAGGAACACCTCCAAACTCATTCTTTTCGCCCACCATCACCCTGATACCCAAACCAAAAATATCACAAAGTAAGAAAATTACAATCTCACTGACAAACAATAGATCAAAAACTTCCAAAACATACTAGCAAACTGAATCCACCAATACACTGAAAGGGTCATATACAATGATCAAGCAGGATTTATCCCAGAGATGCAAGGATTTTTCAGTATCCCCAAATCAATCAGTTCAGTTTAGTTCAGTCGCTCAGTTGTGTCCGACTCTTTGTGACCCCATGAATCGCAGCACTCCAGGCCTCCCTCTCCATCACCAACTCCCGGAGTTCCCTCAAATTCACGTCCATCGAGTCGGTGATGCCATCCAGCCATCTCATCCTCTGTCGTCCCCTTCTCCTCCTGCCCCCAATCCCTCCCAGCATCAGGATCTTTTCCAATGAGTCAACTCTTCGCATGAGGTGGCCAAAGTACTGGAGCTTCAGCTTTAGCATCATTTCTTTCAAAGAACACCCAGGGCTGATCTCCTTCAGAATGGACTGGTTGGATCTCCTTGCAATCAATCAGTTATGATACACCATATTAAGAAACCACAAAATTGCATTCATTTCAAATGCTAGTATATTGTCACCCTATTTATTTTAACTTCTATGCAAAGTACGTCATGCAAAACGCTGGGTTGAATGAGTCAAAAGCTGGAATCGAGATTGCTGGGAGAAATAACAACCTCAGATATGCAAATAGATACCACTCTAATAGCAGAAAGTGAAAAGGAACTAAAGAGCCTTTTGATAAGGGTGAAAATGAGAGTAAAAAAGCTGGCTTAAACTCAACATTAAAAAAAAAACAACAAAAAATGATCCTGTCATCTGGTCCCAACACTTCATGGCAGAAAAGTGGAAACAGTGACAGATTTTATTTTCTTGGGCTCCAAAACTACTGTTGACAGTGACTGCAGCCATGAAATTAAAAGACGCTTGCTCTTTAGAAGAAAAACAATGATACCTAGACTGTGTATTAAAAAGCAGAGACATCACTTTGCTGACAAAGGTTTGTAAAGTCAGTTATGTTTTTTTCCAGTAGGCATGCACAGCTGTGAGAGCTGGACTATAAAGAAGTCTGAGCACTAAAGAATTGATGCTTCTGAACTATGGCGCTGGAGAAGACTCTTGAGAGTCCCTTGGACAGCAAGGAAATCCAATCAGTCAATCCTAAAAGAAATCAACCCTGAACATTCATTAGAAGGACTGAAGCTGAAGCGCCAATACTTTGGCCACTTGATACGAAGAGCTGACTCTCACCCGATGCTGAGAAAGACTGAGGGCAGGATGAGAAGTAGGTATGAGCAAACTACAGGAGGTAGTAAAGGACAGGAGAGCCTGGTATGCTCCAGTCCCTGGGGTTGTAAAGACTCAGACATGACTTAGNGAATAACACCCTCCTCGCACAGGGGGTCTCCTCGTTTGGAGGACAGTTATCTGAACACCGGTGTCAGGTCTGGTCAGGGGCGAATTAGTCGCCCTAGGTGGCATAAGACCGAGGCCCAGCAGGTGCGCTCGAAGGCAGCTGGCTCTGCGGGGGAGAGAGCTTCGCTTTCGATCCCGAATCTGGTGGGCAGTGGACACCCTTTGGAAAGGTAACCTCGAGAGACAGGAGGGTTCAGGGGGCCCCAGGAAGACCTAGTACTGTATTTTCGGCCGAGGTTTGTCTGTCTTCTGTTCGTCGTATCTTTGTGTGTGCCAGCATTGTCTCTGCTCTCTGTTTGTCTTGTCTCCTGTGTTCTACTCTGTAATCATGGGACAAGAGACTTTCACTTCGCTGTCCCTATGACTGACCATTTTTCTGATTTTAAGTCTAGGGCACAGAATTTGTCGGTGCTGGTGAAGAGGAACAAATTAGTAACATTTTGCTCCTCTGAATAGCCTACTTTTAGTGTCGGCTGGCCACGAGAGGGGACCTTAAGCCTGCCAACCATCCAAGTGGTTAAAGAGAAAGTGCTCGCTCCTAGCCCTGGTGAACATCCAGAGCAGACACCTTACATCTTAGTCTGGCAGGATCTGGTGGAAAATCCACCAGCCTTGCTGAAACCTTTTATTCCGCACTGCCCCCTCCCCCCCACCAACTTCATCAATTCCACAGGTACTTGTCGTGGAGGCATCGGAAAAGGAAGAACATAAGGATTGCGACGGCCGGGCAAAGCCGGTACTCCAGGAATCCTCACTATACCCCAACCTAATTGACCTGGAAACCGAACTCTCACCACCTCCCTATATACCCCCACCTTTGCCCCCTCAGGTACTATAGGTATCCTCCAGAAGGGCACGAAGAGACACTGAACCTTCGGCCCCACCTCAGGAAGGGGGTCCTGCCCAGGGGACTCATGGAAGGACCAGAGGGGTCCTTGGTCTGCCAGACGATGGCACCCCGGAGGCCCCCACAACAACTGTCCAAGCGTTTCCCGTTCGGGCAGGACTGGCCTGCCCAGACGGAGAACGAACATACCAATACTGGCCCTTTTCCACCAGTGATCTGTATAACTGGAAAACTCAAACCCCTTCGTTCTCAGAAAAGCCCCAGGGCCTCATTGACCTTTTGGAATCTATCCTTTTTACTCATAATCCCACTTGGGATGACTGTCAGCAGCTGTTACAGGTGCTCTTCACCACAGAGGAACACGAACAAACATGAACGAATTTTGTCAGAGGCGAGGAAACACGTTCCAGGGGTGGACGGAAGACCCACCACACAGCCTAATTTGATTGAGGAGGGATTTCCTCTGATGCGACCCCACTGGGATTTCGAGCACACTGAAGGTAGGGAGCATCTCCGAGTGTACCGCCAGACTCTCATGGCCAGCCTTTGAGCAGCCGCCAGGAGACCAACAAATTTGGCCAAGGTAAATTTGGTTAGACAGGAGCCAACAGAGAGCCTGGCAGCCTTCCTAGAGAGGCTAATGGAAGTTTTTAGACAATACACCCCCATGGACCCACAGGCTGATGAGTCATGAGTGGCAGTTATCCTAGCATTTGTGAACCAGGCAGCTCCGGACATCAGGAGAAAATTACAGAAAATAGACAGGCTAGGGGAACAATCAATACAGGATCTAGTGAGAGCGGCAGAAAGGGTTTTCAATAATAGGGAGACTCCTGAGGAGAGGGAAGAACGAATCAGATGAGAAGAGAGAGAATATAGGGTGGAAGAAAACCGGAAGAATCAGAAAGAACTGGCTCACATTTTCTTTGAGGGGTTAAGAAATGGACCCGATCTTCGGAGAGCTAGGGATGCTGGGGGGAGGGATAAAGAGAGACCGGCCAGACAAGCACTGAAAAAGGACCAATATGCATACTGCAAGGAAAAGGGACACTGGAAGAATGAATGCCCCAAATGAACCCGAACGGGGAGACCCAATAGGGAGGAAGTATCTTCTCCAGCAACCCGTGTGTTATTTGTGGGGGAAGACAGTGACTAGGGGGGGGTCGAGACTCAGCACCCCTCCCCAAGTCCTGGGTAACTATTCATGTGGAGGGGAAACCAGTCAGCTTCATGGTAGATATGGGAGCCCAATACTCGATTCTCAACCGGAAGGATGGGCTGATGTCCAAAAAGACCAGCTGGGTGCAGGGGGCCACCGGGACTAAACGATATTGCTGGACTACTAAACGACAGGTGGACTTAGGGGCCCAACGGGTATCCCACTCATTTTTAGTGATACCAGAATGCCCAGCACCCCTGCTGGGAAGAGACCTGCTGTCCAAGGTTAATGCGCAGATTCACCTCGTCCACAAAGAGATGTCAGTCATGGATGGGACCGGACATCCAATTCATGTCCTGTCCCTCGCACTGAGGGACGAATACTGGCTGTACCAGCCAGGACCCTCCTTGACTATTGACCCTACAGTGCAACCTTGGGTTCAGAAATACCCCCTAGCCTGGGCAGAAACGGCAGGGGTAGGACTAGCTAAACGGAGACCTCCCATTATTGTCAAACTGAAAGCAGATACCACCACTGTAAGGGTAAAACAGTACTCCATGAGTCAGGAGGCCTAGCGAGGAATCGCACCACATATACAGTGGCTCCTGGAGGTAGGAATTCTTAAAAGGTGTCGATCCCCATGGAATACTCCCCTACTACCTGTGAGGAAACCTGGGAGAAAGGACTTCAGGCCAGTCCAGGATCTGCGGGAAGTCAACAAACGGGTGAGTGACATTCATCCTACGGTTCCTAACCCGTACACCCTCCTAAGCAGCCTGCCGCCTGACTATGTCTGGTTTACAATTCTCGATCTGAAAGACGTCTTTTTCAGTCTGCCTTTAGCCCCTCAGAGCCAAGAGATTTTTGCCTTTGAATGGGCCGACAAGGACAGCCAAGCCACAGGACAGCTGACTTGGACTCGCCTCCCACAGGGATTCAAAAATTCACCAACCTTGTTTAACGAAGCCCTAGGTGATGACTTACGTGAGTACCGGGTGGGCCACCCTGATGTTGTCCTGTTACAATATGTGGATGACCTTATGCTGACTGCTGCCACCAGCGAAACATGCCTAGAGGCAACAGGCGACCTCCTCCAAACTCTGGAGACATTAGGATATTGGGCTAGTGCAAAAAAGGCCCAAATTGCAAGGCAGGAGGTCACTTACTTGGGGTATAAGATAAAGCAGGGGCGACAGTGGCTGATGCAGGCCATGAAAGAGACCATTCTGCGGATTCTGGAGCCAACAACCCCTCGCCAGCTGAGGGAATTCCTGGGGACTATTGGGTACTGCAGGCTATGGATTGTAGGGTTCGCTGAAAAAGCCTGGCCACTATATTAAGGAAGCAAAGAAAGTAAGAACTGGACTTGGACTGAGTCAATGAGGCAGGCATTTCAAGAACTCCGGCAGGCCCCGTTGGAAGCCCCGGCCCTTGCTCTCCCTGACCCATCTAAGCCATTTGTTGTTTGTGGATGAAAAACGGGGAGTAGGGAAGGGGGTCTTGACACAACAATGGGGACCTTGGAGGTGGCCTGTAGCCTATCTCTCTAAAAGGTTAGATCTGGCGGCAGCCGGCTGGCCGCCCTGCCGTCGTATCATCATGGCTACTTCCCTCTTGGTCCATGATGCTGACAAGCTGACCTATGGACAACGCCTCCTGGTCTACACTCCTCATGCCATCGAAGGGATCCTCAAGCAACCGCCGAGTAAGTGGATCTCCAACGCTCGCCTAACCCATTATCAGGCTTTACTGCTGGATATCCCCTGGATACACTTTCAAACACCCTGCTTTCTGAACCCGGCCACCCTCTTGCCTGTCCCGGAAACGGATAAGCCCCTACACGATTGTGCTGAGGTGTTGGCTGAGGTGACAAACATGCGCAAGGACCTCAGAGATGTGCCCTTGCAAGACTTAATATGGTTCACCGATGGGAGCAGTTATGTGAGAGACGGGCAGAGAAGGGCAGGAGCAGCAATAGTAGACGCCTCTGAAAGGACTGTTTGGGCCGAGGCTCTGCCGCCCCCCCCCTCCCCCGCGCCCGGGGACATCCGCTCAGAAAGCAGAATTAATTGCTTTAGCCCAGGCACTTGAGATGGCCAAGGGGCAAAAGGTCACCATTTATACAGACAGCTGGTATGCATTTGGCACAGTGCATATTCATGGCCCGATATACAAAGAACGGGGGTTCCTAACGGCTGAGGGAAAGACGTCAAAAACTAACCTGAGATCTGTAGACTTTTGGCAGCAGTCCAACAGCCTCGAGCTGTAGCCATAGTGCTGTTCCTGGTCACCAACAAGGAAACAACCTCAGGGCTCGAGGCAATCCAGCCGCCGTCGCAGCAGCTCGCCAAGCAGCCACGGGAAGCTATGAGGCCTGCATACTAACTGTGGGATTGCCAGTCCCAGGAATAGGGACCTTGCCACCGGCCCCTGAGTACTCCCCCTCCAATCAGGATTGGATTCGAGAGAACACCAATTGTCCCGTGAGTATAGACAGATGGTATTGGGACCCAGATGGCAACTTATTTCTCCCCGCTGACCTGGTCCGACACCTGCATCGGACCACCCGCTTGGGGGAGTAGAAGACTCTATCACTCCTACAGACAGCTCACCTGTGGTTTCCCTGACAAAAAGTGGCTGTATAAGACATAGCTCACGCCTGCAAAGCATGCCAGATGATGAGACCAGAGAAGGGACAACACACGGGTATAAGGTACCGAGGGGAGAGGCCAGGACAACAGTGGGAAATAGATTTCACTGAGGTAAGGCCACGCAAGTATGGGTACCGTTACTTGTTAGTCTTAGTGGATACCTTCTCTGGGTGGGTGGAAGCCTACTCCACTAAGAGGGAGACGGCAATGATGTTTGCCAAAAAGCTCCTAGAGGAGATAGTGCCTAGGTTTGGGCTGCCGGTAACCACTGCCTCTGATAATGGGCCTGCTTTTGTGAGCCAGATTGTTCAGGGACTGGCCTTAGCCCTGGGGACCAAATGGAAGCTGCATTGTGAATACAATCCCCAGAGCTCAGGACAAGTAGAGAGAATGAATCAGACCCTAAAAGAAACTTTGGCAAAATTGGCAATAGAGACTGGCAGGGACTGGGTGACCCTCCTTCCCTTTGCACTCTTCTAGGTGCGAAATACCCCCTATAAGTTAAATTTGACACTGTTTGAAATTGTCTATGGGGTTCCTCCCACCGTATGTCCCATCTTCCAGGGAAAGGCTGAGCCCCGTCTCAAAAACGCTAAGGCGTTCCAAGATGCCATCCTGGCACTGAGCAAAGTGCATGCTCACATCTGGTCCTTAGTTAAAGACATTCATGAGGGCCAAAACCAGGGGACCATCCCCACTCATAATACTGGACCAGGAGACTGGGTGTGGGTCAAATGACACCAATCTAAAACCCTAGAGCCTAGATGGAAAGGTCCTTATGTTGTCCTTCTCACCATCTCCACTGCCTTGACGACACTGGACCTTGGATGCACTGTAACCACGTGCGCCATGCCACTTTGGAAGAACAAGAAAAGGCCCAGGAAGAATGGAAGGTAAATCTGCACCCAACGACCCCCTTGAAGCTAAAGCTCATCCATCGAGGGGCTCAGGACACCTCTTGATTCTTCTGTTGATGGAAGTCCTCTTTGACCTCGGAGCGACCAACTCCAACCCGCATCAACCGGCCAAGATCACCTGGAAACTCCAAACCGGACTGACTCGGGAAATACTCAACACGACTACCGGCAATCATCCCCCTAATACTTGGTGGCCAGAGATGTACTTTGACCTCAAGGGGCTCATTATACGGCCTGGGAGGCACCATTTCTCTGGTCCTGGGGGGTTTGGGCATGTCCGGGTTACTTGGAAAAAAATTGGGGGACCTGCGGGGGTTTATAGCACTACTTCTGTTGGGATTGGGGCTGTGTTTCCTCCAATGATGGGGAAAGGCGATGGGAGTTCGGGAACCAGGATTTGGTCAATTTCTCATTTGTCAACCCCCCAACTGCTGGGAGACAAGCTGCCCTGGTTAAGGTAATGTTCAACCAGGAAAGGGCTAAAGGTGTGAGCTCCTTGACCTCCGGACTGACATGGGGATTCCAAATCTACACTAACTGGCCTGGTCCATACCCCGGTGGAATTCTGATCATCAGTCAGATAATAGAGCCGCTTCAGGTCCAAAGTATAGGCCCCAATCTAGTTGTACATACACTGCCCCCAAGCATAGGCCCCAATCTAGTTGTAAATCCACAGCACCCAAGCGCAGCTGAGACAATTCAAACCCAGAACCCCCTGAGTACTATAAATAGCATAGGGGCCACACACTCAGGCCGTGAAACTGCTGCCCCTAACCTTAAAACTCCAGATCCCTTATGGGGCCTAGTCACAGCTGCCTTTGCCTCCTTAAATCATTCCAGCCCAAATGCCACCAAGTCCTGTTGGCTGTGCTATTCTCTGTACCCCCCTTTTTATGAAGCAATAGGCTTAAATGTGTTTTATAACCTGTCTGCTGATATAAGTTCACCCCAATGTCGCTGGGGAGAACGCAAGGTCAGCCTTACAATGAGAGAGGTATGGGGAAAGGGGTTTTGTCTGGGTGCAGTCCCACCTGACAAGGCCCCCGGGTGTGCCCAAACTGCTGTTCTTACAGAACCAAGTGGGACAAACTTGCTCATTCCTGAGGCGGGGGGCTGGTGGATCTGTTCATGTTCAGGGTTGACTCCTTGTCTACACACAGCAGTCTTTAATCAGAGTAGAGAATTTTGTATTATAGTTGCTGTAATGCCAAAGATCCTATACCACTCTGAAGAAGTTATGTATACCCACTGGGCTCGAGAGACAACAAACCAGTTGAGGGCGGCTTACAAAAATAAGAGGGAGCCCATTTCTGCCATTACAATAGCAACCATGTTTAGTCTTGGGCTCACAGGAGCAGGAACCGGGATAGCCTCCTTGTCCCTCCAAGGCCAAGGGTTTACTTCCCTGTGGGCAGCTATAGATGAAGATATTACCCGTAGAGAAGAATCAATTAGTCACCTGGAAAAATCACTAACTTTGCTATCTGAGGTGGTTTTACAAAACTGGAGAGGCTTAGATTTGATTTTCTTACAGCAAAGGGGACTTTGTGCCTCTCTGGAGGAAGAATGTTGTTTTTATGCAGACCACACTAGGGTAGTGAGAAAATCTATGGCCAAAGTAAGAGAAGGGCTGGCCCAACGAAAAAGAGAGCAAGCGGCCCGACAAGGGTGGTTTGAGTCATGGTTCCAACAGTCTCCATGGTTAACAACACTGATTTCCACACTGGCGGGCCCACTTATAGTGCTACTATTAATATTCACCTTAGGCCCATGCATCCTAAACAAGCTTGTAAACTTTGTAAAGCAGCGCATCAATACTGTCCAACTACTGGTACTCAGACAGCAATATCAGGCATTGCCCCAAATTAAAGAGGAAGATTCCTCCATATAACCAAAAGACAGGGGGGAATGTTAGGGGACTAGGCCGGAGCCATGACTGGCTCAACAGGCTACACTAGGCCTATGTTTAGGGTCCTTGTAAACCTGAGTTACGACCCTAGGAAACTCCACCCT
>SJYA01002202.1:98363-122259 GCA_006410615.1 Neotragus moschatus | reverse complement strand
AAAAATCACTAACTTTGCTATCTGAGGTGGTTTTACAAAACTGGAGAGGCTTAGATTTGATTTTCTTACAGCAAAGGGGACTTTGTGCCTCTCTGGAGGAAGAATGTTGTTTTTATGCAGACCACACTAGGGTAGTGAGAAAATCTATGGCCAAAGTAAGAGAAGGGCTGGCCCAACGAAAAAGAGAGCAAGCGGCCCGACAAGGGTGGTTTGAGTCATGGTTCCAACAGTCTCCATGGTTAACAACACTGATTTCCACACTGGCGGGCCCACTTATAGTGCTACTATTAATATTCACCTTAGGCCCATGCATCCTAAACAAGCTTGTAAACTTTGTAAAGCAGCGCATCAATACTGTCCAACTACTGGTACTCAGACAGCAATATCAGGCATTGCCCCAAATTAAAGAGGAAGATTCCTCCATATAACCAAAAGACAGGGGGGAATGTTAGGGGACTAGGCCGGAGCCATGACTGGCTCAACAGGCTACACTAGGCCTATGTTTAGGGTCCTTGTAAACCTGAGTTACGACCCTAGGAAACTCCACCCTCGGGTAAGTCCCACTTGCGCCAAACCCGAGCCAATCCGGAAACGGATGTGGGATTTGAAAGTTGCGCGCGCATGGCTTAGCCAATCATTATCCACCAGCTCTGTTGTCACAGAGACAAAGCATCGCCTGTATAAAAACAACTGTGAGTCAGAGCTCCGGGCTCTCACTCACTCATATCTCCGGGAGATATTTAATACTTTTTAAGTCTGTGTGACATTTCATTAGGTATTTACTTAATTATACTTTAAAGCATGCTGTGCTGTGCTTAGTCACTCATTTACGTCCAACTCGTTGCAATGCAGTGGACTGTAGACTGACAGGATCCTCTCTATCCAAGGAATTCTCCAGGCAATAATACTGGAATGAGTACTCACTCCCTTCTCCAGAGGATCTTTCCAACCCAGGAAACAAACCTGGGTCTCCTGCATTGTAGGCAGATTCTTTACTGTCTGAGCCACCAGGGAAGCCCAAAAATCTACCTAAAATACTTTTTAAAGAGTATATAAAGTACATATTATACCATGCTAGCTCATAAAAAATGCTACTATTGCCACATAGGGCATGTGTTTACCATGTAAAATTTAATCCTAAGAAAATAGTGCTGTGGGTAGGGGTGATAATTCTTCGTGGCATGAAAAGATTTCTTAATTAAAGTCTCCAGGATTCTTTCAATGTTTTCATATTTTGTCTGTGTTATTTTAAAGTTAATAATACAAGCAAAAAAAGTACTCTGGAAAAAGCAAAGAGAGAGGAATATAGTAATGGGAGTAGAAGAGGGTAGCTGATACTTTAGACAGGGTGGCCTTTCCTAATTACTTTCATGTAAAATAGTTCAGTTCAGTCTCTCAGTCGTGCCCTACTCTTTATGACCCCAAGGACTAGAGCACACCTGGCTTTCCTGTCCTTCACCAACTCCTGGAGCTTACTCAAACTGACCTTTTCCAATCCTGTGGCCACTGTGGAGTTTTCCCAATTTGCTGGCACATTGAGTGCAGCACTTTCACAGCATCATCTTTCAGGATTTGAAATGGCTCAACTGGAATTCCATCACCTCCACTAGCTACTTCACATTCCAGAATGTCTGGCTCTAGCTGAGTGATCACACCATCGTGATTATCTGAGTCGTGAAGATCTTTTTTGTATAGTTCTTCTGTGTATTGTTGCCACCTCTTCTTAATATCTTTGGCTTCTGTTAGATCCAAACCATTTCTGTCATTTATTGTGCCCATCTTTGCATGAAATATTCTCTTGGTATCTCTAATTTTCTTGAAGAGATCTCTAGTCTTTCCCATTCTATTGTTTCCTCTATTTCTTTGCACTGATGGTTGAAGAAGGCTTTCTTATCTCTCCTTGCTATTCTTTGGAACTCTGCATTCAAATGGGTATATCTTTCGTTTTCTCCTTTGCCTTTAGTTTTTTTTCTTTTCTCAGCTATTTGTAAGGCCTCCTCAGTCAACCATTTCATATTTTGTTTATGTCATTTTCAAGTTAATAACACAAGCAAAAAAAGTGCTCTTCGAAGAAAAGCAAAGAGAGAGGAATACAGTAATGGGAGTAGAAGAGGGTAGCTGCTACTTTAGACAGGGTGGCCTTCCCTAACTACTTTCATGAAAAATAGTATACATACATAAAATAGTTATTTGTTCTGTATTCCCTTATCTTCCTTTATTTTTTTTCGCAGTACTCATCACTTCATTATCTGTTTCCTTCAATAGAACAGAGTTCCAAAAGGTCAGGGAATTTCTTCTTCTTACTGCTATACTTCAGTGCCTAGTTCAATGCCTGGTATATTGTAAGTACTCAGTAATGAGTGAACAAATGAAACAAATGTAATTATAGCTTTCTACAGTGTGAGCAGATGTGTGTGTGTAACTGTGTTTCAGTTTCAATCATAAATCACAGTTTTAATTCCAAAAGTTATTTTTCATTTTACATTAAATATCTATGCTTATACTTTTCAAAGACTATTTTACCTCATTGTCTTGTGTTTTTACTTCTGACTTTAGAACAGAATAAGCATATAACTCTGATTTATCAAATTCTTCATAGTCGCTTTCCATCTTTCCAGTGAACGCAAAGATGTCCTTATGTATTCTAGGTTAAGAAATAATAAGAAAAATAAAGTTTTTTTTAAAATCTTATACCTCATTAATATGCAGACTATATCAATAACTAGACATTCCCACATAGAAGATACATAAGATGGCCAATGAAGAGATGCTCAGCATCACTAATTATCAGGGAAACACAAATCAGGACCATAGTGAGATATCACTTCACATAAATTAGGATGGGTATTATTTTTCTTTTTTACAAATATAATACCCACCCTCATTTGTGTGAAATGATATCTCACTGTGGTCCTTAACAATCCAAAAATGAAATTTAAAAAACAATTCCACTTACAATAGCATCAAAAGGATAAAATTCTTAAGAATAAGTTTTTTAAAAAAATGTAAAATTCATATTGTTGAAACAAATTAAACAATACCTATATAAGTGGAAAGGCTTCCCTGGTGGCTCAGATAGTAAAGAATCTGTCTGCAGTGCAAGAGACCCAGGTTCAATCCTTGGGTTGGGAAGATCCCCTGAAGAAGGGAATGGCAACCCACTCCAGTATTCTTGCCTCGAGAATCCCATGGACAGAGGAGTCTGGAGGGCTACAGTCCATGGGGTTGCAAAGAGTCAGACACGACTGAGCAACTAACACTTTCACATAAGTGGAAAGATATTTCATGTACATAGATTGGAAAACTTTAAAGATAAAACACTCCTCATATTTATCTACCTATCAAATGCAATCCCTATCAAAATTCCAGCTGATTTTTTTTTTTGCAGAAATTTGCAAACTTATTCTATAATACTATGGAAACTCAAGGGACACAGAATAGCCAAAGTAATCTTATTTGACTAAAATAATGTTGCTAAAATTAGAGAGTTTGGACATAAAGTATTCCAAAATTTCAGTTCAGATTCCATGTTCACAAGTTACAGCAGATATATCTAGTTGTGAAACATAAGAAAAATGTTTTTTTTTAATAGTAGTATTCAAATAGAATGTGAAAATATTCTGTATTCAATAGATATTACTTGAAATTGACTCAAATTCCAACTGGACATTAAGGCTCCTTCCAGAATTATTCTCAATTATCTTTATGGGGAACACATGTACACCCATGGTGGATTCAAGTCAATGTATGGCAAAACCAATACAATATTGTAAAGTAAAATTAATTAATTAATTAAAAGAGATGGTTCTGAACTTTGAAAATACAGTGTACTCGGCATAGGATTAACAGATTTCACAAATAAAACTATAGGACACTGGTTAAAATTTTAATTTCAGATAAACAATAATTTGTAGTATAGATAATAATTGTAGTATAGATAATGGGACATGCTTTTATTAAAAATTATACTCAGACAGTAATCTGTAGAAGATTTATGTAGCAAAAACAGAACTATGTTCAGCAACATGGAACTGAACATTATTTTTCATACAAAGTTAAAAGTACACTGTATTTCCTTCCTGGCCACTTTGCTGAGTCCCCATCTCTTCAAGAGAGACAAAATTCATCTAAATTATTCCATCTGATTGATGACTGTCATTTGTAACTTCACTACTATTTCTACTTCTATTTGTAACTTTTCTACTATTGGGTATTCCTTTGGAAAAAGTGTATGGATTCATTACATACTCTAATGTCTATAGATTATAAGAAAAAATCAAGCATGTATCTGCTGATACTTTCAAAGTTGATCTCAATGTATAGCAAAACGAATACAGTATTGTAAAGCAAAACAAACTAAAAAATAAAAATTAAAAAAAAAATAAAGTTGATCTGTCTTTATACTTAGAAATGTCTTTTAATAGCAGGCTTTCCTGGTGGCTCAGATGGTAAAGAATCTGCCTGCAATGCAGGAGACCCATGTTCAATCCCTGGGTCGGGAAGATCCCCTGGAGAAGGAAATGGCAACCCATTCCAGCATTTCTTACCTGGATAATTCCACAGAAAGAGGAGCCTGGTAGGCTACAGTACATGGGGTCGCAAAGAGTCAGACATGACTGAGAGACTATCACTTAATGTTTATCTGAATTTCAAATTTCACTGAGTATCCTGCAACTTACATGGCAACTTGACTTATGCAGAATCTTGGGGAAATTTGGGGGAAACTTTTTGTTTTTATAAATAATATTAAATAAAACAATGGGAGATAAGAAGTTCAGATAATTGTAAAAACTGGGCACAATTTTCTACAAGAGAATTTTCAAATTCCAGCTGACATTATTGTAAGTAACAACATATTACAACAATATAATTACAAATTCCTTTTATAATTAAAAACGTATGATTTACTTGATGAGATTTTCATTCTTTTTTTCCACTGAAACTGGTATTCTTGCAGAACTACTAAATAATTCTAAAAGTAGTGTGACTGCAGTGTTCATTAGTTGACGGGTGAGTTCCTGAAACATATAGTCAACCAGCATCAAGAATCTAAAAATTACTTCTAATAAGCGTCGATAGGTAGGCAGCTTGAAATGTGATGTATCTTCAGAAAGGTTTGATTCAAAATATTCTTTAATGTCTTTCTTTTCTGCCACCTACAATTCAACAAACAATTGAGAGACAAGTGATGATTTCCTATATTAATATGCATGATTTCTAACTTACAGTATTTTCATTTAGTCTGAATAACACTGGAACTAAATATTATCAACAACGTTTTTCACTTTCTGCTTATACTGCACTTAAATGTCAGAGAAAAAGAAAACATCTCATGTTTTATGAAATCCATAAAGTTTGGTGTCTCACTTATAAGCAGATATGTCTATGGAACTCAAACAGGAAGTATATACTAATGAATATCGACATGTTCCTAGATAGAGGGACCCTCCTCAAATACACTGAGTTACCAGTAAAAGAGTCAAATCTGAATATAAGATTTCCTAAAACCCAGTCCAACACTGCCGCCCCTATGCTAGTCTATAGCAATAAGACTTAAAAAAAATGCCTACACACAATTACATATTACATACATGCTAATAAATAATACAGAATTAAGAAAAACTCTGAATTCATCAAATCTAAAGTTTTATTCTTTATAATAGATAATTATACCTAAAGACAACTGACTTAGTAATTTATTAAAGAATGATCAAAAATACAGGGTGGCATCAGTACTACAAATACCACCAAACATTTCTAAATTATGCTCCTAAAAATAATTCTAAAGTTACTCAGAATGGTTCCTTTTAGACAGATTTCTTCTTATGACTGAAGAACCTTCAAAATTCTAAAAATACTTGAAATTTTTGTTCTTTGATTGGTAATTCATGCTTTTTATATTTTTGCTAGACTGGTATTTAACTTCTTGGTGAGTTTTCAACTTGTACCCTAATTTTTAAAACCATAATTGCATCAGCTTTTTATATTGCCTCTCTTTATGTTTCATTTTAGTGTTTTTTTCTTTTAAAAAATTAATTCAGTTCAGTTTAGTCACTCAGTCATGCCTGTTTGCGAACTCATTGACTGCAGCACACCAGGCCTCCCTGTCCATCACCAACTCCAGCAGTCTACTTAAACTCATGCCCATTGAGTCAGTGATGCCATCTAACCATCTTATCCTCTGCCATCCTCTTCTCCTGCCTTCAGTCTTTCCCAGCATCAGAATCTTTTCCAATGGGTCAGTTATTCCCATAAGGTGGCCAAAGTATTGGAGTTTCAGCTTCAACATCAGTCCTTCTAGTGAATATTCAGGACTGATGTTCTTTAGGATGGACTGGCTGGATCTCCCTGCAATCCAAGATTCTCAAGAGTCTTCTTCAACACCACAGTTCAAAAGCATCAATTGTTCTGCGTTCAGCTTTCTATATAGTCCAGCTCTCACATCCATACATGACTACTGGAAAAATCATAGTCTTGACTAGACGGACCTTTGTTGGCAAAGTAATGTCCATGCTTTTTAATATGCCGTCTAGGTTGGTCATAGCTTTTCTTCCAAGGAGTAAGTGTCTTTTAATTTCATGGCCGCTGTCACCTTCTGCAGTGATTTTGGAGCCCCCAAAAATAAAGTCTCCGACTATTTCCAATATTTCCCCATCTATTTGCCATGAAGTGATGGGACTGGATGCCATGATCTTAGTTTTCTAAATGTTGAACTTTAAGTCAACATTTTCACTCTCCTCTCTCACTTTCATTAAGAGGCTCTTTAGTTCTTCTTTGCTTTCTGCCATAAGGGTGGTGTCATCTGCATATTTGAGGTTATTGATATTTCTCCTGGCAATCTTGATTCTAGCTTGTGCTTCCTCCAGCCCAGCATTTCTCATGACGTACTCTGCATATAAGTTAAGTAAGTAGGGTGACAATATACAGCCTTGACGTACTCCTTTTCCTATTTGAACCAGTCTGTTGTTCCATGTCCTGTTCTAACTGTTGCTTCATGACGTGCATATAGATTTTTCAAGAGGCAGGTCAGGTGCTCTTGTATTCCTACCTCTTTGAGAATTTCCCACAGTTTGCTATGAGCCACACAGTCAAAGGCTTTGGCATAGTCAATAAAGCAGAAGTAGATGTTTTCCTGGAACTATCTTGCTTTTTCGATGATCCAATGCATGTTGGCAATTTGATCTCTGGTTCCTTTGCCTACAGAACAGACTTTTTGACTCTGTGGGACAGGGAGAGGGCGGGATGATTTGGGAGAATGGCACTGAAACGTATAATATCATATAAGAAAGAAATGAATCACCAGTCTAGCTTCGATGCAGGATACAGCATGCTTGGGGCTGGTGCACTGGGATAACCCAGACAGATGGTATGGGGAGGGAGGTGGGAGGGGGGCTCAGGAGTGGGAATTTATGTACACCCAGGACAGATTCATGTTGATGTATGGCAAAACCAATACAGTATTGTAAAGTAAAAAGAAAAAAAAAATCCAGCTTGAACATCTGGAATTTCACAGTTCNCTTGGGGCTGGTGCACTGGGATAACCCAGACAGATGGTATGGGGAGGGAGGTGGGAGGGGGGCTCAGGAGTGGGAATTTATGTACACCCAGGACAGATTCATGTTGATGTATGGCAAAACCAATACAGTATTGTAAAGTAAAAAGAAAAAAAAAATCCAGCTTGAACATCTGGAATTTCACAGTTCATGTACTGCTGAAGCCTGGCTTGGAGAATTTTGAGCATTNCAAGAGTTTTTTGCTTCCCTCTGTTCTCAGAGCAGGGAGAGCTGGTTATGTGAAGAGAGTCCGAATGTGCCATCACATTAAAGGCTTTGAGGGTCCTTTAGGGACATTATGCTCCCATTATCTGTTGTGATGTAGCCAAAATTATACTCCCCTTGGCAGTGTTTCCACGGCAGGTCCTTGATCCTGACTCATAAATGCATGATTTACTCTGAGTAGTTGTGTGTAGTTGTGGTGAAGAGTCCCTCACATTTTTTTTTTCATTGTTGTATTGTCTTTAAGACTGAGTTTGAATAGTATTTTAGGAAAAGAGAAAAAGTAAAAAGATATTAGGTTATTTTATTACCTGAAAGAATACCAGGGAGCCTGGGGGAACTCATCGGAGAAAGAAAATGGCATTTTGTCTATTGTAATTGGGAACTAGTTCTCCAGAAGCTTAGAGCGCTCGGGGTAACGTGGGATTTATTTTGAGTTGTGTGTCCATGATATTAAGAGCATAATGGTATTCAGTAACACTTGTGTGCCTTCTAGTAAAAACAAGCATCTCTTGTTTTGATCCCTTTTCTTCTTCTCTGTTTTGCTACTGTGTAGATAAATTTGAAAGCTTGTAGCCCTGACTATATGTAACCAAATAGTCTACCAGAGGGCCCCTCCTTTGTTAGGGAGGTTTAAAAATGGTTTCCTATTAATTCACAAGTCTGTGTGGGTGAATACTTTTTTAACATGACATTTCTAAGACACTTTTCTTGCTTATTCCAGAAAAGAGAGGCCAAGTCTGTCATTTACTACCTGCTTGGATAGTCAAGTTTGTTCAGCAAAAAATCAAGTAGAATCTCAGCTGACCACAGGTGAAGTCTACTGGCCCAAGTGGTTAAAGTAAACATCTCAAAAGTAAATAGGCAGAAATTCTGGTTTCTGTACTTGAGCTCCCTAGACCACTTAGATGAAGAGGCTCTTTTAACTGGTCTGGATTTTAATTCCACTGTCAGCGAAATGAGTATGTTTGTACAGCATTGGTACATTAAGGTCTCAAGGCAGACGTCCTAGACTTGTAAAATACTCCCTTAAAAGTTAACTGTCTTCAGAGTCTTCATAGTAGTTCTCGCTTTCGGGTAGTTTTGAGCTGTGAAAGTTTACAGAACCTCAAGAGCAGTTTTCTAGAAAGGTTTTACATTTTATTTAATTTTCAATGATTTTAAGAGGGGTTTTCTGGCTTGTTCTTCTCTAAAGCAAGAGGTTGGCTCCAGTAAGGACATGCACCTTCTGTCTAGCGCAGAAGTGCATGGACTGTTGACAGNTACCTGGGTCGTGAAGATCTTTTTTGTACAGTTCTTCTGTGTATTCTTGCCACATCTTCTGCTTCTGTTAGGTCCATACCATTTCTGTCCTTTATCGAGTCCATCTTTGCATGAAATGTTCCTCTGGTATCTCTAATTTTCTTGAAGAGATCTCTAGCCTTTCCCATTCTTTTGCTTCACTCTATCTCGTTGCACTATCACTGTTTGTGGTCAGTTGTTTACCAATTTGGAAACTGTTTTGAGTACTGGTTGACTCTCTGAAGGAATGGATTATCAACTGATGAAGTTCTTGACATTTAACAAAGAATCAGAAAATATAAAGACGCACTTGACAGAGCATTTTGACTATGTCGTCCCACTCACCAGACCTATAAAGTTCCTGCTTAGAAATCTGCTACTAGCAGATGTCTAGTTCCCTTGTAAGTTCCATGCTATTTTTTTTCTTGATGCTAATATTCTTTGAATTTTGATAGCTTTATTATGAATCCTGGAAATAATCTAAGTTGATTTTGTTTGATAACCTATGAGTTTCACAAACTTGGATATGCAAAAACCTCTGCAGACTGGGGAAGTTATTGGCCATTTCTTTTAAATAAGCTTTCTGCCCCTTCTCTCATCTTGCTTCTTTCTCCCTCTCTCCTTCTGGGACCCCCAAAATGGGAATGTCAGTATTGGTTGATTTTGACCAGAGGTCTCTCAAATGATCCTCATTGTCTAAAATTCTTTTTTCTGTTTTGTTTGGGTGACTACCACTCTTTTCTTCCAGGTGCTGATCCATTTCTCTGTTATCATTTACTGTACTGTTGATTCAGTATGTATTTTTTAATTTCAGCTATTTTATTCTTCAGCTCTGTTTGGCACTTCTTTATAATTTTTGACTCTTTGTTAAATGTCTCAGTATGTTCATCCATCATGAATTCTTTGAGTATCTTTTTGATCATTACCATGAACTCTTTATCAGGTACATTGCTTATCTCCACTTCACTTAGTTCTTCTGGGGTTTGTCTTGTTCCTTTGTCTGGAATATATTCCTCTGTTTCCTCAATTTGCCTAATTCTATATGTTTGTTTCTATGTATTAGGTAGATTGGTAACATCTCCCAATCTTGGAGAAGTATGTTTATGTAGGAAATATTCTGTTGGGTAGCAGCACACTCTCCAGTGGTTACCAAAGCTATATGCTTTAGATGTGCCCCAATGTGGGCTGCATGGGCCCTTCTGCTGTGCTGGGGCTGACTACATGGGTGCGTTAGTAGGTGGTGCTGATCCCAACCCTCTTGGCTGCTAGGACCTGCTTTGATACCATTGGTGAGTACCAGCTGGGTCAGACCTAGGTGCAAGTGGTCTCATCTGGTGTTGGCCTACTGATGGGCAAATACTCCCTTGGTGCTAAGAGGCTGGAGTGGAGACTCCAAAATAGTGCTTGTTAGCATCAATAACCTTCTTCTTTCAATCTCTGTACTTCTCAGCTCTGCTGGTTTGGTTGGGTGAAATCACAATGAGAATTTATGTCAGTCAGTTAAATCGCTCAGTCATGTCCAACTCTCTGCAACCCTATAGACTGCAGTATGCCAGCCCTCCCTGTCCATCACCAACTCCTGCAGTCTACTCAAATTCATGCCCCTTGAGTTGGTGATGCCATCTAACCATCTCATCCTCTGTCATCCCCTTCTCCTCCCACCTTCAATCTTTCCCAGCATCAAGGTCTTTTCAATTGAGTCAGTTCTTCACATCAGGTGGCCAACGTATTGGAGCTTCAGCTTCAGCATCAGTCCTCTCAGTGAATATTCAGGGTTGATTTCCTTTAGGATGGACTGGTTGGATCTCCTTGCAGTCCAAGGGACTCTCAAGAGTCTTCTCTATCACCACAGTTCAAAAGCATCAATTCTTTGGCACTCAGCTTTCTTTATAGTCCAACTCTCACATCCATACATTACTGGTAAAACCATAGCTTTGACTAGATGGACCTTTGCTGGCAAAGTAATGTCTCTGCTTTTTAATATGCTGTGTAGGTTGGTCATAGTTTTTCTTTGTGGGGTGACCCAAAAGTTTGAGGAGCTGGCTGCTCACTTCATTCCTATCCTGGCCAGAGAAGTTCTTCTAACCTAAGCAGTTCCTTCTTGGTACTGGGCAAAGCCAGCCATAAAAAAAAATGAGTTCTTTATTGATACAATGGTTGCAATAGTTGCTTGAAGAAACTGGACAAAAAAATAGATAAGGTAATTTCTACACCAATTACAGGCACAGCCACACTGGATCTGACAAATGGAATACTAACTTTACTAATAGATTATGTTTTTATCAAAAAGTTTATCTTTTCAGCGCTTTAAAAACTTAGTGTGCATAATGCCTGAATTTTTTATTGGTAAAATGGGGAAACTGAGTATATTAACGATTCAAAACAAAGATTTTTAGAATTGATACCAAATTAGCTTTAAATGGCTTAATAACTGTATCAGTACAAAGGTAAACTGTGATAGGCCTAGTAATGCTGGTCTTTTATTGAGTATTGGTGAGGCTAATGAAAATTCTGGCAGCTGAGAGGTTAACCTATTCCCTATCATCACAAGGTATACTTTAAGTTAGACATATCTCAATTTTGGCTCTAGGTTTACATCACTGATAGTGACTATCCATTTCCATTTCATTAGTTCTACATTTGTGCTGCATTTTCCCAGAGATAGGCTGTCCCAAACATTGCCCAGAAGAATGTTTTTCAATCTAGCTCTACTTTAGATTCACTTGAGAAGCTTTTATAGTGCTCCCAGGAACTGACAACTGACATTCATTCTGGAAATTGGGAAATAGGGAAAATTTTCTGACTGATGTAGCCACAAGGAACCCAATAACTTAGTGGTCTATTACCCAGATTAAAGAGCTGTGTCACTATAGGGCTTAAGCCTCTGAGAAATAATATCTAATGGAAAAAAGCAAAAATATGCTTTATTGATACTTTCATTCCCAATGTTAGTTCACAATTTTTTAATTTGGACACATTCTCAGTTTTATGATGTTCTCATCTACATACTTCCATGGAGTAAGTAAGTTTGGTGCATTTCTAAAACAGAGCTGGCAGTAAGTCTAGTAGATTCTTATCTGAAAGTGATTTAAGTGAAGATATCTTAACCAATATTTATGGCCAAATCCAAGTGATGCTGAATGTGAGAAAGTAGACACAATATGAGTAATATTTCAGATAACCATGATGCTGCAATCACTCACCTAGAGCCAGACATCCTGGAGTGTGAAGTCAAGTGGGCCTGAGGAAGCATTACTACAAACAAAGCTAGTGTAGGTGATGGAATTCCAGCTGAGCTGCTTCAAATCCTTAAAGATGACGCTGTGAAAGTGCTGCATTCAATATGCCAGCAAATTTGGAAAACTCAGCAGGGGCCACAGGACTGGAAAAGTTTTCATTCCCATCCTCAAACTACCATACAATTTCACTCGTTTCACACACTAGCAAAGTAATGCTCAAAATTCTCCAAGCCAGGTTTCAACAGTATATGAACCAAGAACTTCCAGATATTCAAGCTGGATTTAGAAAAGGCAGAGGAACCAGATCAAATTGCCAACATCCTCTGGATCATAGAACAAGCAAGAGAATTCTAGAAAAATTCTACTTCTGCTTCACTGACTACACTAAAATCTTTGACTGTGTGGATCACAACTAACTCTAAAATTCTTAAAGAGATGGGAATACCAGACTACCTTACCTGCCTCCTGAGAAACCTGTACGCAGGTTAAGAAACAACAGTTAGAACTGGACATAGAACAATAGACTAGTTCTAAATATGGAAAGGAGTACATCAAGGCTGTATATTGTCCCCCTGCTTATTTAACTTATATGCAGACTACATCATGCAAAATGCCAGGCTGGATGAAGCACCAGCTGGAATCAAGACTGCTGGGAGAAATGTCAGTAACCTCAGATATGCATATAACACCACCCTTAAGGCGGAAAGTGAAGGGAAACTAAAGAGCCTCTTGATGAAAGTGAAAGAGGAGAGTGAAAAAGCTGGCTTGAAACTCAACATTCAAAAATGAAGATCATGGCATCTGGTCCCATCATTTCATGGCAAATACATGGGGAAACAATGGAACCAGTGAGAGACTCGCTTGTTCCTTGGAAGAAAAGCTATGACCAACCTAGACAGCATATTAAAAAGCAGAGACATTACTGACAAAGGTCTGTTTAGTCAAAGCTATGGCTTTTCCAAGAGTCATGTTACGGAAATGAGAGATGGATGATAAAGAAAGCTGAGCACCGAAGAATCAACGGTTTTGAACTGTGGTGTTGGAGAAGACTCTTGAGAGTCCCTTGGACTGCAAGGATATCAAACCAGTCAATCCTAAGGGAAATCAACCCTGATTATTCATTGGAAGAACTGATGCTGAACCTGAAGCTCCAATATTTTGGCCACCTGATGCGAAAAGCTGACTCATTAGAAAAGACCCTGATGCTGAGAAAGACTGAAGGCAAGAGAAGGGAATGACAGAGGATGAGATGATTGGATGCCATCATTGACTCAATGGACATGAGTTTGAGCAAATTCCAGGAGATGGTGAAGGACAGGGAAACCTGGCATGCTGTAGTCCATTGGGTTGCAAAGAGTCAGACATGACTGTGCAACTGAACAATATTTTACTACCATCTCAGTCACACCTCAGTAATACTTTTTATTAATCCCTTTTTGATTTATGCTACTCTTGGCCAAATTGTCCCCATCTGTCTTCATATGATTGGGCTTGGGGAGATTAGGGGGACTATGAGGAATAAGATAAGGAATGAGAAGCTTTTTTTTCACTGACAGAAAACAGATCCACTTTATCTTCCTGTCAATATGTAAAGCCTTTAAGTTACTGCTGCCCTGTATCTATCAAAAGTTCAATTCAGAGAAATAATATTCAAAAAAGTTCTGAGAGAGACCGAGTCCACCAGTTCCTCCAGAGCCTCAAATGTCCACTTAGATTCAGCCAAAGCAGCAGAGGTAGCAAGTTCTATAACTAGATGATGTCGCATCAGTTCCTTATTGAATTGCACTTTGTGAATTATGATTTCATGCACTGTCGTTTACTATACAGGGAACCTATATAAAATAATCCTATGAAATGAGTCACAACACACTGGGTAAGAATGCTTTGAGGACACTGTTATTATATTATCAAATCCTCTTTATTAAATCTTTAGGGAAGTTTGGTTTTACCTAGTTGTATTTCTCCTGAATATGAGTTTTTATCTTGCACCCACTGTGAATTTTGTAACAAGAATGTTTCCTTTTATATATCAGCTCAAATCAGAGTGTAAGCATATTTAAGGTATATAAATATAAAATATACATACATGCATTTATGTGTGTGTGTGTATTTGCATTCTACACAGCACCTTGAAAAATATTATATGTAGTAAAAGCACAGTACTAGTTGGTTGGCTAATTATCTACGTTTGTCCTTCTGTCCATTTCTAACACTTTTTCCAGGAATGCAATTTGGAGCAACAGTTTTAGTTGATACATAAAAACTGATAAACAGAGAGGATATAATCAAAGAATTACCTTTAAAATTGTAAGTTTTATTTCTGAAATTGCTTTATCCCTGATATCTTCAAGTTGTTTCAATGCCTGAGTAGCCTGGTGTAACTGTTCTTCACAAAATTCATGTAGAGAATATGTTCGAAACTTATCCAGCTAATTAAATGATAGTAAATGTTCAGTGTTGAAAATCAAAATTCATTAAAAAAAAGAAAATAAAATATCTTGGTACCTGCTTCATATCATAAAGAATAGCATATTTTATACTGTTTTGTATATATCATATATGCCTTATATATTATTCAAATTTAAACAGTATTACTCAATCTAAGCAAACCTTGAAAGAAGAGAGAAAAACACATAATTTTCATTGTTAAATTCTAGTTAGTTTTAAACCAAAGCAGAAAAGTTCAGAAGTTGATACATTTATGAAGTATCTATGAATCCAGGGCAATTGACAATCTTAGGAATTGCTTTTAACTTTGAAACTTCCATTATCTGTAAAACTTAAAAATATGAATACTAGATGTAGGATAGAGAGACTAAAATTAAATAATTTAAATAAAGTAAATTACATTCTGAATTTATTCAGAATCCTGCATGGAGAAATTTCCATCAACTGTGTTGCTGAACTCCTCTAGTAATACATACACATAATGTTCACCTATTTATGTATATCCCATCATTTTTTCTCTTTTTAGTATTTTATTTTTCCCACATTATGTTAATNAAAACTTAAAAATATGAATACTAGATGTAGGATAGAGAGACTAAAATTAAATAATTTAAATAAAGTAAATTACATTCTGAATTTATTCAGAATCCTGCATGGAGAAATTTCCATCAACTGTGTTGCTGAACTCCTCTAGTAATACATACACATAATGTTCACCTATTTATGTATATCCCATCATTTTTTCTCTTTTTAGTATTTTATTTTTCCCACATTATGTTAATTCTCTTTCCAAAATACATTTTCATCAACAAATATATAGACATCTTTATCCCTAGTTATAATACCTTATAAATATATGCTTCCAAAAACAAAAAAATGGAATGCTCTGGCATTCGAATTTTGGATTAATTCTTTGTGCTCTTCCTCTCTTGGTCTCACATATGGTTACCAGGTCCTGATTTTTCCAGTTTCGTTGTTGTTGTTTAGTCACCAAGTCATGTCCCACTCTTTGTAACCCCATGGACTGCAGTAGGCCAGGCCTTTCTGTCCCTTACCCTGTCTCAGAGTTTGCCCAAGTTTCCAGTATAATGTCTCAAAAATCTTCCTTCCTTTCTGACCTCACTGCCTACTGAAATCCTTATTACTTCACCTGCATTATTCCAGTACTATAGTAACTGATCTTTATAATTCTATGTCTCCTTGGTTTCAATTATTCTTGTAAATCTTGTAAATCACTATCACATTAATTTCAGAAACTTTCAATAGTTTTTCTTTATGAATAGTTCTAAAAGTTTACTCTGCACAGAAATCACCTGGCTTGTTAAAAATGTAAATTACTAGCACCACTCACTTCGCCCTCCCCAAAAAGGGATGAGTTACAAAATTTTACAATTTTATTAAACACTCAAAACACTGTCCAATAAAGCACAATCATTCTTATACAGGAAACATAATCAAAAGTCCCAACACTCTTTNATTCAAATAATCTCCAGAAAGGCAGGAAGGAAAAAACAGACAAAACAAAAACACAGAGCAAACAGAAACCAAAAACCAAAATGGCAAACTGAAGTCCTAACATACAAATAATGAAATGTAAATGGTTTAAATAGACCAATTAAAGACAAAGATTGGTAAATGAATTTAAAAACATGATCTAACTATATGCTATCTACAAGAAACTAGTGCCCAGCAAGAAATCCCCTTTCTTCCAACTTCTCATCCTCACTTTTTGCTCCAGTCATCCCTGAAGCAAAGACTGTCACTTTAACAAGGAGGAGGAGTTGAGTAAAAGCCCAGGTCTGCACACTAAAGTTCATAAATACCATGAGAAAACTATAACGCAAAAAGACACAAAAGTGGAGGCAGTACTCGATTTTATTTTCTTGGGCTCCAAAATCATTGCAGATGGTGACTGCAGCCATGAAACTTAAAGAAGTTTGCTCCCTGGAAGGAAAGCTACAACAAACCTACACAGCTTGTTAAAAAGCAGAGACATTATTTTGCCAACAAAGGTCCATATAGTCAAAGCATTGGTTTATCCAGTAGTCATGTACAAATGTGAGAGTTGGACCATAAGGAAGGTTCAGCACCAAGGAACTGATGCTTTTGAACTGTGATGCAGAAGACTCTTGAGAGTCCCTTGGACTGCAAGGAGATCAAACCAGTCAATCCTAAAGGAAATCATCCCTGAATATTTATTGGAAGGACTGTTGTTGAAGCTGAAGCTCCAATACTTTGGTCACCTGTTGCGAAGAGCTGACTCACTGGAAAAGGCCCTGCCACTGGGAAAGACTGAAGCCAAAAGGAGAAGAGAGCAGCAGTATCACTGACTCAATGGACATGAATTTAAGTAAACTCCAGGAGATAATGGAGGACAGAGGACCCTGGCATGTTGTAGTCCATGGGGTTGCAAAGAGCTAGACACAGCTTAATGAGTGAAAAGCAACAAGAATGTCCCAATGTTCACAGCAGCACTATTTACAATAGCTATGACATGGAAGCAATCTATATGTCTGTTGACGGATTAATGGATAAAGAAGTTTTGGTATACATATACAATGGAATATTACCCAGCCATAAAAAAGAATGAAGTTGAGTTAGTTCTAGTGAGGCAGATGAACCTAGAACCTGTCAAACAGAGTGAAGTAGGTAAGAAAGAGAAAAACAAATACCATATATTAAAGCATATATATGAAATGTAGAAAACTGGTATTGATGAATCTTTGCTGGGCAGGAATAGTCACCCACATAGAGAATGAAACTATGGACATAGTGGGGGAAAGAAAGGATGGGACAAATTGAAACAGTATCATTGACATATACCATGTGTAAAATAGTTGTGGGAAGCACCTACACAGCACAGGAAACTTAGCTCAATGCTCTGTGACGACCTAGAGGGTTGGGATGGTGAGTTGGGTGGGAGAGAGGCTCAAGAGGGAGGGGACATAGGTATACTGATAGCTGATTCACATTGTTGTACAGTAGAATTAACATAGCACTGTAAAGTAATTATCATCCAATGAAAAAAACGTTCACCTAGCTCAGCAAAGCAGGGAGGTCAAATAGTTTCTCTATGGTTTGAAGAAGCAAGTTAATTATTAGCCTAATGCCTGGCATGCAGTAGAAGCTAAATAGACATTCTTAAATTTTAAAAAGGATAAGTCAAAGATTAGGAGAAAATATTTATAACCATGTAGCTGTCAAAGAACTCATATCCAGAATATAAAAAGTATTCTTAAAATGCAACAGTATGAAGACAAACAATTCAATTAGAAAATGTACAAAAGGCATGAAAAGACATTTTACCAAAAAAAAACAATGAGATGGAAAATAAGCAAATGAAGACACTAAATATCAGTCATTAGGGGAATGCAGACTAAAACCACAATAAGATATTATTACACACCTACTAAAATGTCTAAAATAGAAAATAGCAACAACTTCAAATGGTAGCAAGAATGTGAAGAAATTGAATCACTAATACATCATGTAAGGATGCAAAAAATGGCACAATCACTCTGGGATGTCTGGCAGTTTCTTTAAAAATTAAGCATGCAATTATAGTAAGACCCAGTAAGTGCACTTGTAGTATTTTACCCCATAAAAATGAAAACTTCTGTTCACACAAAAGCCTGTTTATGAATGTTTATATACCAGCTTTATCTGTATTAGGCAAAATCTGGGTAACATCCAGGTGTGCTTCAAGAGAGACAAAATAAATAAGATCAGTAAAAATAAATGATTAATATATGCAACAACCTGGATGAATCTCCAGAGAGTTATGCTACATGAAAAATCAATCCCAATGGTTATATAATGTATAATTTCATTTATATCACATTCTTTCAAAGGACCAAATTACAGAAATGGAAAAGAGATTAGTGCTTGCCACAGGTTGAGAGTGGGAGTGAGAAGGAAGAGAGTATAGCTATTAAAGGATTAAAAGACAACATGAAAGATACAGAAATGTTCTGTATCGTGATTTTACTACTGTCACTATCCTGGTTGTCATACTATATCTTTGAAAGATATTACCACCAGGGGAAACTGGGTAAAAGGCACATGAGATTGCTCTATATAAATACTTACAACTGTATTTTCATCATAATTATCTCAAAGTAAAAAGTTTAACAGCAACAAGAAAATTTGGCTGTAATATAGAATTAACTGTCATCTATCTCGGATGATTTAATCATTTTCCTTCCTGGAGGCAAAACTTAGATCAAGTGAGGGTTTCTCTCGTAGCATAGTAAAGAATCCACCTGCCAATGCAGGGGACACAGGTTCAATCCCTGGTCTGGGAAGATTCCACATGCTGCAGCGCAACTAAGCCTTTGTACCACAATTACTGAAGCCCACACGCCTAGAGCCTGTGGTCTGCAATGAGAAGCCACCGCAATGAGAAGCCTGCATAGAGCAACAAGAAAACAGCCCCCACTCACTGCAACCAGAAAAAACCTATGCACAGCAATGAAGACTCAGCACAGTCAAAAATAAATGACCAATTTGAAGATCACATGATATTACGCATTAGTTCAGTTCAGTTCAGTCGCTCAGTCATGTCTGACTCTTTGCAACCCCACGGACACACACACCAGGCCTCCCTGTCCATCACCAACTCCCAGAGTTTACTCAAACTCAAGTCCATTGAGTCAATGATGCCATCCAACCATCTCATCCTCTGTCATTCCCTTTTCCTCCCACCTTCAATCTTCCACAGCATCAGGGTCTTTTCAAATGAGTCAGTTCTAATCAGGTGGCCAAACTATTGGAATTTCAGCTACAACATCAGTCCTTCCAATGAATATTCAAGACTGACTTCCTTTAGGATGGACTGGGTGGATCTCATTGCAGTCCAAGGGACTCTCAAGAGTCTTCTCCAACACCACAGTTCAAAAGCATCAATTCTTCAGTGCTCAGCTTTCTTTATAGTCCAACTCTCACATCCATACATAACTATTGTAAAAACCATAGTTGTGACTAGATGGACCTTTGTTGGCAAAGTACTGTCATTGCTTTCCAATATGCTGTCTAGGTTGGTCATAACTTTTCTTCCAAGAAGCAAACATCTTTTAATTCCATGGCTGCAGTCACCATCTGCAGTGATTTTGGAGCCCCCCAAAATAAAGTCTCTGACTGTTTTCACTATTTCTCCATCTATTTACCATGAAGTGATGGGACCAGATGTCATGATCTTAGTTTNCCCCTGCACTCCATTGCCACTGGGGCAGGCTCACATGCTCCAGGGAAGTCTGAGGCACAGATGCCCGTAGGTGGTCCTCATGCAGAGGTGGGGCTGAAAGCACAGCCTAGACACAGGAGCTATGAAACTAAGGAAAATGAGCTGAAACCTCTCCTTACAACAGTGCAGATGGCAGATTTACACCCCTGTGGCAGGTTTTATAAACTCAGCACCTGCAGAACATCTGAATGATCAGTGAGTGATCCCATAGCTAAGACAGGTCTAGCTTTAGCATCAGTGAACTTTGTGGGCACATACACATGGTGGATGGGGTAGTCCAGAGTCTAAGCTGTCCCCATAGTGCCCAGATGGGGTCCATATCCATGATTCCTATAATTCTGAAACCTGAATTCAGTGATCTATGTTGGTGGCCTGGTCAAAACACTTTAGAGACACCAGGGCCAATTGCCAACACACTCACAGTTAGTCTGGGCCAAGAGCAGTGCCAACAACAGTGTAATTTGTGAGTCTGCACAATGGGTCAAAGGTGACATAACAGATCACACCCAAAAACAGCTCCAGAGAAGGAATATTCAATGTCTTCTCTCCAAGTGGGAGTGCTCCAAGTCCACCTACCTCACAAACCACAGATCAGAAACACAGCTCAGAAACAGATCTATATGTCTCTACTCCAACAACTAGGGAGCAGACCCCATCCCTGACACAGCATTGACAATCACAGAGCAAAGGGGAGGCCCCCTTAAATATTCAGGCCCGGGTCTGGTCACCACAACATCAGTTACACTCCCATTGAAAGGGATAATGGTCAGTATAAACGGAAGAAAGTGGTGGTATATATTTACACTAAAAACAGCCCTTGTACCAAAAAATATTAAACCCACGCAGGCTACACAGGGAAGTTCACACATAAAAACTACCTAGAAGACAACTGAAAATGAAAACACAACAATCCCAAACCTATAGGATGCAACAAAAGCAGTTCTAAGAGGGAAATTTACAGCAATACAATCATAGTTTAGGAAACAAGAAAAATCTCAAATAAACACCTTAAACTTACATCTAAAGCAACTAGGGAAAGAAGAACAAACAAAATCCAATGTTAGCAGAAGGAAAGAAATCATAAATACAAGATCAGAAATAAATAAAATAAAATAAAAAGTAGAAAAGATCAATGAAATTAAAAACTGTCCCTTTGAAGAGATAAGCAGAACTGATAAACCTTTAGCCAGATTCATCAAGAAAATAAGGAAGAAGGCCAAAATTAATAAAATAAGAAATGGAAAAAGGAGAAACTAACTGACACCACAAAAATACAAAGGATCATAATAAGCTACTATGAAGACCAAGAAAGTACAACCTAGAAGAAATGGATAAATTATTAGAAAGGTAAAATCTTCAAAGACTAAATCAGGAAGAAACAGAAACTATGAACAGACCAATCAATTATCAGTGTTGAAATGGAATCAGCAATTTAAAAACTCCAGAAAACTGAAGTCCAGGGCCAGATGGCTACACAGGTGAATTCTACCAAACATTTAGAGAAGAGTTCACACCTATCCTTCTGAAACTCTTCCAACAAATGACAAAGAAAGGAATTTCTGAACTCATTCTATGAGACCAGCATCATCTTTGATATTAAAACTAAACAAAGATAGCAAAAAGTGAAAATTACAGCCCAATGTCACTGATGAACAACAGATGCAAAAATCCCCAACAAAATTCAGCAATGTATTAAAAAGCTCATATATCATGATCAAGTGGGATTTATCCCAGGGATGCAAGGATTTTTCCATATCTGCAAATCAATCAATGTGATAGTCACATTAATAAAGAATAAAAACCATATGATCATCTCAACAGATGCAGAAAAAGATTCTGATAATATTCAACATCCATTTAAGATAAATACTCTCCAGAAAATGGGCAGAGAGGGAACCAACAGCAACATCATAAAGATCATATATGACAAATCCACAACTAATATCACAGTCAATGGTGAAAAGCTGAAAGCATTTCCTCTAAGATCAGGAACAAGATACAGATGTCTACTCTTGCCACTTTCATTCAACATAGTTTTGGAAGTTCTACCCATGGCAATCAGAGAAAAAAAGAAATAAAGGGATTCAAATTAGAAAAGAAGAACTAAAACTGTAATTGTTTGCAGATGACATAATGCTATACAAAGAATATCCTAAAGATACTACCAGAAAACTAGTCAGTTCAGTTCAGTCACTCAGTCATGTCTGACTCTTTGCGACCCCGTGAACAGCAGCATGCCAGGCCTCCCTGTCCATTACCAACTCCCGGAGTCCACCCAAACCCATGTCCATGGAGTCGGTGATGCCATTCAACCATCTCATCCTCTGTCGTCCCCTTCTCCTCCTGCCCTCAATCTTTCCCAGCATCAGGGTCTTTTCAAATGAGTCAGCTCTTTGCATCAGGTGGCCAAAGTACTGGAGTTTCAGCTTCAACATCAGTCCTTCCAATGAACACCCAGGACTGATCTCCTTTAGGATGGACTGGTTGGATCTCCTTGCAGTCCAAGCTACTCTCAAGAGTCTTCTCCAACACCACAGTTCATGAATGAATTTGGAGGAGTTGTAAGATACAAAATTAAAACACAGAAATCTCCTGTATTTCTATACAATAGCAATAACCTATCAGAAAATGAAATTAAGAAAACAATCCCATTTATCATTGCATCAAGGCTTCCCAGGTGGCTCAGCAGTAAAGAATCAACCTGCAAGAGATATGGTTTCAGCCTCTGGATCGGGAAGATCCCCTGGAGGAGGGAAAGGATAGAGGAGCCTGGCAGGTGATCATCCATGTAGTTGTGAAAAATCAGACACAACTAAGTGAGCATGCACACACCACTGCATCAAAAAGAATAAAATACAAAGAAGATACCAACTGAAGGAGGTGAAAGACCTGTACTCTGAAACTATAAGAAGCTAATGAAAGAAACTGAAGATGACACAGACAGAAAGATATACTGTGCCCCCGAATTGGAAGAATAATACTGTCAAAATGACTATAATACTCAAGGCNCACCACTGCATCAAAAAGAATAAAATACAAAGAAGATACCAACTGAAGGAGGTGAAAGACCTGTACTCTGAAACTATAAGAAGCTAATGAAAGAAATTGAAGATGACACAGACAGAAAGATATACTGTGCCCCCGAATTGGAAGAATAATACTGTCAAAATGACTATAATACTCAAGGCAATCTACAGATTGAATGCAATCTCTACCAAATTACCAATGGCATTTTTTATAAAACTAGAACAAAAATTTTTTAATTTGTATGGAAACACAAAAGAACCCAAAAAGCAACACAAGCTTGAGAAAAAGTAACAGATCTTGCGGACTCATGCTCCCTGATTTTACACTATACTATTATACAAAACTATTATACAAAACTTCTTCAATGATCAATGCAAAGAAATAGAGGAAAAGAACAGAATGGGAAAGACTAGAGATCTCTTCAAGAAACTTAGAGATACCAAGGGAACATTTCATGCAAAGATGGGCTCGATAAAGGACAGAAATGGTATGGACCTAACAGAAGCAGAAGATACACAGAGGAACTGCACAGAAAAGATCTTCACGACCTGGATAATCAAGATGGTGTGATCACTCATCTAGAGCCAGACATCCTGGAATGTGAAGTCAAGTGGGCCTTAGAAAGCATCACGACGAACAAAGCTAGTGGAGGTGATGGAATTCCAGTTGAGCTATTCCAAATCCTGAAAGATGATGCTGTGAAAGTGCTGCACTCAATATGCCAGCAAATTTGGAAAACTCAGCAGTGGCCACAGGACTGGAAAAGGTCAGTTTTTATTTAAATCCCAAAGAAAGGCAATGCCAAAGAATGCTCAAACTACTGCACAGTTGCACTCATCTCACATGCTAGTAAAGTAATGCTCAAAATTCTCCAAGCCAGGCTT
>SJYA01002202.1:58860-93265 GCA_006410615.1 Neotragus moschatus | reverse complement strand
CTGGGATTTCTTTGGAAGGAATGATGCTAAAGCTGAAGCTCCAGTACTTTGGCCACCTCATGCGAAGAGTTGACTCATTGGAAAAGATTCTGCTGCTGGGAGGGATTAGGGGCAGGAGGAGAAGGGCACGACAGAGGATGAGATGTCTGGATGGCATCACGGACTCGATGGGTGCGAGTCTGAGTGAATTCCAGGAGTTGGTGATGGACAGGAAGGCCTGGAGTGCTGCGATTCATGGGGTCGCAAAGTCTTGGACACAACTGAGTGACTGAACTGAACTGATTATACAAAACTATAATATTCAAAATAGTATGGTATTGGCACAAAAAAAGAAACATAGATCAGTGGAACAGTATAAAGAGCTCAGAAATAAACTCAAGTACTCAAAGTCAATTAAAGAGGCAAGAATTTATAATGGAGAAAAGATAGACTCTTCAATAAGTGATACTCAGCAAATTGGACAGCTGCATGTAAAATAAATAAATTAGAACATTTTCTAACACCATATACAGATATAATAAAGAAGTAAAGTTAAGACCATATACCAAAGAACTACCAGAGGAAAAGAAGACATAAACAGGACATTCTTTGACAGAAATTACAGCAATTTCTTTTAGATACATCTCCTAAAGAAAAGGAAATAAAAACAAAAGTAAACAAATGAGATCTAAGTAAACTTAAAAGGTTTTGCACGCAAAGGAAACCACTGACAAAACAAAAGGACAGTCTACTAAATGGGAGAAAATATTTACCAATGATATGACTGATCAAGGAATTTAATATCCAACATATATAAACAACTATACATCTCAACATCAAAGAAAATGTTAAAGAATGGTCAGAAGAATTGAATACTTTTCCAAAGAGGAAATGCATACAGCCAATGGGCACATGAAAAGATGCTCAACATTGCTAATAGTCAGGGAACTGCAAATCAAAAACACAATGAGATTTTTATCTCATATCTGTCAGAAGTGCTATCATCAAAAACAACACGTGGAACAAATGTTGGCAAGGATATGGAGAAAGAGAGCCCTTGTATACTGTTTATGGGAATGTAAATTGATACAACCCCCATGGAAAAGTGTATAGGTCCCTCAAAATGGTAAAAAGAGATCTACCATATGACCACTGTTGATTACATATCTGAAAAAAGCAAAAATGTTAATTTTGAAAAAACAAAAACATTAATTCTGAAAAAAAAAAACATTAATTCAGCAAGATACAGGCACCTCAATGTTCATAGCAGCATTATTTACAATTGTGAAATTATGGCAGCAAACTCAGGGTCCATCAACAGATGAATGGATAAAAAAGATGTGGATTACACTTCAACACACATACACAATGGACTACTAATCAGTCATAAAAAAGTATTAAATTTTGTCATTTGCAGCAACAAGCATGGACTTGGAAGCCATTAAGCTACAGAAAATATCAGACAAAGAAAGACAAACATTCTATAATATCACTTATATATGGAATCTATATAACCCACTTGTGAATATAACAAAAAAGAAGAATGCCGGGAGCCAGCACAAGGAGTCCCACCCGTGGCAAAGGTCATGAGGTTAAGGGGTCCAACAGGCAAAGGCGAGTCAAGCCTTAAGGGAGCCTCGCTGAATTTTCTCAAGCATCTACCCCCAAAACCAGAGTCTGCCTGCCTTACTGCATTATGCTTTCCACCTATTCTTCTGACATCACAGGGGGGCTATCCCCAACCACCTTTCTCTGGAAAAAGTTAACTTAGAGCTCCAATTAGTCTCCTGCATATGAAAAGAATGTTTCAGCTCAAACCCCTCTGATGGCTCTCTAACTTGTATGACAGATTTAACTAGGCATGTGATTGTTTACACCCCCCCAACAGCAAGAGGCACGAAACTTAAAGCATCTTAAAGATATAGAGCCCCTTTTTTAAAGAGCTAAAAATTATATTGGTGATGGGTTTCACTGTTGAGTCAATGACTGCTGCCAGGCCTCCATATTCTTTATCTTTTAGGCACCTGAAGGATATTAATCATTGTAACTGGGATATAGAAAAAGGAATATAGTAGTTTTTATGTTAGCAACACTAGTAATTTTCTCTTTGTTATAAATCACTGTACTCCTCTTTCTTTGTTATAAATCATTTTGTCCTTGCTATGTAAGAATGTAACTTTATTTAGTGCTTTCTAAGAGTGGTACCAGACTTTGAAAAGAACAACACTTTTAAGGCAAATAAATTTTCTGGTTGACAGACCCTTATCAGAAAAGGGCCATAAAATGCTAATAGGCCTTTTGGCCAGAAGATGATGTAAATCACCTAAGACTTATGTATACAGCTAGGTAAGCAGACAGAAAGCCTGATCTCGATAAGAATCAGGGCTGCTGACGCTGCATAACTTTGTATTATCCATTGATCTCTATGTACAACCAAAAGTATAAAAAGCTTTCCTGAACAATAAAGGATGAGCCAGTCACTGGAAAGACTGGTTTCCCCCATGTGATCTTTTCTCCTTCTCTTCTTTTCTGGCTGAATTCCCATCTGGAGCATGGAGGCTCGCCATGTCTACTTACTTGCCCTGGGTTCTAAGACCCACACAAGAGGGAGCCCAAGGCGGGGCACCCTCTGCTATTCAAGCGAGTGCCAGTGGCCTACATAGGTGGTGCAAGTTTCTTGTCTTGAGACTTTAGCATTCCACGTAAACCAAGTTATTCAGCCTCTTTTTCTCCACTAAATTTTCCTACTATACTATTCTTTCCTAATCTTATATTTCCAATTAGGTAGTCCTTTCCCAGACGCCTACTCTGTCCCCACTTTGAATTACCCTGGATCCACCAGGGCTGGACCCTGGCAGAAGAAGACTCACAGGTACAGAGATTGAACTATATGAACTATTGGCTACCAGTAGGGAGGTAGCAATATAGGGGTTGGGGAGTAGAGGTACAAACTATCGCATGTAAGATAGGCTCAAGATGTACTGTACAAGTACAACACTGAGAACACAGTCGATATTTTTAACAATTGTAAATGGAAAACAATCTTTAAAAATTGCATAAAAATATAAAATTTTTAAAATCTAAGGTAATACATGTCATTTTGATATTATTTAATTCTTATGTTTTAAAAATATGCATTGGTATTTTTAAAAGCTCAAAGAATCTGCATCAAAAGGAATGGAAGTTTCTCTGGTGATTATTCATCATCCTTAGTTTTCACACATGAAATAAACATGCTCAACTGTCAAAAAATTTCCCTTAACTTCTCTAAATGAACATTGCCACCTATTTTATGGACTCGTGAAACTAATCTAGTGCTTTATCACAATCTGAGTAGTTTTCCCATCTTGATGAAAACAATCATTCTTAAACAAACACTGAAATGTGATTCTTATTTGTCAAAGTGAGATTTCTGATGTAGTTGATGAGTCAGTGGGGATGCAAAATGGCAGGGCTAGGAGTGCCCAGGAGACAAATAGCCAGCCAGTCTTAGTGACATCATTGGCTGATTTTGAATCAAAGACAGACTGGAGCTATCTGAGCAGTTCAAAAAGAATCTGGTGATGTCATTCAAACAGAAATGGCCTGAGGCCTTGGAAAGCCAAAATGCTTCAGACAAATCTAGCAACTTGACCTTAAATCAGGCTCCAAAGACACATAAACAAGATCTTATCTCACTCTAATCCAGACACATAGAGTCATGGTACCTCAGGATGCTAGAAGACCCCTAGAAACCCAGATGAATCATAGGGGAACCTACTGATGGTATAATGAGTATATGCACCAAGCCATAGAAATTAATACTTCAGAAAGTTTCATGAGGTAAAAAGGCAATAATGACGCTAAAGTCATCATTTCACTGCATACACAACATCACCAGCCTAAGTCATTACTATTTTCATATTTATCTTTTTTTTTCTATTTGAAACATAACTTATTACAGTATTAGTGATAAAAAAAAATATGTTAAAAATCAAAATAAAAAAATCAAATTAACCCATAAGTTTAAAGTTGACTAAAACTTAACATATTTTTCTTAACATCAATAAAGAAAACCAATCATTTTGACTGTGGACTTACTGATGCCAAATGTCATATAAAAAAGATTATTCTTATTCCAGTTCCAACTGGATATCCAAATTCTAATCAATGAAAATTATTTAGGGCATAATAGACTTACAAGGCAAGGATAGCAGTAATGGAGAAGGAAATGGCAACCCACTCCAGTATCCTTGCCTGGAGAATCCCATGCACAGAGGAACCTGATGGGTTACAGTCTCTGGGACTGCAGAGTCAGACTTGACTTAGCAACTGAACAACAAGGATACCAGTGGAAAGTTCAACAGTGACAGTTTAAATAAATAGATATAGAAAGTAATGCCCCAGATTATATCATAAACTAATAAATCTAGAATCAAAAACTTCTAGCTTCACTAACAGTACCTAATACAGGGAAGCAACTATTACACATATTCTTGAAAATAAGCTTCTCATAATTGTTAATCCTCTCCACTGTATGTGGCTTCAGTTTCAAACAGTAACACAATCAGCTTCATTTTCTGCCAACCTCTTCAATGCTTCAGGGACATTATTACTACCTTTGACTAGACATTAAACTTATTCCTGACTAAAAACTGTTGAACTTGCTATATTGTCTGCCTGGAACTCCTTTCTCTCAAGACTCCACATGGATGTTTCCTCTACATCGCATAGAGGTCTCTACTTAAAAACATCTCTGACAATCCTATCTAAAGTAGCAACACACACATACACACACATCTCTGTTTTATTATCTTTCTAGTCTTTATCACTATCTGAAATTATTTACTTATTCAATATCTACCTTCCTCCATTAGAATATAAATCCTATAGGTAAAGAGGCATTGCATATTTTTTCCCAGTTGGATCTCCAGTGCCCCAAACAGAAACACAGAGCAAATACATAATAAATACTTGTTCACTACATGAATAACTTCTCTGCCATAAGATCCATTCACTTCTCTTACAGAAAAGGTTACCAGGTTCTTAGTTATTTCAACTATTTACTATATCAAGTGTAGCTATTTAAAATATTATCTATTTATTTTCTTAGCACACAGTAAAATGCACAAAAAGGAAAACATTAAAGATGAAACAAAATTTTATATAAAAACTGGATATACACACTGAAAAAACAGCATTCTGGGATTACTTTGTGAAAGTAGTACTATTCTGTTCAAAGAGCCTCAGGAATCCTGATATGTAATGTAATATGCAATTTAATGTAACTAGTTGTTGCTCAGTCACTTAGTTGTTTCTGACTATTTGCGATCCCGTGGACTGCAGAATGCTGGGCTTCCCTGTCCTTCACACCTGCCAGAGCTTGCTCAAACTCATGTCTATTGGGTCGGTGATGCCATCCAACCATCTTGTCCTCTGTCATTACCTTCTCCTCCTGCCTTCTATCTTTCCCAGCATTAAGGTCTTTTCCAATGAACTGGCTCTTCTCATCAGGTGTCTAACTTATTAAAACTTCAGTTTAGCTACAGTGCTTCCAATGAATACTCAGGGTTTATCTCCTTTAGGTTGACTTGTTTGATCTCCTTTACTCTGAAAGAGTCTTCTCCAATACCACAGTTCAAAAGCATCAATTCTTCAGTGCTCAACCTTCTTGATGGTCCAACTCTCACATCCATACATGACTACTTGAAAAACCATAGCTTTGACTATACAGACTTCTGTTGCCAAAGTAAAATCTCTGCTTTTTCATACACTGTCTAGGTTTGTCATGGAGCTTCCCTGGTGACCCACACCGTAAAGAATCTGCTTGCAAATGCAGGAGACCCAGGTTCGATTCCTGGGTTGGGACAATACCCTGGAGAAGGAAATGGCAACCTACTTCAGTATTCTTGCCTGGAGAATCCCATGGATGGAGAAGCCTGGTGGGCTACAGTCCATCGAGTTGCAGAGAGTTGTACATGACTGAAGTGACTTTGCATGCAGCAGGTTTGTCATAGCTTTTCTTCCAAACTATCACTGGAGCTATCACTGGAGAAGGGAATGGCAAGCTACTTCAGCATTCTTGTCTTGAGAACCCCATGAGCAGTACGAAAAGGCAAAAAGATACAACACTGAAATATGAACTCCCCATGTTGGTAGGTGCCCAATATAGTACTGGAAAGAGTGGAAAAACAGCTCCAGAAGGAATGAAAATGCTGAGCCAAAGCCAAAACAATGACCACTTGTGGATGTGTCTGGTGGTGAGAGTAAAACCAGATGCTGTAAATAACATATTGCACAGTAACCTACAATATTATATCCATGAATCAAGGTAAACTGGAAGTGATCAAATAGGAGATGGCAAGAGTGAAGACTGACATTTTAGGAATCAGTGAATTAAAATGCACCGGAATGGGTGAATTTAATTCAGGTGGCCATTATATCTACTACTGTGGGCAAGAATCCCTTAGGGGAAATGGAGAAGCCCTCAGAGTCAACAAGAGAGTCCAAAATGCAGTACTTGGGTGCATTCTTAAAAATGACAGAATGATCTCTGTTCGTTTCCAAGACAAACCATTCAATATCACAGTAATTCAAGTCCATGCCCCAACCACTAATGTTGAAGATGCTGAACAGTTCTATGAAGACCTATAAGTTCTAGAAGTAACATCAAAAAAAGATGTCCTTTTCATCATAGGGGACTGGAATGCAGAAGTAGGAAGTCAAGAGATACCTGTAACAGGAAAGTTTGGCCTTGGAGTACAAAATGAAGCAGGGCAAAGGCTAACAGAGTTTTGCTAAGAGAACATACTGGTCATAGCAGACACCCTCTTCCAACAACACAAGAGAAGACTCTACACATGGACATCATCAGATGGTCAATACCAAAATCAGACTGATTATATTCTTTACAGCCAAAGACGGAAAGCTCTATACAAGACCGGGAGCTGACTGTGCTCAGATCATGAATTCCTAATTGCAAAATTCAGATTACAACTGAAGTAAGTAGGGAAAACCACCAGGCCATTCAGGTATGACCTAAATCAAATCCCATGATTATACAGTGGAAGTGACAAATAGNTTATATTCTTTACAGCCAAAGACGGAAAGCTCTATACAAGACCGGGAGCTGACTGTGCTCAGATCATGAATTCCTAATTGCAAAATTCAGATTACAACTGAAGTAAGTAGGGAAAACCACCAGGCCATTCAGGTATGACCTAAATCAAATCCCATGATTATACAGTGGAAGTGACAAATAGATTCAAGGGATTAGATCTGACAGACAGAGTGACTGAAGAACTATGGACAGAGGTTCGTAACAATGCACAGGAGGCCATGATCAAAACCATCCTCAAAACAGTTGCCTGATGATATCATACATGTTACAATGCCATATTCNAAGAGATTATCTGTGTAAATATGTGTGTAAGAAGTTATAATCTTTGTAAACAAATTTATAAATGAATATTTAACATAAATAAATCTATATCACAACTCTTAAAAAAAAAAAGTCAATGCTCTGTGACAACCTCCAGGGATGGGGTGGGAAAGGAAGAGGGGAGTGTTCAACAGGGAGGGGACACATGCATGCCTATAGTCGATTCATTCTGATGTACGGCAGAAACTACCACAGTATTGTAAAGCAATTATCATCAAATTAAAAACAAATAAATAAAAAAGAATAGTATCACTGAATGAAGCTAACATGAAATTGTGTCTATGCAAAGCTCAATAAAATCACTCTTCTTAAAGATTGAAGGTATTTAATTTTCATTCTTCTCCGGTACTCTTGCCTGGAAAATCCCATGGGCAGGGGAGCCTGGTAGGCTGCAGTCTATGGGGTTGCTGAGAGTCGGACACGACTGAGTGACTTTACTTTCCCTTTTCACTTTCATCCATTGGAGAAGGAAATGGCAACCCACTCCAGTGTTCTTGCCTGGAGAATCCCAGGGACGGGGGAGCCTAGTGGGCTGCTGTCTATGGGGTCACACAGAGACGGACACAACTGAAGCGACTTAGCAGCAGCAATTTTCATTCTTATACATAATGTGGTGATAAAACATTCATGAAAACTGATCTATATACTTACTAACATATGCTTATTAACCTGAAGAACTTGATGATACACCTACTTTTCACATCTCTTAAATTTGAGATTAAAGCTTGATCATTTTAATCTCATTTAAATTGATATAGAAATTAATTATTTTGAGAAGTTAGGTAATTTGAGAAAAGTCATAAAGTCAGGAAGTAGCAAAATAAGGATTTGATTACAACTCTGATTCTAATTCTAAATCCACATTCTGAGCTATTCCAATATACTAAACATCACTTCCTTACTTACCTGGCATTATTGAGAAATTAGTTATTCTACATTAAGAAAAAGTTTTAAATGAAATTTATTTATTTCAGTTTTGAAACTTTTAACTTTGCTGACAAAAATTCTACATGAAAGTTAACCAGTCTTTTTTAAAAGCTAAATTTTATTATAAAAAGCATTTAGTAACTGAACAATTTCTAACTACTATAATTTAAAATCTTAGATTCAGTTTTACTTAAAAAAATGCTTTTCTTCCTTGAAGACACTGTTCTTCTCAATTGTCTCAGCCGTTTTTTTTTTTTTCTTATTTTGACATCTGATATAATGTGCTCTTAAAAACCTTAATAAACAACTTTAAAACCTATAAATAAAATGATATAATAAACTCTGGGTGATGACTTATATAGTACATGAACTTTGTTATAGTTATTTGACTACTTGAGGCATTTCTACTCTAAATTACATCTCCAAAAAGTTAAGGTTATTAGAAATTTAGTGTAAACACAATTATTCTAAGTAGATCATATATGTAATTAAATAATCTGATTACAGAAGCAGAATAATAATATATTCCAATTATTCTTTTCAATTAAAAACAAGTGTTACTTTTTATATTCTCAATCCTTTCTCCACATACAAATGAAACATATCCCATCAGAGAGTCCATAGAGAGCTTATGACAGTAAACTCATGTACAGCTATGTTTCTTTAAACTACCATGCCCACTATCTGCCAGATACCATGCCACAAGCATTATCTCATTGGATTTTCATGGCTCTCTACAGTAAGCACTACTATCTCCACCTCAAGGTCCAAGATACTAAAGCTCAGGGAAGTTAGGAACTTGCCCAAAATAACACAGTGAGTGTAGATTCAAAACTAGGCGAATCTGATTCCATCATGCATGTATTTTACATTAATGCTGCCTCTGAATAATAATCAAAAGGCCATTTATCCTCATGGGAGCAGTCTAGAGCAGGGATCAGAAAACTATGGCTAAGTTCAGATGTCCAATTCTTAAATAATTTTTTTAATTCAGCCATGCTCATTTGTTTATACACTATCACTACTGTTCCACTACAATGACAGAATTAAGTAACTAGAACAGAAATCATATACTCTGAAAAGCTTAAAATATTTATTATCTGGGTCTTTCCAAATAAATTTTGCTGACCCTTGGTCTAGAACAGTGGTTCTCAACTATGCATCAGAATCACCCAGAAAGCTTAATAAAATACAGATGTCTGGGCTCCAACTTTAGAGTTTTAGATTCAGAAGGTCAAGGGTGAAGATGAAAATACACGTTTCTAATATTCTGCAAGCTGTTTCTGATGCTGCTTGCCTGGAGGTTGCACTCAGAGAATTCCTGAACTAAAAGTAGGAAGAGATGATCCTATTCCATCTTAGATCACCTGTCATAAAGGAGGTCACAGGAGGAAGATCTTACTTCTAATCATAGCTTCTACCTTTAGTCATGTGACCCTGGACAAGATAAAATCTCTCTGAGGAGGCTGCTGGGTAAGAAAAAAATACAAAAGGTAAGAAAATAGAAGAGACAGAAAACCAGTACCAGGAGTAGGAGAGCAAGAAGGATAGAATGCTACAAAGTATCAATACCTCAGGATTTCTTTGTAAATCACAAAAAACTAATCAACAGGAACACAAGAGTAGGTTCAAATTTCAGGGAGATGTCTTATCTGTTCATCAGTCTTTAAATAAGTGAAATGAAGTTACATCAAGCATTTTTTGTAAGCAATTACCATAAAACAATGATTGTACTTTGATTAATGTAATGATGTCTGATTTTGATAGAATATCTAAAATGAAGGAAACAAAGACTTACATATAGCTTTTAAATTTTAATTTTTATACTAAAAACTGAATAAATAGAATAATACCTTTAGAAGTATCTTCTGAGTTGCAGTTTTGAAACATCTGTATTCCAAACTGTGCTGTGGTAATACTGTTTGCCAACCAAGTTTTTCTCTTAGTCTAATAATATGACATATCACATCATCATCATTTGGTACTAGTTTAGAAGGTAAAAAATCCAATATCCAAAATAAGTGCAAATGTGGACATTACTTAAGGATAATGTTAAATATTCATACATAGAGAAAAATTTAAATGGTAACATACTTGAAATTTACAGACATTATAAAATTGAAAGAAAATCCAGCTTAAAATTCAATTTTAACAGCAGCTAGAAAGGAGCAATAATATTTTTCTGTTTAAGAAAGATATTTCAAAAGACAATTACACAGACAATTAGCAAAAGAAGATACCAGGAACAGGAGCTAGTTGGAGTGTTTTCTTAGGTGGAAGCAACAGGATCAGAAAAGTTGGGATCTCTAAGTGAGACGGAAAGAATTCTTCCTAGAATTCATCCAACAGACACCTCTCGGACCTTATACTTCTTGAAATCTTAGCAGCTGACAATTCTCTTCTTCTTGAAACATTCTCTTTTCTTGGTTTTTATTCACCATGCTTTACATATTGTTCTCTTAGCACTTAAAAGCCATGCTGGTAGAACTTACAATGCTAAGTAGTTCAAGATATCTGGTCCTCCAGAAATCACACAGTTTCTTTGCTAGGAATTAAATGATACTTCAGCTATTGTATAAAACAGTGTCAGGACTAGAATATGGCATATCATGACCCTAAAAATAACCATTCTTCTTATAATATTTTGTTCCCTAGGCACCTAACTTATTTCACCTTAGTCTGAGCTTTGTAAGTTGCTTATACATGGAAATACATTAATAATAACAATATTTTATATCTAACATTAGATATAAAACAGAGAAAGGGAGGCATTGAAAATTAGTAAGGAGATGACACAAATTATGTACATTCAGTCAAGAGCTGATATATAATATTACATACTTATATATGAACATATATGTATCTGTAGAAACCAAAGTAATGTGGTGTTAGAATAGGAAAAGCAAAACAGGTCAGTAGAACAGATTCAGTTCAGTTCAGTTGCTCAGTTGTGTCCAACTCTTTGAGACCCCATGAACAGCAGCAGGCCAGGCCTCCCTGTCCATCACCAACTTCTGGAGTCCACCCAAACCCATGTCCACTGAGTCGGTGACGCCATCCAACCATCTCATCCTCTGTCATCCCTTCTCCTCCTGCCCTCAGCCTTTCCCAGGATCAGAGTCTTTTCAAATGAGTCAGCTCTTTGTATCAGGTGGCCAAAATATTGGAGTTATCAGTCCTTCCAATGAACACTCAGAACTGATCTCCTTAGGATGGACTGGTTGGATGTTCTTGTAGCCCAGGGGACTTTCAAGAGTATTCTCCAACACCACAGTTCAAAAGCATCAATTCTTTGGCGCTCAGCTTTCTTCACAGTCCAACTCTCACATCCATACATGACTACTGGAAAAACCACAGCGTTGAGTAGACAGACCTTTGTTGACAAAGTAATGTCTCTGCTTTTTAATATGCTATCTAGGTTGGTCATAACTTTCCTTCCAAGGAGTGTGTTTTAATTTCATGACTGCAATCACCATCTGCAGTGATTTTGGAGCCCAGAAAAATAAAGTCAGCCACTGTTTCCACTGTTTCTCCATCTATTTGCTATGAAGTGATGGGACTAGATGCCATGATCTTAGTTTTCTGAATGTTGAACTTTAACCCAACTTTTTCACTCTCCTCTTTCACTTTCATCAAGAGGCTCTTTAGTTCTTCACTTTCTGCCATAAGAGTGGTGTCATCTGCATATCTGAGGTTATTGATATTTCTCCTGGCAATCTCGATTCTAGCTTGTGCTTCCTCCAGCCCAGCATTTCTCATGATGTACTCTGCATATAAGTTAAATAAGCAGAGTGACAATACACAGCCTTGATGTATTGCTTTTCCTATTTGGAACCAGTCTGTTGTTCCATGTCCAGTTCTAACTGCTGCTTCCTGACCTACATACAGGTTTCTCAAGAGGCAGGTCAGTTGGTCTGGTAGAACAGATTAGAGTATACATAAAACCACTTATAAAAGACAGCCTAGTATAGTCAGAGCTTTGGTTTTCCAGTAGTTATGTATGCATGTGAAAGTTGGACCATAAAGAAAGTTGAGCACTGAAGGATTGATGCTTTTGAATCGTGGCATTGGAGAAGATTCTTGAGATTCCCTTGGATAGCAAGGAGATCCAACCAGTCAATCCTAAAGGAAATCAACCTTGAACGTTCATTGGAAGGATGATGCTGAAGCTGAAGCTCCAATATTTTGGCCACCTGATGGGCTTACTGGAAAAGACCCTGATGCTGGGGAAAACTGAGGGGAGGAGGGGAAGAGGGTGACAAAGGATGAGACGGTTGGACGGTATCACAGACTCAATGGACATGAGTTTGAGGAGGCTCTGTGTGTTGGTGATGGACAGGGAAGAATGTTGTGCTGCAGTCCATGAAGTCACAAAGAGTTGAACGTGACTGAGCAACTGAAAAACATTCAGTAAAAAAGATGTTATTTCAAATCAATGGAGGAATGATTATAAATTATAATGGAAAATGGTTAGCCATTTGGAAAAATATGAGGTCATATGTAAGCATAAATTATAGATGGATTAGAGAAGTAAATGCTGAAAAGCAAATTATAGATGTGTTAGAAGAAAATATGTGAGACCATGTCTATAAACTTGGGGTAGTGAAAGTTTCCTGGAAAATAATCAAAGTATGTTAAAAAGAAAACAATAATAAATTTGACTTCCACAAATAGCAATTTACACAGGAAAAGCCATCATAAACAAAATTAAAATATAATTAACATACTGACAGAAAATGTTTATAACCTGTATAAGACTAGAGATTAATATATCAAATATTTAAAGACTTCTGCCCAATCAATAAGAAATAAACATTCTGATAAAAAGATGAGCAAAGAATTTACAGGAAAAGATAAATGGCCAGTAAAAAATGTTCAACTTTATTAGTAAATCAGGGAGTTGTTCTCACCAATCAGACTAGCAAAAAATTAAAAGGTGGGATATCAACTGCTGACAAAAGTAATCCTTTTATGCAAGAATGTAAAAGTATAAATTAATATATTCATTATTGACGGTGATTTGGCTGACTTAATAGATTTAATAGAGATCATTGGGAAATGGAAGTAATTTAGGATAAATAAAGAATAATGATTTTCCAGAATATGAAGTAAGTTTAAATAATATCTTTCAAAAAGCTGGGAAAAGTGTCTTTCTAATAAGAGTCAGATTTAATGAAAAAAATCGTAGATATTTACTAAAAACAGACACTATATTATACAGTCAACATTGGAAGGTGATGCACTTCCCTAAGTATGCTAGGTGTATAGTCTAATCCAAGGCAGTAATTCTTTATCTCAGAAAAATGAGGAGACTGGTCTATATCCACCTTCAAGATCAGTTAAGAATATAGGGAGTTCTGGCTTAAGATGAGGAAGATGCTGAACCTCTTCCCATGGACACATCTAAATTTGGAGCAATTTCTTCTAAATGACTGATACACGTGAAACAATTTCCTCTGAATTTTTCCTTTGGCAGAGCAATAATAACATATTGGACAAAGGAGAAGATAGCCACATTAAAGTGGGTAGAGAGGCTGAGATAACAATCTTGTCCAAAATCCCATTCCTGGCACAGCAACCTAAAACCCACAACCCAAAATCTGAAACTCAAAACCTGAAGCATTTCCCTGAAAAGCAAAGGTTTTGAATCTCATATTGGGCACCCCAACTTTAAGACCTGCTCCTAAGGGATGAGCACCTCCTGCTGCCCGCCCCCTCCAAAATCTAGGTTTGAAAACTGGCAAGGTTTGTGTCCACAAGACCCACAAAAGCGTAGTGATATGAGAAATGACTCTTAAAGAGTTTGTGCACTGGACTCACCCATGCAGAGACATAGCTCAGAGGGAGNACCTGCTCCTAAGGGATGAGCACCTCCTGCTGCCCGCCCCCTCCAAAATCTAGATTTGAAAACTGGCAAGGTTTGTGTCCACAAGACCCACAAAAGCGTAGTGATATGAGAAATGACTCTTAAAGAGTTTGTGCACTGGACTCACCCATGCAGAGACATAGCTCAGAGGGAGCTGATCACACTCAGACTTTAAGGGAAAGAGGTTCATTTGCATGTATTAAAGAGTTGGCCTGAGAGGCAGGCATCTAATTTAACGCACACATTAAGAGCCTGCCGGAGCACTCTGCAGGGACAGAGACTGGTGAACACCATCTTTAGACTCTTCCTCTGCTTGCCCTAGCTGTCAGGCACCATTTTGGGGACCCTCCCTTTGACCCATTACAGCCAGTGATCACCTCTGCCACACTCCAGAGTACCAGTATCTCCCGGAAGAGAGGACTTACATGCTTCTGGTGACCTAATTTTTAAAGCTACTACCCAGGGGATATCTTTTGATCATTTGGCTCTGGGGGCTAAAGGGTGCTAAAGGGTGCTTGAGTTCCTGGTTCCATGGGGCTGTAAAGATCAAAGAGACAGCTTTTGGTTGGCTACTACCCCTAAGGCATTACACAGACAGCAGACTGAAACACACACCCAGTGTCTCTATGAAAGAGGTTGATTTGCTTGTTCAGGAGCTTTGGCCTGAGAGGCAGGTTTCTGGTTTGACACATGTCTAGTGGCCTAAGGAAGTGCTCTCAGGAAGTGCTCTCTCTCTGCCTTGCTCTAGCTGTGGGTATCTCCCAAACAAGAGTTGACAACTTGTCTGGCATCCCAATTTTTGCAGCTGCTGCCAGGAGACACCTTTACATGGCCTGGGATCATGTGTCCAGCAGAGCTATGCCCATGGAGCCCACAGGACTATAAACAATAGGAAAAGTGTTCTTAAACAGCTACCACCTCCAGGGCACATCAAGAGGCAACAGACCCAGGAGTTCAGCCTTCACAGCTCACTGTTACCTCCCAGAAGTGAGTTTACACACTAGCGGGGGCCTCAATTATTGTGACTACCATGCAGGAACAACTCCAGATCACCTGTCTCTGGTAGCCCATGGGACATACACTTGTAGTCGCATATATCTGAATATTTTAAAAACTGCTTCCTGAGAGTCTGGCTTTCAATCAGCCTAAAATTAGGTTCTGACTGAGATGCTCCCCTTTAGACTGACAGGTCTTGACACAGCTTCAAATACTTGGAACTATTAAAAACATAATAGACTGCTTGGACAATCACAAAGATTTGAGAAGCAACCAAGATCAAGGTCAGGGTTGTACAACAAGGTGTATTTCCTATATGAGGCCACTATTTCAAGACACAGAGACGTGGTTGTTTCATCTAATATATAGAAAACAAAACAGAAAGTCAATAAAAATGAAGAAACAGAGGACTACACTTCAAATAATATAAATTCCCAGGAAAAATCTTAATAAATTGGAGATAAATAATCTACCTGAAAAAGAGTTCGGAGTAATGGCCATAGAGATCCTCACCAAATCAGAAGAATCGATGAATACAGTGAGAACTTCAACAAAGAGTAAGAAAATATAAGTAACAAACTGAAGTCACATAGATTCAAAGGATTAGATCTGATATATAGCGTGCCTGAAGAACTATGGACGGAGGTTCATGACATTGTACGGGAGGCAGTGATCAAGACCATCCCCAAGAAAAGAAATGCAAAAAGGCAAAATAGTTGTTTGATGAAGCCTTACAAATAGCTGAGAGAAGAAGAGAAGCTAAAGGCAAAGGAGAAAAGGAAAGAAACACCCATTTGAATGCAGAGTTCCAAAGTATAGCAAGGAGACATAAGAAAGCCTTTCTCAGTGATCAGTGCAAAGAAATAGAGAAAAACAATAAAATGGGAAAAACTAGAGAGAGATCTCTTCAAAAAAATTAAATACACCAAGGGAACATTTCATGCAAAGATGAGCACAATAAAGGACAGAAATGGTATGGACCTAACAGAAGCAGAAGATATTAAGAAGAGGTGGCAAGAATACACANTGTCATCTTCATATCTGAGGTTATTGATATTTCTCCCAGCAATCTTGATCCAGCTTGTGCTTCTTCCAGCCCAGCATTTCTCATGATGTACTCTGCATATAAGTTAAATAAGCAGGGTGACAAATACAGACTTGACATACTCCTTTTCCTATTTGGAACCAGTCTGTTGTTGCATGTCCAGCTCTAAATGTTGCTTCCTCACCTGCATACAGATTTCTCAAGATAGCATTTATTAAAAGCTGTATATTCTGTGTGCAACCTCATTTAGATATCTTAGTTCTTTGATGCACTTATCTTTATTTATCAGATGAAAAAATAGCTTTGGAGATACTAAATTAAGTGACTAGGCCATATATTTTGCTAGTAGATGTTAGATCTAGGATTTGAAACTAAGACTTTCTGGGCTCAGAGTCCATGATCCTTTCTTTAAGCCATCCCCCCAATCAGAGAAACTGAACTCTGCCCTAGGCTTATGATGCACTGACTCAACAAATATCTATACTTTCCAGGCACCATCTGTGCAAAGCAACCCTCAGTGGGAGAAGTCTATGTGAGGAAGATACTGAGCATAGGTCACAGGTCTTTAGGAAGCTCTTTTCTGCTGTAGCCTGGAACTNCTCAGAGTCCATGATCCTTTCTTTAAGCCATCCCCCCAATCAGAGAAACTGAACTCTGCCCTAGGCTTATGATGCACTGACTCAACAAATATCTATACTTTCCAGGCACCATCTGTGCAAAGCAACCCTCAGTGGGAGAAGTCTATGTGAGGAAGATACTGAGCATAGGTCACAGGTCTTTAGGAAGCTCTTCTCTGCTGTAGCCTGGAACTCTTAGTTATTGAATCATCATATTGAGTGCTTCTTCCTGCTACTGCATCAAAAAGAAGGGCAAATCAACATTTTTTAACCTGATTCAACATTTTTCAATTGGTGCTGATTCAAGGAAGCAAAGTATAAGAAATATCTTGAAAGCCACCAGGATGGAGAAGAGAGGTTGAGGGCCTTACAAGATATGGATATTTCCTCATTGGTGACAATGCTGCTGCTATTAAAAATGGACACACTAGTTCCTAAGATATTTATTGCCATCTCTAGGAAAATCAGAATAATAAAAACATTAATCTAAGGTGACCACGAATGAGTGTCATCACACAGTTTTGTGCAATGTACAATCTGCAACATAAAATGATGAGGACAAGAAGTCCTCATCTGGGACAGTCATGTTTGAAATAAGCATCACGAGCAATATCATTACCACTGTTTATCAGTAATAACTCATTAAAGCAGATATTAGGGATTTCAAGAAATGAAGAATAATAAGCACATGTTAATTAAGAGAGGATTCATTCGATCATTCACTTACACAGCAAATATTTATCAAGTATCTACAATGCTGCTGCTGCTAAGTCACTTCAGTCGTGTCCGACTCTGTGCAACCCCATAGACGGCAGCGCACCAGGCTCCGCCGTCGCTGGGACTCTCCAGGCAAGAACACTGGAGCGGGTTGCCATTTCCTTTTCCAACGCATAAAAGTTAAAAGTGAAAGGGAAGTCGCTCAGTCATGTCCAACTCTTCGCGACCTCATGGACTGCAGCCCTTCAGGCTCCTCTGTCCATGGGATTTTCCAGACAAGAGTACTGGAGTGGGGTGCCATTGCCTTCTCTGAGTCAAACTTTATTCTGAAAGCTAGTTAAATAATAGTGAATAACACACACAAAATTCTGTCTCCTAACAGAGCATACACAGAAAGGAATAACAATAAAATTTCAATAAGTTTATAATTTGAGATAGTAACAAGTCCTAAAGGAAAAAACAAATCAAGGACAAGGCATACAAAAGTATTGGGTGATATGTGATTTGAGAACAGTTCTAGGAGTTCATGTAGGATCGTAAATAGTTTGTGCTGGCATTAGTCAGAGTGAAAGTTCTCATAACACACAGGCATCGAGAAGAGAATACAGAGAAGCACTGCATTAGTACTATAGCTACATTAGCTCTAACCGAAAGGTCGCTCTGCACCCACACTAACAATGTTCAAAACAAAGACTTTAAAGGATCCAACAAATCTCAAGTATTATAGTTTATTGAATATTTTAAGCCCACTATTGGAGAACCACTGCTTAGGAAAAAAAAAAACCCAACAGATTATTCAAAATATTACTGCTCATTGAAAATGCACCTTGTTACCCAAGAGCTCTTATGGAGATGTACAAGATTACTGTTGTTTTTATGTTCTAACATAACACTCATTCTGCAACCCATGGACCAAGGACTAATTTCAACTTTCAGGTACTATTATTGAAGAAATATATTTCATGTAACTATAGTTGCCATAGATAATGATTTCTCTGCTGGTTCTGGGCAAAGTCAATTGAAAGCCCTCTGGAAAAGACAAACCATTCTAGATGCCTTTAAGAACATTTGTAAAAGAGGAAATATCTTTTATACTTTTTATGTAAAAAAGAAATTGAAGTCACTCAGTCGTGTCCAACTCTTTGCAACCCCATGGACAGTAGCCTGCACCAGGCTCCTCCATTCATGGGATTTTCTAGGCAAGAGTACTGGAGTGGGTTGCCATTTCCTTCTCCAGGGAAATCTTCCTGACCCAGGGATCAAACCCAGGTCTCTTGCGTTGTAGACAGATGCTTTACCATCTGAGCCACCAAGGAAGTCCAAAAAAAGAAAAATAAAACAGGTCCAAATATCAACACTAACAGGAACTGAGGAGAAGTTGAGTCCATTGTTCATGGATGTTTGAGGGTTTCAAGACTTCAGCTGAGGAAGTGGTGAAGCAAGTGTAGGGGAAATAGAAAAAGAACTAGAATTAGAAGTGAATTCTGATGGTGACTGAATTGCTTCAATCTCATAATAATATTTTAACAGATGAGGAGTTGCTTCTTAAGGATGAGCAAAGAAAGTAGTTTCTTGAGATGAAATCTACTCCTGGTGAAGATGCTGTGAAGAGTGTTGAAATGACAACAAACAATTTAGAATATTACATAAACTTACTTCATAAAGCAGTGTCAAGGTTTGAGAGGGTGGACTCCAATTTTGAAAGAAGTTCTTCCATGGGTAAAATGCTATCAAAAAGCACTGCATGCTACAGAGAAATTGTTCATGAAAGGAAGAGTCAATGATGTGGCAAACTCCATTGTTATCTTATTGTAAGAAATTACCAGTCACGCCAATCAGCAATCACCACCCTGATCAATTAGCAGCCATCGAAATCAAGGCAAGACCCTCCACTGGCACAAAGATTCCAACTTGTTGAAGCTCAAATGATGGGTTAGCATTTTTCAGCAATAAAGTATTTTTTAAATTGAGGTATGTACATTTTTTAGACAATGCTAGCATACTTAATATACTACACTATAGTATAACTCTAATATGCACCGAGAAGCCAAAAAAAATTGTTTGATTCACTTTTTGGTGATATTTACTTTATTGTGGTGGTTTGGAACCAAATGTGCAATATTTCAAAGGTATTCCTGAGTTTTTATATGGAATATCTTCTACTTACTAGTATTCATGGGTCTTTGTTTTTTATTAAGATGCCAATGTCTGGTGTTCGAGAGGAAGTAGAAATAGATCCTGAAGGAGGGAATGCTAGGCCTTAATAGAAAGCAGCAGGCTACTACTGTGGGCCCAGACAATTCAGGGATATTGGGGTTTCAGAGTTTTCTAGCACACTGACCCAGATGTCTCATATGAAGCCTTAGGATCCCCTTTCTTCACCAGGGTCCTGATTTTGTGCAGAAGTCTTGCTGAGCTCGGGAATTCAATCATCCCTAGAGCACTGTCTGCTACCCTTATAATTAAATACTGGCTCAATCTTCACCTTTTCTACTCTCCAGCTTCAGCAGTCTTTTTAACTGTTGCCATGTAGGTGCTTTAACTTTTCACATTTTACTTTGAATTGGGGATTTAAATGAGATGTCTCAAATAAAGACATCTTTGTCTTTCATTGTCCTTCTCAGCTGCTTAACTGCACTCAGCAACAGCCTTCCAATTTCACTGTCTTTTTAGTAACCAGTTCCTCCGAACCTCTCAAATGCCTGAGAATATCCTCTGAGCCCACCAAGGCATTTCCTTACACCCATATCCCATCTCAATTCACCACTAGTAAAAACTTTAGTGTTGTACTACTATAGCATGCCAGTACTCCTAGGACTCTATCAATGACTAGTGATGGGTTCTCATTGCCAGTCAACCAGTAAGTGATCCAGCTCCCAAGTCCCATTTTAGAATCCACCTCCTTAGACAAATCTTCACACCACTTCTCTTCGTTCAGGTCCCCTGGAAAAACAAACTCTTAGAGATGGAGATTCACGTGCAGGAAATGCATGCTCTCAGGAACAATGTCTTTGAGGAAATAAAGATAGGGCAGCAGGAGATGCTGAACTGTAGTAGAGCGCAACAGTAACTTCAAATAATGCCCAGGGAGCTGGGGTGACCCTTCCTAGACCTCCCAAATGGGAAAAGGCAGACAGGTTTCTGTACTGCCACGAGGACCAGTCATTCAATATTTCATTCAACATGGGCTGTTCTGCTGTGAGTTGTTAGCAGGCAGCCTGGAAACTGGTGAAATGAATGCTTCAGTTTTGAAGGACGGATCTGGGCAGGCCATTATAGCACTCCCTCACTCACCTCCACCCCACCCCCCATGACATCCAAACTCCTTGAAGTGTCCCAGGCACAGAACCATAAGTGTAAGACCTTAATTCTGAAGAAAATCAAGAAATCAATGCCAAATTTAAAATCATCATATTGGTGAAAGTCAGTATATGAAACATCTGATCAGGGAGGGAAGAGTTAAATTGTCAACTGAAATGAAATTAAAACAAAATTAAAGTCAGAAGTTCAGATAAACAGAAGTGGCCCTTGATTCACAAACTGGCATTACTCTGAAATGAATGCCGTTTCTTTTCCCCAGCCATCTGTTTGAGCCTCCACTCCCAGAAATAATCTAAGTTTCCTCTGGATGTCCCATGATGATGTGAAAAATGGGACCATACTAACATAATAAATCCTGTTTTATAGCTTTCACTCTGCCTGCTTTTCATTTTGTTTTTTTGTCTGACCCCCTGAAATTGTACTATTGTTATTAATGGCAGATTCCAGAAGTGTCTTATAAACAAACCTAGTTCATGTTCTTGCATCATTTCCAATTGCTTCCCAGTGTGGTCTATCACTAAGCTGAACCAATACTTATAAAAACCCATTAAGTATCTTGTCACTGCTTCCGAGGCCCATTATTGTGTAACTCCTGCCGTTCCACTGCCCCTGTAGGGGTATCAGTGATGCATGAATCAGAGATGGCAATCCAGCCTGTGGAGGTCTTCAGGCTTCCAAATATGTTCCCCGTGAAAGTAGGAACAAGCTATATTTCCCCACTCCTTGTCCCTCCCCCCCAAATGATCAGAATGAAGTAGAATACTTTTGCATCCATGAATCTCAGAGCACAGTTTTAGTCTTCGCTTTCTTCCCACTCTCACATATGACCAACTAAGGTCATTCACGGGGATTAGAAAGGAATAAACTCTGAGACCAATCTTGCATCTCTTCTCATCCTTTCTCTACCTCTTTGTGCTAGGCAAAATAATGGCCCTCCAAAATGTCTATATTTCATGGCGTGGAGAAATTAAGATTGTAGATGGAATTAAGGTTGTTAACTAACTGACCTTACCATAGGGAGATTATCCATGGTTGTCTGGATGGGCTGTTACACATGGAAGGATGAAGCAGAAGAGTCAGAACCAGATAAGAAGATGTGAAGTTGAAAGCATAACTTAGAGTAATACAGTTGCTGACTTTGGAAGAGTTCTCTGAGCCAACAAATATTGGCAGCCTCTAGAATCTGGAAAAGACAAGAAAATGGATTATCTCCTAGAGCCTCCAGAAGGAATGCCATCCTGCCGACACCTTGATTTTAGCCCATTTTAAAGTTCTGACCTCCAGAACTATAAGATAATAGATTTTTTTATTGTTTTAAGCCACTAAATTTGTGGTAATTTGTTATAGAAACAATAGTAAGCTATTAAACTAATAATAAACTCTGATTCCAGTTCTTTCCTACTCCTATCAACATCTTCAGGCAAGCTGACTCAATGCAAATGAACCTGGTGGTCCTAGCCCCACCAGCCTGCCTGTGTTCAGACATGTTAGGATCCTGGTCACCCCTAAGGGAAAAACTTCCCATCTTGTTAATCCAACATCTCTATAACCATCCGCTGAAGGGATGTAGGAGGAGCCTGGAAAATCACTTGTCAAAATACTCCAGGTACAATTCTGAAACTGATGTGAAACAAACCTTTTAAGGTTCCTTGGTTCACTGAGACTACTAAGAAAAATACCATAAACTGGGTGGCTTAGAAAAAACATAAATGTATTTCTCACAGTTCTGGAAGCTAGAAGTCTAAGAGTGACAGAATGATCTGGTTCTGGTAAAAGCCCTGTTCTGGGTTACAGAATACCAATTTCTTGCTATGCCCTCACCTGGCAGAAGGGGCAGGGTCTCATAAGGACAGAAATCCCATCATCAGGGATCTACTTTCATGATCTTCACGTTGAGTTTTAGGGTTGTAACATATGAATTATGAGGGGACACAGACATTCAGAATGTAACAGGAGGTAAGGTTTGGGGACTTGGAGAAACTGTATAATTGTGTGGCTTTTGGCATGTGGTAGTAAGGAGCCCTTGAAAAACTAAAAGAAGTCCAGTTGAATGCAAATATGAGCAGAAATTCATTTAAGAACTATTCTATTTCATGAATTTGTGAACTATTTGTTTGCATTAATTTGATTAAGACCATGTACATTCTCCTAAACCAAATATTGTAGTTGGCTTGATAAACTACTGGGTAAAGTAATATTTCCAAAATCATAACTTGGTATCAAGAGGCTATGGTGATATCTGATGACTAGATACAAAATGATTAACAGATAGAAATTACCTACATTTTGAACAATATAATAGGAAAATAAATTGTGTTTTAAAAAACATGTACACAGGGCCTCAAATAGAAAAAAAAAAACACATTTGGGAACCAGTCCTTACATTTTCAGAATCTTTTCATTAGTAAGTTGTTCTAGATATTCATCTGAACCTACAAAACTGTTTACATGTAGAAAAAAATAAATAGATAAAATCAGGAAAAAAAATCAGGAAAACATTTTGAATTAAAAAATTTGCCCCTTTGTTTCAGCAAATATTGGTTGATTAAATTTGGTTTGTCCTTATAAGACTACTCTATGTGCACTTTTTGCTAAATAAATCAATGTAAATATTTTCTTAGGACCTAAGTTTGTAAACAGCACAGATTTCAATACAGTTTTGTCTTTGTTCCACCTCAGATTTTCTAAACTTCAGCTTCAGAATTTTTATCCTGTCAGTACACTACTATACATACTATCACTAATATTTTATTTAAGGAGACTAATTTCACTTAAATTCATATTGAAAGAAAACTATGTATCACTATCAGAAATTAAAAAAAAAACATTATTTACTGGAAATAGTAAGTAACTAAACTTAAAACTGTAAGAAAAATAAACCAATAATATTTTTTGCTTGCTGGAGTTTTGAGCTTGAAGACTGATCTCTTTTTGTTAAAATAGGTACTTAACAGGTATGATAAAATTACTAAAGAACATACAACCTCAAACTAAAACTTTTTTCCTCAGAAGCTAATCAGAAGGACTGAAAGAAAGTTAAAAAGGAAATCATGCTATTTCTATGTGATTCAATATACTTTATCATTTCTGGGTGCCTCAACTAATTGACCTCATTAATATGTGTTTGGAAATGCCATTTGAGATCATTTAGTCTTGCTTTCTGAATTCATTCCTGTCTTGACTGTCTATTAATACTACTACACTGCCTTGACTTTACCTTTATCAAGCACCTACCTGGTACTATTCTGCAAGGTTCATATCTATGTTTAATTTTTAATTCTATGTGTATCATTTGCCACTGCTGCTGCTGCTGCTGCTAAGTCGCTTCAGTCGTGTCTGACTCTGTGAGACCCCATAGATGGCAGCCCACCAGGCTCCCCCATCCCTGGGACTCTCCAGGCAAGAACACTGGAGTGGTATGCCATTTCCTTCTCCAATGCATGAAAGTGAAAAATGAAAGTGAAGTCACTCAGTCGTGTCCAACTCTTAGCGACCCCATGGACTGCAGCCTACCAGGCTCCCCTGTCCATGGGATTTTCCAGGCAAGAGTACTGGAGTGGGGTGCCATTGCTTTCTCCGATCATTTGCCACAGGGTAACCCAAATCTAGTTCTTCTGACAAAATTCCTAGAATAAATTTAAACCATGGCAACCAGCCTTTTGTTTATGAGGAATAACTATATTCTATCTTGGCACCTGATCACACTGTTTTATCCAATCCTGGCTTGCCTATACAGCTTCATTATTGTCACTCAGGCTTTAATAGCCTAGGATTCACTTGGAAAAACTTGTCTACTCTAGTTTCTTGCTACTCCAAGTGTGTTCCAGGGGCTGGGAGCTTGTGAGAAACTGTAAATGCTCAGTTCCCACCTCAGTCGTGCTGAATCAGAATCTGCATTTTCACAGGATGCTCAGGTGAATGTTATGCATGCTGATGTTTAAGCACCAATATTCTTCCCCATCACTATTCTTCTGTTCATCCTGGTTTTTCAACTACCCTCCTCTTGTGACCTCTCCTCACCCCTGCACTTCTCTACCTCTCGTCTTGACCTGGAAGCACAGTAGAATGACCTGGGGAGTTTTATTTGATTTTATTTGTGATGTCTAGTTCCCACCCTTAGAAATTTTTTGTTTTTTAATTGGGAGTACTGACTGAGATCAGTTTTAACTGCCTTGGGTGATTCTAATATAAATGAGACTAGTATTGAAAACCAGTGAAACACTTTAAAGAAATGATTAGTTTGGACTCCTGGCTCTTGCTCTCTGGCTCCATAAGACCATTCTACTGGTAATGTATATGCTCCCTGCTAAAATACCTTAGGCCCAGGGAGCCTCACTTGTTGTCCTATATCAAGGAAAAGTAGCTGATCAGTTTTCCTCTCTAAACAATATATGGGAAGAAACCCACATGACTAGTGCAGCATCAGAAGCAAAATGATGCTTTTTCTTTACTACTGTCAAAGACAGCTATATCTATCATTGTAGGCATATAAGTTTTAGTGTTAACAGATACAAAATTTGTTTAGAACTTCTAGCCCATTTCCCTTTTTAAAATAATTTTAGATACATAAATGATGTTCAGTTCAGTTCAGTTGCTCAGTCGTGTCCGACTCTTTGNTCAAACAGGTGATGGCAAGAGTAAACATCGACATTTTAGGAATCAGCTAACTAAAATGGACTGGAATGGGTGAATTTAACTCAGATGACCATTATATCTACTGCTGTGGTCAAAAATCCCTTAGAAGAAATGGAGGAGCCATCACCAGTTCAGTTCAGTTCAGTCGCTCAGTCGTGTCTGACTCTTTGCGACCCCATGAATCGCAGCACGCCAGGCCTCCCTGTCCATCACCAACTCCTGGAGTTCACTCATGTCCATCGAGTCAGTGATGCCATCCAGCCATCTCATCCTCTGGCATCTCCTTCTCCTCCTGCACCCAATCCCTCCCAGCATCAGAGTCTTTTCCAATGAGTCAGCTCTTCGCATGAGGTGGCCAAAGTACTGGAGTTTCAGCTTTAGCATCATTCCTTCCAAAGAAATCCCAGGGCCAGTCTCCTTCAGAATGGACTGGTTGGATCTCCTTGCAGTCCAAGGGACTCTCAAGAGTCTTCTCCAACACCACAGTTCAAAAGCATCAATTATTTGGCGCTCAGCCTTCTTCACAGTCCAACTCTTACATCCATACATGACTACTGGAAAAACCATAGCCTTGACTAGATAGACCTTAGTTGGCAAAGTAATATCTCTGCTTTTAAATATGCTATCTAGGTTGAGCCATCATAGTCATCAAAAAAGTCTGAAATGCAGTATTTGGATACAATCTCAAAAATGACAGAATGATCTCTGTTGTTTCCAAGGCAAACTATTCAATATCAAAGTAATCCAAGTCTATGCCCTGACCAATAATGCTGAAGAAGCTGAAGTTGAATGGTTCTATGAAGAATTACAAGACCTTCTAGAACTAACAACCAAAACAGATGTCCCTCTCATTATCAGGGACTGGGATGCAAAAGTAGGAAGTCAAGAAATACCTGGAGTAACAGGCTAATTTGGCCTTGGAGTACAGAATGAAGNGTTTTCTGAAAGTTGAGCTTTAAGCCAACTTTTTCACTTTCCTCTTTCACTTTCATCAAGAGGCTCTTTACTTACTCCATATTAAATCTGTCATCATTCTAGAAAATTTTTTTAGAGTTTTCTAGGGGAGAACTCTAGAAAAACTTAAGATTCTAGAGGCTTGCTCAGTCGTGTCCAGCTCTTTGTGACACCATGGACTGTAGCTCACCAGGCTCCCCTGTCCATGGGACTTTTCAGGCAAGAATACTGGAGTGGGTTGCCATTTCCTCCTCCGGGGGATCTTCCCCGACCAAGGAATCAAACTCACGTCTCTTACATCTTATGCACTAGAGACAGATTCTTTACCACTGCACCACATGGGAAGCCCCCTAGAAACTTTACTGTTTGTGAATTAAGACCTGTCTGATATCATGCTCTTATCTCCCAATTTCTAGACAACCTCTCATATCTTAGTTGAAGCTTGTCCACTTCAACTTACAACTATCATTATTATATCCTAAAGCTTGCCATCACTGGTCTTTATCCTTCCAGCTTGCTTATTACTCCCAACATCACCATTCTTTGACCTCCTCAGTACTTCCAGTTCACTGTTCCATTACTTTTTTACAATCCATCAACCTTCTATTTTTTTTTTCACTTTTCTCTTTATCCAGCTGAGGTTGTCTTTCAACAAAACTCTTGTCAATATCTTAAACTTTCCTTTTCTTTGGTCTCTCCTATATTGCAAAACACCAGAGCTGGATGAATCCAACTCTATGTGCCCTCTGTGCATACATCTGCACAGTTATTTTTCTGGTTAACTTACTCTTCTGGCTTTTCAACAGCTATTTCAGACTTTCTCCACACTCCCTGAATCTCAAACCACTAAATTCCAATCTCCCAATTTCAACCAATCTCATGACAACACTTCCAAGGAACATAAAGGCATCAGATGGGAATTCCTTCCAATAGTCATTGCCAAATAAGCAAGCAACACACATCTAGACTAATGCTTTCCTCCTGCCCTCCTTACTAATAGAGGAGATGTCTGCTTCTCCTCCTCCCAAAACCAATCATCACCTTTGGTTAGACATATCCCCTCATGCCTACACTATTAACCATTCTTTTTTTCTTTTTCATATCCAAGCAGCTTCTCAATCTGTTAATTGCCTTTCTTCACAGTCAAAATTCTGGAAAGAGTTGCATATAGTCTCTATTCTATTTCTTCATCTACTATGCACTTCTTAATCCATTCCAGTCTGGCTTTGGAACTCCACTAAAACAATATTCAAGTGAACATATTCTTCAGGTCAATAAAGTCAATGGACATTGTCTGCCCTTATTTTACTAGACTTACCAGTGTTATTTGATACTTTAGACTATGCCTTCCTCTTTTTACAGAGGTATAATTGACAAATAACATTAGTTTCAGGTGTACAGCATAGTGTCTCAGTATTAGTATATATTGCAAAATTATCACCATAGTAATTCTAGTTACCATCCATCACCACAGTTACAAATTTTTTTCTTTACATGAGAAGTTTTAAAATGTACTCTCTTATTAACAATGGTTACTATTGTTAGTAACAGTAATGTTGTAAATGACAGATCTTCCATTTATGATGTCAAAATGTCCTGATAAACCCACAGTAAGTTGAAAGTATCGTTAAATTGAAAATGCACTTAACACACCTAAGCTACTAAACATCATAGCTTATCTTGGCCTACACTGGAGTGCCCAGAACATTTACATTAGCCAACAGTTGGGCAAAGTCATCTAACATAAAGCTTATTTTTAAATAAATGTGAATAATGTATATACTTTATTGAATACTATATTGAGAGTGAAAAACAGAATGGCTATATGGTACAGTATGGTTATAAATGTGTTGGCTTCTTACTTTCATGGCTGTGTGGTTGACTGGGAGCTGTGTCTCGCTGCTGCTGCCCAGCATTATAAAAGAATATTGTACTATATTTTGCTAGCCCAGGAAAAGATCAAAATCCAAAGACTGGATATGCACCGATTTTCCATTATAAAATCAAAAAATTCTAAGTTGAATCATCTTAAGTTGGGGGCTGTCTGTACATCCCTATGCATTATTTATTTATGGCTGAAAGTCTGTTCCTTTTGACACTTTCACCCATTTTGCCCATCCCCCATCCTCTGCCTCTGGCAACCACCAATCTCTCCTCTCTACCCAGGAGTTTGGGGGTTTTTTCCCCATACATAAGTGAGCCCACAGTTTCTGTCTTTCTGTCTGACTTATCTTACTTAACATAACGCTGTAAAGCCCATCTATGTTGTCCTAAATGGCAAGATTTCTTTTTTTATGGTTGACTAATAACCCAGTATTTATATCACATTTTCTTGATCAATTCATCCTTCAACAGACACTTAGGTTGTTTTCATGTCTATACTACAGAAAACAATGTTGCAATGAACGTGGGGGGTGCATATATCATTTCAAGTTAGAGTTTTCATATCCTTCAGAAAAAAATCAAGAAGTGTATTTGCCGTATCATATGGTAATTCTATTCTTAGTTTAAGGAAAACTGTTTTCCTCAAGTTTTCCAAAGTGGTTATACTAATTTACATTCCTACAAACAGTACACAAGGGTTCCCTTTTCTCCACATCCTTGCAAACACTCTTATTTCTTGTCTTTTTTATAACAGCCAGTCTGACAGGCGTGATGATTATCTCTTTGTGATTTTGATTTGCATTTCTCTGATGATTGGTGATGCTGAGCCCCTTTTCATGTACCTGTTGGCCATCTGTATTTCTTCTTTGAAAAACTGTCTATTCACATCTTCTGCCCATATTTTAATCAGGTTGCTTGTTTTTTTGTTATTGAGTTGCATGAGCTCTTTATGTTTTGGATATTAACCTCTTATCAGATATATGATTATTTACTACCATTTGGTAGAATGTCCTTTCATTTTCTGGATAGTTTCCTTTGGTGTGCAGAAACTAGTTTTATGTAGTCCCACTTGTTTATTTTTGCTTCTGTTGTCTTTGCTTTTGGAGTCAAATTCATGAAAACTGTCACCAAGCCCAATGTCAAAGAGTTTTACACCAGTCTCCTTCTAGGAGTTTTATTGCTTTCAGATATTATGTTCTGCAACAACAACATTACTTTCAAGTCTTTAAACAATTTTCTGTTAATTTTTGTGTATTGAATAATAGATGTCTAGTTTTACTCTTTGAAAATTGGCTATCCAGTTTCCCCAACACCATTTATTAAAGAGACTGTCCTTTCCACATTGAATATTCTTGGCTATTTTGTCAAATTATTGGCCATTTATATATTATCTTATTTCTGCTTCATTCTTCACTCTCAAGATTGTTTTAGCTATTTGTGGTCTACTGTGCAGCTCCATACAAATTTTAGGATTTTTTTTTCTATTTCTGTGAAAAATTTAAATGGAATTTTGATAGGGCTTGCATTATATCTGTAAATTGCTTCAGGTAGTATGGACATTTTAACAATATTAATTCTTCTAATCCACAACCAGAGATTATCTTTCCATTAATTTGTATCTTCAGTTTCTATCATCAGTGTCCTACAGTTTTCAGTGTACAGGTATTTCATCTCCTTGGGTAAATTTATTCCTTGTGTTGGTTAGTTGTTAAGTCATGTCTGACTCTGTGACCCCATGGACTGCAGCCCACCAGGTTTTTCTGTCTTTCACTATCTCCTCGAGTTTTCACAGACTCATGTCCAGTGAGGCAGTGATGCCATCCAACCATCTCATCCTCTGTCATCTCTTTCTCCTCCTGCCTTCAATCTTTCCCAGTATCAGGGTCTTTCCCAATGAGCTAGTGCTTTGCAGCAGGTGGACAAAGTATTGGAGCTTCAGCCTCAGCATCAGTCCTTCCAATGATCATTCAGGGTAGATTTCCTTTCGATTAACTAGTTTGATCTCCTTGCAGTCCAAGGGACCCTAAAGAGCCTTTTCCAGCATCATATTTCGAAAGAATCAAATCTTTGGAACTCGGCCTTCTTTATGGTCCAGCTCTCACATCTGTATATACCAGTGGAAAAACCATAGCTTTGATGAGACTGACATTTTTGTCTAAGATAGGTAAGACTTAAGCTTGTAGCATATTTATGTGCTGACAGAAAAGAGCCCACAGAAAGGAAGATGAGAGAGAAGATAATAGATGGACCCCAAGTTCCTGAGGGCACGGCAGAAAAGGAGCTCCAAACAGAGGTGGTAGGAGAGAAGGCACAATTATTCCCTGAGACAAATTCTGCAGGTGACACCGGGGAGCTGCAAGTTAGACAAGTTTCCATTTGATTACTTCTATCTTCAATTTTTACTTTTTCTAAAGTAGAGGCATAATCAAGTAATTCAGGCTCATGGTTAAATTGCAACAGCTTAAACAGATGTTGTACGTAATAGAAAGGAGAGTTAAAAAGAGACATAAAATAACAAAAGGCAGAACTGAGTGCCCCACTGATACTGGGAACCATGAAATTGGAAAAAGGACCAATCAATGTGATTATGTAAGTGCAAAATAGGCTTACCAAGTTGGTAACCAAGGAAAATTGACAATTACATAGTGGAGTTTGCTTTTGTTGTTCACTCACTCAGTTGTGTCCTACTCTTTGCAACCCCATGGACTGCAGCATGCCAGGCCTCCCTGTCCTTAACTATCGCCCAAAGTTTGCCCAAGTTCATGTCCACTGCATTAGTGATGCCATCCAGCCATCTCACCCTCTGATGCCCTCTTCTCCTTCTGCCCTCAATCCTTCCCAGCATCAGGGACTTTTCCAATGAGTGGGCTGTTCACATCAGATAACCAAAATACTGGAGCTTCAGCTTCAGCATCAGTCCTTCCAACAAGTATTCAGGGCTGATTTCCCTTAAGATTGACTGGTTTGATCTTCGTGCTGTCCAAGGGGCTTTTGAGAATCTTCTGCAGCAGCACAGTTCAAAGGCATCAATTCTTTGGCGTTCTGCCTTCTTTACAGTCCAACTCTCACAACCATACGTGACCACTGGGCGGACCATAGTCTTGACTATACAGACCTTTGTTGGCAGAGTAATGTCTCTGCTTTTCTACACACTGTATAGGTTTGTCATAGCTTCCTGACAAGAAGCAATTGTCTTCTGGTTTCATGGCTGCAGTCACCATCCACAGTGATTTTAGAGCCCAAGAAGAGGAAATGTGTCACTACTTCCACATTTTCCCCTTCTATTTGCCATGAAGTAATGGGGCTGGTTGCCATGATCCTAGTTTTTTTTTTTTTTTTTAATATTTCATTTATGCCAACTCTTTCACTCTCTTCCTTCACCCTCATTAAGAGGCTCTTGAGGTTCCTCTTCACTTTCAGCCATTAGAATGGTATCATCTGCATATCTGAGGTTGTTGATGTTTCTCCCACCTATTCCAGTTTGTAACTCATCCAGCTCAGCATTTCTCATGATGTGCTCAGCTTATAGGTTAAACAAACAGGGTGACAGCAGACAGCCCTGTCGTACTCCTTTTTCAAACTTGAATCAATCAGTTGTTCCATACAGGGTTCTAACTGTTGCTTCTAACTGTTGATTAGAGTTCACATTTTGCCAATTCAGGAGCAGAGGAAAGAAATGGGAAAATGGAGTTGAAGTTACTGGTCACAGAGTGATCCAGGAAGAAGTGAAGAATGGAGACCAAAGCTGGATAGAAAAGAAAGCTGTGGTTTTAAAAAAAGAAATGCAAATTTTGGAAATGGTAGAATTTGGGATTGGAAGAAGGAAGGTAAACAAAAAAAATGGAGGTATGTGGAGGAAATAATCAAGACGCTGGTTGACAAGAGGAACAAAGAGGGATCACAACAAAGCTAGAAGGCACTAGAGATTTAAGGGAATGCTGACCCCCTCCTTTTTGGGGCTTCCCTTGTGGCTCAGCTGGTACAGAATCCGCCTGCAATGCAGGAGACCTGGGTTCAATCCATGGGTTGGCAAGATCCCCTGGAGAAGGGAAAGGCTACCCACTCCAGTATTCTGGCCTGGAGAATTCCATGGACTGGATAGTACATGGGGTCACAAAGAGTAGGACACAACTGCGTGACTTTCACTTTCACACATATACAAAATAAGATGATGTGCATGACAGGGCAATGTAAATTGCTATAGGAATGCCAGATATTCTTGGTGGCAGCAGTGATATTATTGTTATTTTTATTATTATGCTTAGTGATCCCTTTAAAAGATAAGCTTTGTATTTCTTTTAATTTCTATGACTAATGGAATTAGTAAAGTACCAAACCTTATACCATTCAATATATTTTACTTGTGTACTTGATTTCATACTATGAAAACTTCTATCTCCACAAAAGCAAATAAAAGTCAACATGCCTGGAGTGTAACCTTGATAAATTGCTTCTGCTTTCTCTGACTTCAAGGGTACAGAGATTGTTCCAAACGTTTTATGTTTCAGTGTCTCCTTTCCTGCTGGTCGATTCCCTGATGGTAGAACATCTTGATAATAGTTTTCTTCTTCATGTTTTAAAACTCTAACGTGACAAAGAAAATAAGATACTATAGTTAACATTCTCTGTAACTTAAATTTTAAATCTTTCTCCTGTACTTTGCACTGCAATAAAATATTTATCTTGTCAAACAATTTATAGGCACTTTGGAAAGCAGATCTGAAACATGGAGAGTCCGGTTAAATGCTAAATAGGTCTAACTGATATTACTGAAATTTTAAAGCTGAAAGGGACTTAAGAATCGTCATCTAATTTTAAATATTAAAGAAATGTTTCCCATTTCCTGTGCCTCTGATATGACACACATAAATATTTATCTGAAATTTTATACTTTATTATTAAAGATAAGTACAATGATGGATGACAATAATCAAAAAGCAACAAGAAAAAAGGAATGTTACCCAATTAAGTTGGTGGCAGGGTGAGGTCAGAATACAGTTTTCTTAAATTCAATCTTTACATAATTACACTCCTTTATTAAAAAAAAAAAAAAAAAAACTACAGCAACCACCACCACCAACCCATATCAGTATTAAAGCCAAAGTCTTTTCACATTGCTTTAGCCGTTTACTTTGTAAATGTTGGGAAAATATATTCATGAGAGCAGAATCCAAAATGACTGCAATACCTACAGCTACATACCATATTTTTGAAAAGCAGAGAAAATTCAGGGTTCTGTAACTTCAAACATATACTTCTCAGTAGAAAAGATACCTTTGTTGTTAGGTATATTAAACAAAAATACTTAATCCCGTGAATAATAAGGTAATACTTCTCTTCAAAGACAAAGCATTTCTTTGAACCTGTTTATGGATGGAAAACTTTATTAGGTATTCCTAACTCTTTTTTCTTTGAGAACTTTGTGACTGCCATTCGTTTTGGACAGCAAGGAAATCCAACCAGTCCATCCTAAAGGAAACCAGTCCTGAATATTCATTGAAAGTACTGATGTTGAAACTGAAACTCCAATACTTTGGCCACCTGATGGGATGAACTGACTCATAGGAAAAGACCCTGATGCTGGGAAAGATTGAGGGCAAGAGAAGGAGATGACAGAGGATGAGATAGATGGTTGGATGGTATCACTGACTCAATGGACATGAGTTTGAGTAAACTCCAGGAGTTGATGATGGACAGGGAGGCCTGGCGTGCTGCAGTCCATGGGGTCGCAAAGAGTCAGACACAACTGACTGACTGAACTGAACTGAACAGATTTGGTTTATAAAAACCTTGAACAGTTTCCTTGTCATTATAATGACTAACCCATAACTTTTTCCTATCCTTTGTTCTTTCTTTTTTTCTTCCTGAATTGTTTACCATTTTCTTAGCAATCAGTTCAGTTCAGTTCAGTTCAGTCACTCAGTCCTGTCCAACTCTTTGTGACCCCATGAATCTCAGCACGCCAGGCCTCCCTGTCCATCACCAACTCCTGGAGTTCACTCAGACTTGCGTCCATCGAGTCAGTGATGCCATCCAGCCATCTC